>VZRH01007246.1:195313-310473 GCA_013397555.1 Urocynchramus pylzowi | reverse complement strand
ATAACATAACATAACATAATATAATATAATATAATATAATATAATATAATATAATATAATACAATAGTTTTTCATTTCTGTGTGATGGTAATTTGTTGGTCATGGTAATGTATCGATGTGTTTCATGAGAAAATGTTCTTGGTCTTGAAGGTTGGTAGTAGATTTCCCTCTGGTTTCTGATCACATATGCATAAGCAACTAATTTCTTGTTAATTCATCAGGAAGGGTACAGTACATATTTCTCTGAGTTATTCCTGTCAAACAGATTGTTCTAAATGTAACTGGGTTGAGCAACTGAAAGGCTTCCTAGAGCCCTCTGTTGTTGTCTATATGTATATGGAGAAAATTACAATATGGAAGTAATTTGGGAAATTTCAACAGTTTCAGCAGTAGCGATCTAGAAATTGAACGGCTTGTGGAAATACAATATTCCAGTGCACTGCTGCATATATAATGTATATGCAGCATATTCTGAGGTATTTTTCAAAACATTTACATTAAACCTGTCAGGTATTTATGAATAGAAAAAATTAATTTCCCCCAGTTCTGTCATCAGTTAGAGAAATGGATTTCAGCACAGAAGACTGTCAGTGTTTCCTGCATACCAGAACAGCTCCCTTCAATGTCATAGAATTACACCAGGTGGCCTGCTAAGAGTCAGCTTAATGTGATTCCAAATGATAGGGTAGAGAGTGTGAGGGAAATTAAAATAGTATCATACTTATGATTTAAAAGGAAGTTAATTACAAGGGCTTGTTAATAAACAAAGAAAAATTCAGAATGTATTATCTGTTGCAGAGCATACCAGTGGTGAATGTGATACCATAAAAAATAAAATTTAACACTGCATAACTTTACATTGGCTATGAAATATTTAATTAATATGTTGACATGTTTTGCTTATTAATGGATTTTTGTCTTTGGAAAGAATTATTAAAATGGTAGGTTTAGACTTTAAATTTTTGAATGCTGTCTGACAATGCAAATGCAGTTGTAGCCTCTTTATTTCTTGTTTGCTTCTTTCATGCTAATACAAAACCAACTGAATGCGGCCTGTGTTTTGCAATTAAAATATTTATTCAGTTGGTATAAAGTAGTTGAACACCAGTATATAGGATATATTATTCATTAATGCCTAGTTTTCCATTATCTGAAAATTGATTATGTTGATTATGCCATGTTAAATGCAACTTAAGAAGTTAAACCTGAATGATATGTTACTGTCTTACTTGTTATATAATTTTCCCAGTGTACTTGCATGTACTACTCAATGACTGCCGGAGGTCAGAATTCAGAGAATATTAAAGTTGGTTGGGTCTTTTATTTTTTTGAAAGGTAGTTCTTGTAACTGGGGAAAAAAAAAATTGTGTACTTCGTCTTTATAGACTAAAGAGTGAGTAAATATATAAGACCTCATTTTTCAGTTTCTAAATGAAAAAAACCCACAAAACCAAAAAGCAACCAAATCAAAACTGTAGACAAGCTTACTCCTATTTTCATGTATCCTGTCTAGATACAATGAACAAAAGACACATCTGAATGTACACAGCAGTTAAAGGGCTTTCAATGTATTACAGAATTTTTTACTTATTTTACAAATAATCAATTGAAAAAAAATGCTTCTTTTTTTGAACATGGGTCATATTTGGTTATTAAAAACGTTAATAGATGTGTTTTGCACAAATTAAACTTGGCAGCTATAGCTTCATATTAAAATTTAACTTGTGTGCTCTAACTTAAGGGGGTTTTTTTCCACTTAGAGGGAAAACATGGTTTGGAAATTTTTTTTTAATCTTCAATATTTCATGCAACTTAAAAATGTCCAAGACACTGGGAAAAAAGCATGAACAAATGTCAAAGAATATACCAGAGCAAAATGTATGTCCTCCCTCGTATTCACCAAACATAAAAATGAGCTCCCAAAAACTTTATGCAGAAAATAGGAAGTGCGGAAGTCTTTTATGGCTATGAGTAATTTAATAAAGCTGCTTATGAAAATAAAAAAATAAAAAGCATTTGTGAATAAATTATTTCATAAGAAACACACATTTGAATTAATATTGCAAGTATATGAAATAAGTGTGAAGATGTGTTTTAGTAGATGTCTATTTTTGCAAACCTTTGAAGTTAAATGTGTGTTACCAGTTACATGTTTTAATAGACATGCCTACTTTATTAAGCCTATTGATTCTTAAGTGGCTGCAACCTATTCACTGTTTTCTACCTTTCAAATGATAATGTCTTCAAGGTAGTGCTTGCCAAAAGTTTGCTTGCTCAACTGAAGACAAGTGAGGTTGCTTGAATGTTCCTGGAAACAGCTTGGAAATTAACTTTTAGCTAAGACTGAAGAGGGAACACAGATATTGCTATGGAGTTAAGTGGCTAATGTGCTAAAATACAGACCTGAGACTTTTACCTCTGCTGTATTTGTGGTTGGTCTACTTCAGTGCACAACGGAGGCAGGTTCTTTGCCCCTGAGAGCTACTCGTGCTTACTTGGTGTCAATACAGCTCTGACTGGCCAGCCTGGGAAATGAGAGCCTTACAGCCATAAAGAGCTGCTTGCTAAATCGTCCCCCAAATATCTCCAGGTCTTCATTAGGTTTTCTGTCCTATCCTGCATGTCTGATACTGTAACAATCTGAGACTGTAGTTCCTTGAGACTGATCTGATCACAGGTTTGCCGCTCCCTGGATTTCCAAACCCTGCGTCTCACCAATGGTCCATCTCTTTGCCATCTCTGTGCCATCTCTCTGCTGGCTGGATCTTGCCATGAGCCACATAATTTAAATGGCAGATATATTATTAGCTTGTTTTGTTTAGTTGTTTTGTTTTATTTTTGTATGGATTTGCTCTTTGTTAATGAATTGAGTTGGCTTACAGTGGGATGAACACGATGAGCTTCAGAGGATAGAGTCAGCAGGGAGCAGGAAAGGAGAAAAGCTGAAGGGTGGGTTGAGAGGAGGAAGGACCTCCCTTAATAAGTAGCAGTGATCTACCACTACTGCTCACTCACAGTACTCGACCCAGAGAGAGCTATTTCACATTACAACTAAACTGCTCAGTGAGTTTCTCCTAACATTGTTATTCCTGCTCCTTATACTATCAATGTGTGCCCTCTCTCCCTTCATCCCTACCTGATCTAAACCCAAAGTGAGTAAGTTCAGGGAATTTGATGTGCAAAAGAATTAATTGTCCAAACACCACCACAAACAGCTTTAGGCTTGCTCTACCTTAGCATGTGTCTGTGTGGGCAGAAATGTCTGTTGGAAAGGAGAGAGAACCAGCACTGCTATTTGTGTCACTGGCTTCAACCTTAGATTTGTATCACTGGCTTCAACCTTAGATTAGTTGAAGCCAGTGATGAGGTAAAACACTGGATATTTTCCATAATAGTGATAGTCACTAAGATGAATTCCTCAAGAGCGTTCTTGATGGGAGTATGTTCACTAAGGGAAAACATTTTATCTAGAGTCTTCTTCTGAAAATATTGAAATAATTTTCCTGTCAGAAATCTATTCTAGATGTTTCCTATTTTTTTCTTGATACAATAGTCAGAATTGCAGAACAGAAAAAGTAAAAACTTGGCTCTGTTAGCATCAAAATGTCCATATTTGTCATAGAAGCTACATCTGTGTTCAACTGTTTATGGTTAACTTATTTAAGATTTGTTTCTGACTTTAAATTTTATGTATTTAATGAAGTAATTAATTTTAAAATGGATTTACGTTGGCATCCTATTTAGATTTTAAGCAATTCCAATTACGATATATTGTTGGTGTATTTTGGTGCCTTCTTGTGGAATTATTTATCCATGAATAACTGTATCTTAGGTTCTCAAGCAGTTTCTTTATAATTTTAAATCATCAGTGTTTATATTTTTTTTAAAAATTGTGGTTTATTGAAACCATTAATTTTCAAGTCTATTATTTGTAATTACCATCCTTTATTGAGTTCTTGTGTCCTATATGAACATCAAATGGTATATTTAGATTTGTGATTTGATTGCTGATTTTCTGAAAGAGAATACACAATGCAGGGAATATAGTATACAGGGATATTATCTAGGAACACTCTTCTCTTTACAGACATCCTAATTACTGTTCAGATATCCAAAGCAAACGTTAAATGGAGCTTTTTCTTTATAGACATTCTCTTAATAGTTTCCTGGATATTGAAAAATTGCCTATTTTAACTTCACAATAACAACAAAAATTGTAACATGTTTGAAAAAATCATGTATAGCTGAGTTGAAGTGGTTTCAGATTATTGAAAATACATTTGAGTATTTATTTGTTAATTAAAAAACACTCCTTTTGGCCAAGGTGGTCAAATCAACATTTAGAAAAGATAATATTTGATATTAGTTGATGAGAACTTGGTATAGTTTAGAATATGGTATTGTTTTAGTACAGTGTAATATAGAATTATACTATATTTGGTATGGTATAATATAGACTTTGGTATCATTTCCTCCATCCAAAAAAATGTTGAATTTTAGAGTGGACTTCACTGTTTTGATTATTATATAGAATCATAGTATGGTTTGGATTAGATTGGAAGGGACCTCAAGGATCATCTGACTTCAACTCTCCTACCATGGCCAGCAACACCATTCACTGTCTGGGATTCCCTGGGTACAACTGTTTCCTTAGTAAGATTTCTGGCTGTGTGGAATATATATATATATATAACTACTAGTGTTTCACTTAAGAGAAAGTGATGGGAAAGGATGAAAAGGGAAAAATGGCTTTTCTGTCCTCAACCCACATGTAATATTCCACAGTCACTTTCCTTGACTTGGTGCTAGATTTTTTTGTAGCTGGGGAAAAATTATAAAATGTCAGCCGGTATGAACTCACAGTCTTATGAAGTCCTGAAATACATTTTCATTAATTAAAATGCTGCTGTGATGGCAAAGTATGAAATAATGGAATTTAAATCATTTGGGCGTTATTTGGCATTCAGGATGTGTTTCTAACAATCATAGACACAGAAAGTTACCTTATCATATTCAGATCATCTTAATTGTCATAGTCCTCTTAGTTTTATTGGGTTTTATCTGTTGCTTATAGTATTCATTAGCTTGATCTAAACAGCACCAATATTTATTTAAACAGATGCTTAAGACCAGCAGTATGGTCTCCTGTGTGAGCAAGCTAGATATATGGCTTTGGTCAAGTGCATGTTCAAAGTCTGACTTTTAGCCCTAAAAAGGTCTTTATTAGGCCTGCATCTTCTGTTGTCCTTGTCATGGTCATCCCAACCTTTAACATTTATTTTCAATGGTCAACTTTTTTGTGTGATGCTTCTCTTCTGAGATACACATCATGCTAGGCTCAGCCTCATTCTGCCATGACCGTTTCCATCATCACAAGTACTTGATCTGTTTCACGTTTTATGGGATCGATAAATCTCATCCCTAAAGAGTCCAGCAGCCCTTTGATTCCTGACCTGACATTTGCTAATGCTATTCCTGATGACCTGCCAGTACGGATCTTCAGAACTGCAGTCTGTGTTTGACAACACTCATAATATGAATCAATATTTAGCATTCAGTAAGTGAGCTGGGGAGTCATTTTATTGCTGCAAAAGTCTACATTGCCCCTGGGCAGCTGTCAGAAATGGGTAGTTATTAATAGCCCTCTGTTTTCGCTTAGCATAGTCAGTAGGGGTCAGCCATGAAATGATTTAATCAGTTTATGATATCTGTGACAAAAAGCACTTAAAATGTAATCACAAAATTTAAGTAGAAGTGTCCCTGGGCTGTTGGAATGTTTTCCTCGCTTAATTTTCTCTGAAGTTAATGTAGTACACCAGAAGACTTAACAAGTAAAAAAAGCTGTGTTTAAAGTTCTTTTTGCTCTTCTGTCTTACTCCCCATGTGTTTGAGTGCAGTGTTTTTATGGGAGGTGAGTGTGGTAATATTAAAGAAGAAAATGGTCTTCCAAAAGTTCATTGCCTCAAAACCCTTTCCACTTGATCGTGGTGACTGTATTGGTATTGGATTAGATTGGAAGGGGATGAGGCATTTCCACATCTGAAAAGGAAGAGGAACAGTCCTAGACTTTCTCCTCAGATCTTTTAGAAATGTTGAAATACTCATGGGATAAATGTAACATGTCTTGGAGCAGTTTAGTTTTCTGTGGCTGCGTTTGCCACAGGTCTTGCTGAGCTTGGCAGCATTGTAACCCTTGTGTTTCCATGTCTGTTGGTCATACGGTTTGGGAGATGGTTGTTGGTGTATCAGGTACAAACAAGCTTGCTTCACTACGGATTCTCCCTTTTCTCTTTCACTTTAATCTGCAGGTGTTGTGAGTTGGTAGACAATTTCACTGTGTTTATCACTGAGTTTCCTCCTGTTCATCTTGCAATATCCCGAGGCAAAGTTTAAGGTTTTGCATCACCATTCAGTACTTTCTGAAGATTTCTCCAGTGGTACTTCCCAGTCAACCTTTGCAGTGCTTTAAGAAGCAAAGCTGATATTTTTCTTTCTTCTACAGTAGTTGTTTCCATACATATAACATTGAGGCAGAGTCCTTGACTTTCAGAATGGTTGTATAAAGTGTATATATAATACAGCTGCAATATGTGCACTGATTCTGATACTAACTTAAGATAAAGAAAGTTGTTTTATGAGCAGCTTTTTCCTGGGACATGTTAAAGCACATTTACAAGATTCTCTCATATATTCAGATAGATTTTCTGTATTCTCCTCGTAGAGAATATCTGCTTCTCTAGGGTAGAATATTGTCTTTGCCTGTTATGTTTCCAAGCTTTGTGTTCAGCATTGAATGCAGTTTTTCTGCTGGTATTAATAATCATCAGGATCAGGGTTCTGGGGGAGGGATAGGAGATTACACTTTAGTTTAAAAAGTTTCAGAATCAATACATTTCAGGAAAATTTGAGTGTGAATGATTCTGATGAGCTATCTGGCCAAGGCATCTTATGATGGAGAAAAGTCTTTTTAGGCATTTCCAATTAACTCACTAGTCACTGTGGCATTAATCATGATAAAGAATTTTGTCCATTTAAAATAATGTCCATCATTGTGAAGCTGCTTCTCTTAATATTTTGGAGCTAACAGTAGTAATTTTTTCTTTATTTTCTCTTGTTGAGTAAAGTCCTCTCTGCCTGTTACCTTTGCAAGAGCTGATCACTGGAAATGAGCCCTCTCAGATGACTACACTACATTTACCAGAGTGTTTTTTACAGAACACTGTAAATTTGCTGAATGTTATTTACAGGGTAATTCTGCTGCCAGTTGCTATTACATATCACCCTCCTGTCTCATCTTCTAGAGAAGCAAATGCTGTAGCTGCTGCACAGAGGTATCTCTCCTAAGCTCAAAATATTGCAGCTCAGACTTTTTCTGGAGTTACTTTGAACCCTTAAGGAACAGAAGAGCTACAGGCAGTCCCTTATATCTAGTGCTGAGATGTTCCCTATTCAGACAACTCTTTAAATTTAATAATTGATATTTACTCATTTCATAGGAGCAAAAACTGTGTCAATATTCTCTTTTGTAAATTAGAGGCAAATTTCAGCAGATGTGGTGCGTGTTCATAAACTGTAAAAAAACCCTACATTTTAGCAGTCATTCTTTGGTAATGTATAAACTGTTCTAATGGGTTTTGAAGTCAGTAGGAGTCTCCATTGCAGTTAAGTTTGTAATGCTGTGATTGAGAGTACTTATACATGACAGATATTTTTAAATACAAATGCCTGATTGAGATGAAGGTTAGTGGTACTTTGAAAATTTTATGAAGTTTACTTTTGCTGCTCTGGGCAAAATGTCTGATATTTGAGCATATAAATTAGTTTGCCTTCTTCAATTTAGAGTGCCACGCCTTGGTTTTTCTTTTGGTCTGTTATACTTTTTTACTTTTGCATTCTCTTGCTTATAGATGGGTTTAAGAAGTGCACCTCTACACATGCCCTTGTCACATATGCAGTGTCTATTTGATTATGTTTTGAATTTTCTTGTTAGTCATGCAAACCACAATGATTTACTGCTAATTCTATTTCACAGGAAACCTTTTTAGTATTATATAAATAATATTAGCATCTGGAGCATGTAATTTATTTTTTGGCTTGTCGTAATTTTTTTTTCATTAAACATTTTCTGCTAAAAGTAGGAGTTCAATAGCCCATAAATTCAGACTATGGATTTACTTATCTCCAGAATAATTCTAGTGGTCGCTGTGTGATCAAGCATCTTCAGCAATGTCAGACATTTTCTTCCCGTGCTGCACCTGTGTGAGTGCAGCATCCCTCACAGGTATGTTCTAATGTGTTTGCTAGCATTGTGGGATGTACCAAGTGTGCATCTGCTTGCAAGGAGAGACAGAAATCTTGCACTGTGTTTAAAAAATATCAAAATAAAAAATGACTTCCTGTTTTCAGTAAGAGCTCTTAGTAAGGCCACCCAATATTCTTTCTTTCTGTGTGAGTTTTTTTCTTTTGTTTCCCTTTAAATTTTTTTTTCTCCTTTTTCTTTTTTTTCTTTTTTTTTTTTTTTGACTACATCATACCAAAGTAAAATGTTCATTGTTATACAATTTGCTGTCAAAGACAAACATCAGGGCATGATTTCATGTGATATAGGTTTAGCATCATACAGCCATAGAACTTATTCTGACCAGCAAATATTGCAAGGGTTTCAAGGTAAAATAACGAGCCCTAAAAGTTGCCCTTTGATTTCAAGCCTTTCAATAATTCAATAAAATATCACATTGTTTTTCAATTATATTATAATTTATTGCTCTCCTTTAAAACAAGATAGTGCCAATTTCTTAAAAGTACATTTTTATAGTAGGATTTTACTTGTCTGGTTAACAGCAAAACCAGGAAGTTTTTCCCTTAAGAGTGTCATTAGTAATTATCATAATGTTGTCATAGATATTTTTTAGTTCCAAGTTTATTTTGAGCAGATGGAAGGAAGATATCATGTCAAACTCCAAATATTTATGTATTTTTTTTAACTAATTTTGATTGAGAATAAGTTACACTAGAATGAGGATGAGCAAAATTGCAAGCAAAGTTATTGAGCATGGAAATTCATCTAGGATTTATAATAATGTTTTCCCATTGATTTCAGAGGGTTCTAACATAATAAGACCCAAGTGAAAACTAAGTAAATTCTTAAATGGCATGATAATATCCACTGGTTTTTAGTTGGTGGCTGTTTAAAGGCTTGCATTTTTATCTTTTTCTTACTCTTTTTGTGAGGTGATCATAGACCTTACTCTGGCCTTCTGATTGGTTCATTCTTTACAATAAATTTTATAGTCACTTTTGAAACTTCTGTTGCTTTATGAGCTTATTCTATGAGTAGTTTCAGCTTATTTTTATATGTATACACAATTTCAGTAAGAATGCAAGTTTTTAAAACATGATAACAAAATCAGTCATATGAAATACATATGGAAGATATATTGAAATTGCAATTGTCTTTGTAAACCTTTCCCACCATTATGAATATAATACTAGAGAAACAATGTGCACTACAAGTTTCTTGTGTTCTGGCCTAATTATTAATTTGAACTTTGTCACTTGCAAAGCAATAGAAGTATGCTATGACTCTGTGTTAATTTAGGATAATGCAGCTCTGCTACTCATGCAGCTAAAGAAAAAATGAAGCTTAACAAGAAATATTGGCAGGACGTGTCTTTTTCGTGGCAGTTTTCGTGGAAGGAGAACATTGTCAAACATTACACTGCATGAAAGAAATTCAGAATGCACTAGGTGGAAAAAGCTCACGTGTAAAAGAAGTTTTGAAGTCTTAATCTGTATGAGTGGGTGATGCTTGATCCTGAGAAATCTGGGAAGTTAAAAAAGAGATGATACTGTGTTACCAATAGCAAGAGACCAGGAGAATGCTAGTGCTGTCCATCCTGGCTGGGAAAGGGAGACTGGTTTGGATTGGAGAGGAAGACTCAGGTCTTTGTCTGTGTCTTATGGGATTGCAACCACAGCAAGATACTGAAATATCTGGCAGGAGTTTGTTCTACCTGTAATCAACAGCTCAAGAAAGAGAACTCCAGAAATCTACTTGAAAAAAAAGGAAGGCAAGTAGACCAGTAACTGAGTGGTATAGCTGCATTAGGATGATTACTAAATTTGTGTCAGTGAACGTTGTGGTCCATGTTCTAAGCATACAGGAGTAAAATGAGGGAATGAGATGAATGTCTATTAATTTCCTCCAAAAAATTAGGAGGACACTGAGGAGGATGCTTGTAACAATAAAAGAGTAATGAGCATGGTAGTGGTTAGAAAAGCTAACTGGCAAACACTCACAGGGAAAAAGATTTTTAAGGAATTGTGGTGTTGATTGTGACTGGCAAGTTAAAATGGTTGAGAAGAGAGTGTTGGATCTAAGATTTGGCAGGAAGGTTGGTGGAAACTAGTGTGAATCACTTCAGTGGGGTCAATATGTAAGACTGTGGTTTGGAAAGTGTCAGAGGAAATTCTAGGCAATAATTTTGCCTAAGTTGTTCACTGATCTTAGATATGAAATGGAGAGATGAGATGAAGCAGTTCTGGGAAAGGGAAGTGAGGTCAAGTGTTAAAATTCTCTAACACAAACAAGGAGGTGAAAATTACAAAAATTAAAATTAAACATAGATTTTCAACATTGTACTCATCCTTCTTCATCCTTACTTCATCTGTAAGGGTTTTGCAATTTCATCTCATTCCTCTTTGAAGCACCTTCCTTCAAAACATAATCAAAGTGTTCTTTTCTTATTACTTCAGCATAATGCACCATCTATTCCCAGGGCAGCTAAACCCCATGTGCCATTTAAGAAATCATTGTAAAGAAAGGATGTCTTTGTGTGTGATAATTTTCATGGAAAGAAAACATTAGATATATGCTGAAATTGTGAACTTTGTGACATCCTGAGGTCTCTGAGAATTCTGACATCTTCAGCAAGTGGCAGACACGATATTCAAGTGCCTGTAATTGACCAATGCAGCACTTGACACCTGACACGGAGTTGACTGCACGACCTGCAAGGTTAGATGGGTAGGTAGTACATGAAATCCTTATTTAAAGCTTTCTCTAGTAACTGGAATGACTGTGACATGAGGCTAAATCACAGATAACTGACTTCTTTAAAAATACATCCAGAAATCTAACCCTCTAGAAAGGTCTGTATTGTGTACAGCATTACCCATTAACTTCAAGATGTGCCTTGCTTTTGTTCAGCGTATTGTGTGATTAGATTTTCTTTTAAGTTACAAATACATGATTGGAATTGTATTTCACAGCTACATCTTGCTGCATGGATGAATGACAAGATGGGTTGAACCTTAGTCTTTTTTTTTTTTCCCTCCATTTTTCCTTCTGGATTGAGATGATGCATTGCTATACGGAATGCCTCCCCGAATGCCACACTGCAGTTATAACACGAAATAGAACTATTAATAGAAGTATGAGAAATTAAAGGTAGAAAAAACTTATTACTTCATCATCTCCATGCACCTGACAGTACATCAGGGTCCTAAATTGTTCAGGAAGAAAGTTATTTTGAAAGGATTAGATATTAATGTAATGTAATGAATTATATAAAAAATGAGTGAACACAGCTTTTAGAGCTTAAAATTGTAGGAAGCCTAATTTTGATACTGATACAGGAAAAAATAACTTGGATCAGCTTTATGAATAACCCTGGTATTTCATTAGCATGTTCACCCATAGTTCTTGTGCACAGTATATTGACACAGTATATTTGAATCTCTGAGAACTCTAACATTACTAAATGTTTTTAATTTCTTCCCTTTTTACCAGGAAATATTTCTAAGCTGGCATTCAGGCCACTCACTGTAAACTTTTAGAATTTTACCATGTATACCAAAACCTTAAATAATCTCAAATACTTTCATCCTTAGGAATTTTACGCTTCAACCAATAATTTTGCTTAAGATTTGCTCTTTTGAAGCTGTGTCTTCTTGCAGTCATTAAAGAATGAATTTGTGAAGACTACTTAAAATTAATTGTTTTTCCCCAGGCCTGTAAATTCACCAGGGTAGAACTGATACTTATCTTCATAAACTGTAACTGTTCCCTGTGTTTTATGCTTCAGATTTTATTCTAGTCCACACGGGTCAACAGCATCTGTATAGGGATCTCTTGAAGGTATGACAGATTAAAGTTGGTTCATTTCACTTGATTTCCTTAACTTGCTGAAATGTCATTATCATTTTGGGAGTCGGTACTAATCTACATTTCTTTTGATCTTGCTTTTAATTTACAGTAGAATTGAAATCAGAATAGGGCTAATTTTAATACTTACTTTTTAAGAGAAAGAGAGCAGAAAGACTTTTACAGCTCTAGCTACTTTAATTTTCTTTTTGTAATGTTTTTCAGTTAGTTAAGTTCAAGCTTCATTTTCATGTAAATCCAAACCTCCAAATTTCATTATCATTATTAAAGGCTGTTTATTCAGGTTCTGAAAAAAAAAAATGTCTCATTGCTGTCACCATAATATGAATGATCAAAGAAGAGTAATTGTAGCATTTCTTTTAGGAATCCTGCCCTCAGTAAGCCCATAGGATTTGTTTACCCTCTCTTACCAACCAACATTTGTACCCATATGTTGAGATGGCAGCATGCCTCCCTCATGATGTACTATGCCAGTTTCAATGGGATATAGATGCCAAACAATATTTAAATAAGGAACTAGCATAATGCTGAAAATACCATCTGTTCTGTAAAATTTTTCTTACTCTGTGACAGGATCACCGTACTGAACTTTCATGTGTTAATCACATTTTTGATACACAATAATGAAATTTAAATACCTGAACAGCTGAAATGTCTGAGCATCCATGATACCTACAGTTGTATCAGGAATTGTGGAAGCTTTACATTGTATGTTTGGAAGCCATTTTTAAAAATATGGAACGTCAAGATGCATTGGTGAATGTAGTGCATCCATGGAGCAACTCATGCATGGTAGTGGCTGTGTCATGCATAAATCAGCCTTCAAAGATAAGTATTTGCTACTATCATGCCCCTTCTCCAGGGCAAATCTACAGAGATCAGTCTGTGGAAAACTCCTATAATGATTCTTTGAGTGAGTTCAGATGTGTCAGCTCGAGGAGCAAGGTCTGTTCTCTCTGGATTCCTTACTTATGGATTCCATTAATCTTAAATTTGTCAAGTGGCTAAAGTTCAATTCTAGTGCAAGCTACTGATTAGAAATCTTCCTAATCAAACAGCCAATTTATTTGAAGTCTCAATTTCTCATTCTTCTGTTAAAGTATCCAACCATTTACATTTATTTGGCTATGTTAATGAACAAATTATTTTTTTACTGTGTTGTAATTCCATTTGATGTTATCTGAAAAATTACAGGTTTCCTAGCAAACAAGTATTGTTGTGTGTGCATGTATAAAGATGAACATGAATACAGCAATATGGTATTTTCTAGAAAATACTGACTTCTGTGAATGGTGACAGCTGTCTGTATTAAAACAGGTTATACGTGATTGATCCCAAACTGAAAATAGCTGCTCTGAAAAATGCATATTTCTTCCTAAGAGCATTGTGTCAAAGAACATTTCTTCTAAATTTTTTGGGTGTGAGAGACATAGATCATCTTTGTTTCAGAAAGGACAGAGAGGTACTTGGTCTAACATAGTTTTGCATGAAGTTCAGTGATATTTTTTTATAACTATGATTCCCAGTGAAAAAGTAGGTTTCTGAGGGATCTATTATATTATTCTTTCTGACTTCTGTGAATAGTATTATTCAAATGAATGATATCATTCAATTCAATACCTTTCTCAGAATTGTTTTTGGAAATATTAAAATATTGTGTATAATATTGCTAGAATTATTTTGTTTTATTAAGTAAATTTAAATTATGTAATATAAGCAAAAATATAAAATCAGATTAAATTTTAATTGAGCATATTTTAATACATCTTTTCTGTTCCATCAAATGAGTTCTGTGATCTCTGTTTTCAGTATGAAAAAGTCCATTATTTAAATTTGTTTTTTTCCCTGCTTCCTTCTTTTTTGCTAAATTCTATTACTAGATCTTTGTCCAACAAAACAGGTTTGCGTTTGCATTTGCATTACATTTTCAAGTATCCAGAGTCTGGAATACTTGTTGCTCTACAGAGGTGGATTAGGAAATAATTCTGATTTTTGTTGTGGGGTTTTGTTTTGTTTGGTTTTCACTGAGGCCTAGACAGTAAAACAAATGTAGGGGAAAGGTCTCTTGAGACATTATAGATATGACTAAAAACATTTTTGTGTTCCACTCTTCCAAATTTTTGCTTCCAATATCTTCCTGCTTTCTTCATTCTGTCATTATAGCCAGCCTTTAAATGTGCCTTTTTTTTTGTTCTACTCCTGAAACTAAGCTTTTCCAAGGACCAGCACAGATAAACTACTCTCTTTTCTGCTGAGCTTGATGGAGGAGTTTGTACCTTTACCCTTTCTCTGTAAATAACATGTGGTGGTTGTAATTAGCTGTAGTTGTCTGTATCGAACAGAAAGGTGCACGAAGGCAGTAATGTTGGACAGGATAATACTCTCACTCTGTCCTGCTTCTCTGTGTGTCTGAAAAGCACTCAATGAGTTTCTCACTTCATCATTTTCCATGAAACCATGAGTTTTTTTGATGTTAAGGGCTGTGTATACATTTTTAATATGAATTGACATATGTATATTAAAAACATTTAAAAATGAAAGGAAATGCGACTCTTCTGTACAAAGCAGGATATCTAAGTGTCACATAATAATTTTTGTGTTTTCCTTCTTGAGTGGAAGTACATGTGTGAGATCAGTTACAATATTCCCTTTGTTACACTATTGCTTTCTTAAGATTCCCAGCTCTCTAGTCTATCCATATCTCTCTATAAGACCTCTTCTACTCTCAAAGGACTCCGCAGCTCTTCCTAATTGAGTATTGTTGGCAAACATAATTAATGTACATTTGATTCCTGTGTCCAGTTCATGTTTAAAATCATTAAGGAGCACTGGGTCTAAAATTGGGCCTGGGAATCCCCGCTGGTACTGACTGCCAGTCTGACGTAACCCCATTTATTCTCACTCTTTGAGCCAGACCTCTCAGATAGTCATTCACTAGATCTGGGTGACCTAGAGCCAGTTGTCAAAGGACCATGACCAGATGGCTTTTGTGGTGTCCAAGGATGAAGACTCCACAGCCTCCCTGTGACCTTTTCCATCGCTTGGTCTCTCTCACGGTAAAAAAGTGTTCCCTGATGTTCAATTTGGACACCCTGCCTCTTGTTCTGTTACTGGGCACCACTGAAAAGAGCCTGATTCCACCTGCTTTGAACCCTCCTTTCAGATGTTTGTAATGATTGATGAGATTCCACTACTTCAAGCCTTTTTTTTCCAGGCTAAACATTTCCACCAGCTTTTCCTCATAGGAGAGATATTCCAGTCCTTTTATGGTCTTAGTTGCCTTTTGCTGGACTTTCTCCAGTATGGCCTTCTCTTTCTCACACTGGGGAGTCCAGAACAGTACTCCAGAACAGCCATAAAAGATTGAAAACCTGCCTAGTTGGCTTGAGTCTTTGTTAAGAATAATTCTAAAATTTAGAATTACCACAATTGGGGTTTTTTCCCCCATAATTTCTGTTACAAGTTTGGCTGTTCTGTTTTCATGTGCCACTATAAAGGTAACAGGGACTGTTACAGTTGTCTATGCAATATGCAAATACCAGTCAGCTTTCATTCTGAAAACTCACATACAGTGCTAGCAGGGAATTACTATTTAAAGAAAGGAAGCAAAAGGAGTTTAAAAACCAGCTAAATTTAAATAAAAATATAAATTAAGGAAATATCCTAGTTCATAGCAATACCAGGCTACAACGTAATTGATAATTTTTGTCTTTGTTCACTGAGTTTCTGTGTGTAATGAAAAAGTTTTTATTATAGGTCACTGTTTATCTGGGGATTTTACTTTGTTCAGGATTAATCCTTTATAAAGTATTAATTCTGATGGACTGTGCTGTAAAATCAAGACCACGGAGATGCTTCATGGTTATTTTTTTTAACTGGATTACTCCCATATCAAGTATTTGGTATTTGTATTTAGAAGCAAGTATCAGCCTTATAAGTAATATTTGCTTCCCTAGCATAATGAAACCCACTTAAATACCTGATATAAAAATAATCCTGTTAAAACTGAACAAATGAACTCTACACCAGTCTCTCAGAGTTCTAGAAGACCCTGACTGGTAAATACTTGATTAATGAATAATCCTTTTAAATGAATAAAATTTGTGTGCTAAATAGAGAAGTAAATTACAATAATGCTAAGACTTGTTATAGGAAAGTTACAGATGAATAAATCTGGGCTGATAATTTATGAGAAAGCATGATGACATTCTCTTTTCTTTGATAACAATAAGCCTTTTATAAGTATAGTTTCAATTACTTTTTTTCAAAAATATATTAAAAGGATTTATATCCATGTCATGTAATATTGGAAATATTCATGAGAAAAAAGTGGACATAGATGTATGGTAGTAAAGCACTAATATGTTAAAATGGAATGTTTTTTTATTTACATTTCATTGTATCTGACTTTGAAAAAATTTAATACCTTTTTTGTTTTGTCCTCCTAAAAAAATTATCCTAGCAGTTTACCTTTTACCCAATATAGGTCACACAAAGTTCGATTATTTAGATTGAAATTCTTTAGAAAGACATAGGTGTTTTAATGAAAATTAGAAATCTTGTTTGCTCATTCAAGGACATATTATAGTGTTTTCTATCCTTTTGGAATTTAGTCTGGGAGCTTTTTCTATCAAAAGCAAAAGCAGAACATATATTTAAAAAAAATCTATTTCATATATATGAATGAGTCCATGAAAAAGCTAATGAATCGTTCGTTAGTTGTGAAAGCTCATTAAAACAGATAAAATCAAAATAAACTAATAAACAAAGAGCCTGTGCCAGTAAAAACATATGACTGTAAATAGCTTTTGCCTCCATACTCCTACTGGTGTCTGGATGACAGCGTTCCTCACAGTTGTTCACAGAAAGTAACCAAATGAATTCAGCCAAAATGAATAAAACATGCTGCCGTGGTCAGGTTGTGTTTGGGAAGGGAAGGGAGAAGGGATGAGAAGGTTTTGCATGCCTTCAGACCATCTGGGAGTTCCTTTATTGGGAAGCAATTAGACTATCAGCCTCTGGAAATCTAGAGCTAGCAAGGGCCCATGTGACTCCAGATTTAAGAACAGAAAAAAAAAGATTAAACCTTTAGTTGCATCTTCCTTTTGTTTCTTGGCTGCATTGGAATGACCATATTGTCCTTTCCTGAAGACCAGTTTTAAGATTTAAAATAATTAGTCTCTTTTACATATGTAAAGGTCTTAAGAGATAATATCTGAATGAGTAGAAAGGTGGATTTGCATAATGATGTAAAACTGCCACTTGATTTACTTTTAAAGGTGTCTTCATTAACAGGGCTTTTGAAAGTCGAAGAAAGTGCAAAGAAAGGTGGTTTTATCTGCAAGGAAGTGATCAAAATATGCCCTGTGTTCAGATAGAAATGCCTGTTGTTAGGCTTATTAAAACCATAGTTTTAACACGTAATTCATTTTTTCTTCTCATGTAGAGATTTTCCTTTCTTTTATTTTTTGAAAGTTGCTTCTACTTTACTCTTTTTTTTTCCATAAACAAAAACATTTCTTTCAGGATACATAGAGCATAATTTCAGCCCTATCTTCATGAATTTGTTAATACAAAAATGCATAAGAGTTTGAGAATAAGCTGCCTCCAAGGTAAGCTAGGGTTTAAGAGTGATTTGATTTTTGTAAACAAAGTAGTATAAATTTGAAGTCTGAAGGTCATCATAACTAAATGGAAATTATGCAAAAGGCATAATTTCTGCCATGTGTACGTGGGAGTGGAAAAGGACATTTCTACAACTCTGGCTAAAAATATCTGTCTCATTGGCTGGAGGAAATTTGCTACTGGTTGATTGATGGACTTAATGAATTTCCCCTGGTTCTTACGGTTTTCATCTGAACTTTTCTTCTCTTTGGACTATTTGATGGCATCCAATTCGTGCATGACAGTAAACCAGGATGATTTGGTTTATTATATATATATATATCTTATACTGTTTGTTGTGTGAAAGGAGAAAACACAAGCAAGGAAATGAATTCTGATTGTGCCTAGGAAAATGGAAGAATTTTCCACTTAATTTCTGGAATTATTTGGACTAGATTTGTGATTATCACCAATTTTCCACTGTCCATTTTGATACTTTCTGTTTGAACCTGATACCAGATCAGTGTAGTATGCCAGGTATTTGTTACATTGTTATTATTTCAGGAATGAATGTATTCACGAGCCTAGTAGCTAGAACTGGAATTTTTAAGAGAGCTTGAAGAAATAGTGGTACTTATAACCTTGATCTGCTTCTGAAAATCTTGTCATAAGTGATTTAATTTAGTAATCTTCAATAATGTTGTTGAAATTGTCTTTTCATTCACTACTGACAAAGGAAGGTTTAGAAGGTAATATTGATTTATCTGGTTAGTGGAGGGTGGCATTGTCAAAAGCTTGTCCCATCAGGTATAAGCTGTTACTACAATTAGGAAGGTCATTTGAAAGTGTTCTAGTTCTCATACTCATTTAGCAAGAAATCCAGTGGCTATTAATACATTAACTAGGCCTGCTCAAACTATTTTATTTTCATCTTTACATGCAGAACTGGTTTTGAGATTGTCTACTCACTCATTTTATGCAGTCATTGAGACTACTTCCTTTTGACTTTCTAAGTTTATTCTGTAGGTCTGTATTGTTTGTTTTAGCAATGGAGAATTTTACTGACTTGATTCACATTGTGAGTGCTAACCAAAAAATCAGAGATCATAGAAAATGGTGCTGAAAGGGATCAGAAGACATCCTTGTTAAGATGAACCAAAGGAGATTTAAATCTGTGCAAACAATTCCTTTCAGGAACAGTATCTTTCTGGTCTGTTCTGAAAGTTCTGTATTGATAGATATTCTCCAGCTGACATATTCCATTACTATTCCAGTCCTTCCCCATCTTTATCACTAGAAGTGCTTCCCTGATTTTTGTCTCACTCTCCCTTGCACTACTTTAAGATCACTTGGTGTCTTGCTCCTAGTGAATAAATGTTCACAGATCTGTTTGACTTTGCTATGATTTTTTTATGTATTTTTATATCATAATCTACACCTTGACCTGACTTTTGTGAAAAAGGCATTACCAAATCAGTCAGTCATTTTCCACAGACCACGAGAAAGCCTCAGCCCTTGGAAATCTAGGTCAGCATTTAGGAGGAAACATCCATGGCCGAGAACTCACTTTTCATAGGCTGTTTCATAGGCTCTTCAGCTGTCTGAAAGAATTTCCTTTGGTTCATTCCTGGTGGCCTAACCAACCAGCTGATATTTAAACATTTCCTACATAAACGAGACTTCTGACTACTAGACTCTACTCTAGTAGAGTCTCAAGCATTTGTGTGCTGAAAGTCAGTGTGACCTCTAGAAGGGATCACATTGCAGACCTACAATTGCAACCGTATAAATGATACAATTGCATTTGCTCCAAGGATTAGGCACTTCTCCCTTGATGCTTCCATTGTTTTCTACTCCTATATCCTAGGTCAGCAATCAGTCTGACTATGTAAATTATGATTTTTGAAATTAAGTTTTAAAATTAAGTACTTTTGAACCAGCATGGTTGGAAGGGTCCATGATACTTCAGAATTGTTGTAATTTTAATTTTCAGAAAGTCTGAATAAAGACATTTCCACATAAAAATTAAGGCTTAATCTTAAATTTATTATGTCAGTAATGGAAGTTTACAGAATTTGAGAATATTTAATTGTTTCACAAGTAAGCAGTGAAAATTCTGGGAAACTGCTCCAGAATATTCTGCGCATATCATGGAATTTGTTTCAAATGCCAGGGAGTGCTGTAAAGAGAGAAAATGAAACAATCCAATGAATCTCTAAAAAATAGTTTTCACGTAAATTGTAAGAATATGTATAAATAGAAATAAATAATTCATTCTGAACATTGTCTTTTTAAAGGGGAAATATGTGAAATCTCTCTTTTCTTGTCAGCTTTCACCCTTTGCTCCCTTTTTGTCTCATCCCTAAAGGTTCAGTGGTTCTACTGGAAGAATTGTTGTAGTGTTAACTGGCATGATTAGAAGCAGACCTTGTATCCGAAAATCATGATGAAGGACTGCTGCACAACTCACTAAACAGCTGAGTTTTCATTTCTGCCATGCTGATGCTCTACAGGCATTGGGCAAAATTACAGTGCTCAGGAAAGACTTTTCTATCTGCATTTCCAGATGCAAGAAAGGCGCTGTGATGGCAAGAGCTACCATAAAATGATTAAAAAGCTTCTTGAGAAAGTCAGCTAACTATGGTATTGGAATTCCATTCTATGATGGAAGATCAAAGGATATGGAGAAGTGTGCTCATCCCTGTTTACATGAGTAGTAGGCCAAACAAACTTGCTTTTTTCTTCTGCAAATCAAATTGAGAGAGTGATAGCTAAAAGCAGATCTGTTGAGGTAAGAACATTAATCAACTAACAAAAAGAGTTAAGTATGATGAGTATTAACTCTTTGGTGCCAGAATTTCACAATACTTGTTTGTCAACAGCTATGTTATTTCAGACAGTCTCGAAGTATTATGTCAATTTTTATGTATTTTTTCCCAACACAAAGAAAATTAAATTTGGTATTATGCCTGAAGTGATTCAGAAATTGAAGTGACACTGAAAGCTGTAGTGTTAAAACTAATTCTCATTTCTTCAGTGTGATATTTCTGTGCTGTCACTCCTATCTTTTTTTTTTAAAACAATATCAGCTACTATTTATACACTTAGAATTTCTGGCCAGATTACTGTGGAAGGTTGTGGTACCCACATGTACAAAATAGTATAATAATGTTCTATTCTTTTTGGAACAAATTTGTTACACAGATTGTCAGATGAGTCATTTTGTTCATGTCAGATATCTGAAAATAATGGAAAGATGCCAAAGTAAAAGCCCAGTAATCCATGCACTGGTGTAATGGAGCAAATGAAATGCAAAGCTCTTGTACAGGTCCAATTTCAGTACCAAATGCTTACCTGTCAGTCAGCAAAATTGTCCCTGAATAAAAATGAGCTCTTCTGAGAGGGAAAGGATTTTAATATACATCAAATTCTTTGAATGTCTTGTGAGGTAGAACTTGTTTTGAGGAAGAAATGCTGAAAGGGAAATCTTAGTTCAAGCTAGTTCAAATCACACATGTATTGCTGACTGTGAGAGGTCTGGGTTTATCCTTATTGTTTGGTATCTCTAGCTCCTTGGATGGAAGGGTGATTTCCCTTAGGCCACGGCAAATCTGGTCAATCTCTGATTTAAAAGTTTCTGACAGGTAACATGCAGACTTTTGCAGGCATCTCTGTTTAGTCTGTGAAAGACCTGATTAAAACTTCAATTCATGAACTGCCAACATCAGAGCTATCTTTGCATATATCACAGTTATGATTTGCCGTGACCGAAATGTTTTTGAAGTGCTATGCAGCTGAGTGTGCTTCTACCTTTAAAGTGACCATTGGGAGAACATGTTTTGCTACTGAGATGTCCTCCTGCAGTCCAAAACATGAAATATTAAACATAGTATTTATCTTACGTAGCTTCAGAGTTGAGGCTGCCACAGCTGTACATGATTTGCCTTCTGAAGTCCCGGTTTCCTTCACATTTCAATAGTGTGTCCCAGTAGTGTTTTCATGTGCTGAGGGTGCGAGAGGCTAACTGGAGTCAATATAGCCATTGACAGTCAGCCAGGACTGCTTCTCTAAAAGTTAATGTATTGAGAATATGAGCCAGCACTTCAGGAATGAAAGGAAAATGAAATGTGCAGTATGAAAAGTGATAATAAATAAATTGAGCAAAGCTGTGTGTACTTTTGGGTTACGACTAGTTGAAGTGGAGATTAAAAGCTCTGAACTGATGCATGGAAACAAAGAGCACAATACTGAATTCATTTTAATCCTCTGGTTTAAGTGGGTGTGCCTTCACTTCTGGGTCTAGAAATAATCATACTTGTATCAATCTATATTGTGTGACTTTTGTAAGCTCTGAAAATAGTATTTTTCACTGGATTATCACTTATTATTGTTCATTTGTGGCCACTAACATAGAAAAATGTCGCAGCTACAATGTCAGAAGAATAGGGACAATTTGATGTTTTCTTTTGATGCTGTTTGTTGATACCTAGACCACTGCAGCTTGATTGCCTAACATTAAACCTATAATAACAGTGCAATCATAGCAGTATCATCATGAATGTCATTACAATAGAAACAACATTTACACGGCTTCAGAATGGTAATTATCAAAGTTTTTGTCATGAAGCGCTTATTTGCTAGCATTGATCTGCCCCGGTCAGTTGTTAGCTCTTCTCATCTGAGGTGTATTGATTGTATAATCAGTAGATAGAGGCTGCGGGCAGATGAAATTCAGTGTTGTTGGGCAAATTATTGTCTGCTTGCCTGTTGACCTGGACCCTGCTGGTTGTACCTTAGACAGTGGTGGGATTATTACTCATTTCAGTGACCCTACTCTGACAGAGAACTCCATATTATTATAAAAGATAAATGGCATCCTTCTTTACTGTGGATATGGTTGAATGCAGGTGTCAGTGTGTAGTGAAACTGAAAATCTTGTGCAGCAGTGTTCCATGACTTTCCTTCAGGTTATTTTCCTTTTTAAACAGAAGTAAAAATATTACAGAGTTGTCACACATTTCATATCATATATGATATCCATTTATAGGCATAGGATGTGTAAGCACAGTGTTTTTTCATTGGCCTTTGAAGAATTCTACTTGTCAGGCTGTAAGATATTGATAAAATTCAAACACAACTTTTGCCATCTGGTAACAAGGAGGACCAAACTCCATCTAATCACTACAGATGTAATCACTACATCTAAATATATACTTTTAAATCTCAGGCCAGTAGACCACTCTTGTGATGAGTAGTTTTGCAAACTATTTTCTTGTTTGATTTTTTTATCTGTAGCATCACTATTAAGAAACTAAGTGATAATGCAAGTAAATATGTGTGAGAGATAGTAGTCAGTAAAATGTATATGAGTTCAGTAAATGTCTTATGTAAAGTTCATATTGGAACTTTTACAGCAGTAAAGGTTATTAGTGTACAGGGCAAGTAGGAAGGAGATTTTCGGTATTGTAATTAGCAGAGCCCTCCTGACTCAAATGACAAGAGGTTATGGAGAAACCATGAATACTTTTACATCCTTCAGTAAAGCTACCTGTGCTTGGCTAATGTACTGTGGTCTCTGGTGGCTATACCATTGTATTGTAAAGGTCAGTCATTACCTGTGCATTGTATTTAAACCACCTACTCACAGCAAGTAATTGTGTTTGGATGACCAGCAGTTTTATGTTAATTGCCGAGTCCTGCTGAAGCCATGATAAGAATACTGAGCACTTACACAGCAATTTGCAACTTCAAAGTGCTGTAAAAACATAAGCTAATTATTGTTATGCTGAAAAATCCATAGATGGTTCCATATAGCTTTGAACATACATTTTTGACCTTAAATTAATTGTGAGAAACAATGGATCTACCTTTAAAAGAGAATGCAAATGGCTCGCTGGAAGTGCATAATGATGGTATTACTGTAACTTCTAGAATAATTGCCCAAGAAAGGGAGCCTTTGCGAAGCACCACTGTATTTAAACCAGATGAAATACCAATTTTGCAAATATAAGGAAAAAAACCTCAATGTGAAATTGACATTTCTTGCTCTGTCGATGTACAAGTGTATCATGAATAGAGAAGGTAAATAATATGCCAGATGAGAAATAAAGCAAAATGAAGAAGGACGGACAATAAGCACTTCTGTAGAAGGATGGCTTGTCTACTAAAGAGAAAATACATATATCAGAAACCATGTTAAAATAGATATAAACTGTGGCATGAAGTGAAGAAAGTAAATATGGTCATCCACATATAGAAGTTTATATTTTGGTTGGCATTTTCAATAGACCTATAGGTCTTTCAAGAAATAAAAACATACATTATTTACGAGAGCATTAATAGCAATTGCTGGCTTATTAGGGAAAATGAAGTTTACTGTTTCAAGATCTACAAGATCTTGATTCTACAAGAAAAAGCCAATTCTTAGCTGGTAACTGAGTGAACTAATTAGAGGGGAAGATAACAGTTTTATGAATCTGTTAATCCTCTTGGAATGTTGTTGACTTCTGCAGCATATTCCTATAACTCTTCTGCCAGAGGTTCATATTTTTGTGACTGAAGGCATATTTTAATACAGTAGAGTTCTGTTACATTGGCTCAGACTTCCATGAAAACCAGGTTGTGAGAAGGAGCTTTGAGACTCTGTAAAATCATGAGATACTAAAGGTAAAATGTGAGATGGATAAATGATTGAGACAGTTGAAGGATTCAAGAGGAAGAGATGATGACTAAGGAGCATCAAGTATTCCAGGAGTACAGAAGGTTTCCTGCCACAGTTGGTGTTTGTGTAGCTAGTGAAGTTTCAACAGGTGTCTGAGAAAGGGTGGTGATAAATGAATGAATGAATGAATTAATTAATTAATTAATAATGGTAGTTTGTCATGCCTGATTATGCATTATATATGTTAGCCAGAAAATAACTGATTTGTGCTTTTGGTTGTCTATATACTGCTTGCATTTCTTTTATAGACAGTAAAATTTGCCTGAACAAAATGATCCAGAAAGGGAGATTTCCAGGCATCCCATGTGTAAAGCCAGCCATGGTGGCACCATGTCTTCAGTAGTGTCCAGTCCTTCCCAAGACTGTCTGCTGGACTTAGCCATCAATTGCTACCCTGGAAGGCAAGTGGCCAAGCCCCTAATATTTTGATTCTTACTTATTTGGTCTTCAAATTGAGAACTGGCCTTTTTGCCAGCCTTGGAACATGGCAAAACATTATTTTTCACAGGAATCATCACAGTCCAAAGTAATATGAGTTAGCTGTGTTCAAAACCGTAACAGGTTTTTTTTTTATTTTTGTTGGAAGATGGAAATCCTCTCACAAGATATTTTCCAAGACTTGGGAACATGGAAAAGTTGTAGTATTTTTATGAAATATTTTAGGGTCCTCTATAATCTTTTACAGATTAACTCATCTAAATTATGTTGATTTTGATATGTTGATCTCTCAGCTATTTTGAGATTTAAAGATTGAAATCTGAGTGGAGAGGTCTTATTTGCAAACCTGGCAGTAAAACTGTATTAAGACTCTGAGTGAGTCTCTTCAGATACAATTCTGTTTGGAGAAAAAAAATAACATGATGATTCTTATTGCAATAGAATTTTTCATCTCTTGCATTTTGGAAAGGCTGGTTAAATATTTCCACCCTGAAAAAAAAATTAAGGTTACAGTATCAAAAGAAATAGTTAAAATATTTGCTCGAGGCAGACCATAAAAATATGAAAAAGCTGCTTTTTCAATATCACAAGAGTGACATCAAGCAAGTCAGAACATCAGCCTGCTTTACTGTATTATTTTTCTTCTCTGTGTGGGAATAAATGTCAAATTTCTTAAGCAACTGCAACAAAATATTTTCACAGGTTGGTTGATATACTGAATGATATCATAGGAAAATTCCCTTAGCAAAGAGAATAAGAGCAAAGATGAACACCTCTTCATTACTAAGAAAGTATTAGGAAGCTCAATATTCTCTAAATATGTATGCTAGAATGAAATCAGTTCCAGAGTTCAGGTATCTCTTTTTTTAGCTGAATATATCTTTTTTATCTGAATAATATAAAATAAATATAAATAAATATAAAATAATATATCCTTTTTCAATCTGAATTTATCTTTTATCTGAATATTAAAAGTTGCAATTCTAACTCCTTTTCTCAATTTTATTTGTCTAATTTCTATGACATCAATATATTTAACAAAATATCAATGAGGTCATAATTATTTAGTCCTCTTTAGGTCTGAATTTCATCATTTGCCTTTTGCAGATTCTCCTGTAAAAGAAAATTTTTTTCATTTCAGGCCTTAGTGAAAAAGTACTGTAACTTTTGAATGAATCAGTTAATTTCATTTCTTCTTCCTCCACATTTGAAATTTAATTTTATATCACATTAACTGGCTCAGTGGTTTCATCCTGTGGCTGCCTGGTTGTTTCACTTAATGCAAGGGCAGGGCTGAACAGGATGCAACTTTCACAGTAGCTTCACATTTACTCTGAATAAGGTTTAGAATGAAGCTCATAGTTCTTTATGTAAATCCAGTATATCTGGGATAAAAATAATTTTAAAAAAATCAATGAGATCACATACTGATTTATATTGTTTAGAGTTTTCTTACCTTTCTTATACTGTAAACATGTCATCCAGACTATTTGTAATAAAGTTCAGAATTTCTTTTACTAGCTCTTTTTCTACTAGTTTGTACTAGTTCTTACTGGGTAATTTATCCAAAATAATTTTATTTTTAATGTCACTTTTACATTAACATGATGAGTCTCAAGAAAATTAAAGGGAGAAAAAAGGTGGTGGTTAAAGTAGAATCAAAAAAGTGTTCAGTTCAGTTTTGCATTTTGTTGGCAACAGAGAGATGTATCAATTAAAAAATTACTGAAGTGATTTGTTCATATTGGTCTATTACATTACTTTTTAAGGGATGTAAAGTAAGTAGAACATTCTCTCATATTTTGATGGAGTACATAGTCAAATATTTTGATTTCAAAAGTCTATTTAAAGGTTTTAGGTTTGACAAGATGTAAGTCATATAACTAATCTCTTGATAGTACTAAAGCAGGGGGAAAAAAGCCCTCAAATCCTCTCAGAGTACTTGTGGAATTTTTGTAACCATTAATTGTATGTCTTTTGACATATTCCCAAGTTCTGCTGTATTTTTAACTCAGACATATTGTCTTACAAAGGTATCTTTAGCTGTGGCTATTGCAGCTCATTACATTACTAAATCAAGACTTTTGTAGCCCTGTGATGTGACAGAAAGGTGAATCTACTCTGGATAGTCAGTTGAACAGATGGAATTAGACAACTATTATTTGATTAACTATTAAAATCACACAAAATGGGTCAGGGGGAGGCAATTCATTGGGTTTTGTTGGTGGCTTTTGTGGATCTTTTGTTGTCATGGACTGTTTTTCCCTGCTTAGGAATCATTCCACCTGGACTGCATTCTAACCACCTTGTCCCAAGAAAGCACAATTCATAAATAAAAAAAAACTTTAAAAGGCATTATGATAAGACAACCCAGCTGTCACAGGAGCTTGCTGAGCTGCATTTTTTGGAGATTGGGAATATGTTTTAGGAAATGCCTGGTTTTGTCTTATAGTCTTCTCTTGTGATTCTCTTCTTTAGCTGATACTGAAAAGAAGGTGTTAGTCTGCATGGACCTAAGGTCTGACCCAGAGTAACCACTAGGTCAGAGAGAACTGAAGTTGATATGATGAAATATTGCAAAATAATTAATCATTAGGTACATGGTGGTGCTACATTGCTATTTTTTTCCCAGTGTTTTCTTTCAAATCAATTTCATTTCTCCTGATAAAATATAAAGGTGAAACACAAGCTATGTGCATCTTAAGAGTTTGCTTCTGTTTCAATCTATTAATGCTGTAAGAATGTAGTGTGTAAAAGCTCAGTAGTTACAAAAAGGCACAGATACTTGTTATACATGTGTAAAAAGTGCTACTATTTATATACAGGCTTGGTTTATGAGCACAAGCATTCAAAGAGAGAAGGATAAGGAGGAGGGCAATAATATGCTGGAATATAAACTGTCTACTTAAATATCTGACTGTAGTAAATGACATACTTTTCTTGTTTATGGAGGTTTTTTAATTGGTTTGCGGTTTTTGTTTGGTGTTTGCTTGTTTTTTGGTTGTTGGTTTGGGTTTTTTTTGGGTTGGGGGTTGTTGTTTGGGTATTTTTCTGCAAACATTCATTCTTTACTTTCCCTGGGATCCTTTGGATGCTTTTGCTAAATGGGCCATGGTTAGTTTTGATGTACTTCAACAGTCCCAAATTCATTGTTGCATTTATTTCTACTGTGAGACAGATTACAGGTTTATCATATTTTAAGAAAATGCATTAGTATTTGGGAAGGTAATTGGCATTTGTGAGATAAAAAAGCTTCATAAAGCATTTCAAAATTATAGCTGAATGTGAACTGTAAAGTTTTGAGTATTTCTTGCTCTCTTTCATTTTCTTAACTAAGAAGGACCCAAACACTAAAACCTGTGTAACAGAGATAGTTTTATAACTGTTTTTCCTACTTTGCACTAGGAGACCTGTTTTACTGAGGTTTTTATTGGTATGGCAGCAAAAAAAATTGCAATGGCAACAGTCCATCTCACCTGTAAATACAGTGTCACCAGTGGCACTATTCTAAAGCCTTTTAAATGTAGCTAAACTATTTCTTTATGATATCCTATAAGCAAGATTTCTACTATTATTATGAGCTTATTATTTTTATGAATTCCAACTTAAGGATTTTCTAAGAGCATCACTGTCAAGTTGAAAAATTTCAGCTTTACTCATCTTTTCACCTATTAGTATATCACACTGAAAGCTGAAGGATCATTTTTCCTATTACCCATAACTGCTTTAATCCTTCCTATAATTCCAGAGAGCACCACTGGGAAAGCTCTTTATTCTATACTGTGGCAGTGACTTGCACACCAGAAAGACTCAGGCCTCTGCAAGTGGCTGACAGGACCTGGTCAAGACTCCGAGATTCCATGTTAGGCTAAATTGATAGACTTGTTAGGATCTACAGACTGTTTTACATAAGGTTGTTGTAGGAAAAGAGAGACTCCTTGATAACACATCTATTGATAGAACAGATAAAAGCTGCTCAAACAAAGTTGGGAAAACAAGGTGCTGGGCTTGTTTGATTTTCAGTGAATTTATTTCAGTGCGCAGAGAAGAAGATTGAAGTACAGTGAAGTAAGGAGAGGTCAGAGGCATGGGAAGAAGTTGCAATATTCTGCAAGTCTATAAAACTCAATATTTGGCAAAATGAGGATTTTTTTTTTTAAATGTACAGAACTTACTTCATTGTCTGGAATAATCACCTTTAAGAGCTGAGGTTATGAATATGGAAGAGCTTCAGAGAGTAAAATGTGGGAAGTGACTGTTGGAGGGTTGTGCAATTCCTACGACTGATTTTAAACTAAAAGAGCACACAAGTTCTTCTAAATGGTGTTCAGCAAGGCATATAGTATCTTAGAAAAATAGACAGGGGAATGTTATAGCAGTCATAAGATGGACAATTTAGTTAAAAAACTAATCTAAAAGGTGAATTGCAGTCATGAAAATGAACTAATGTAGAATTATGTTTTACCAGAGCATTTAGTAAAAATTCTTGCTTTTTTTTCATCTGTGATTATGCAAATCCTCCTCCTGAAAATTCTACATTTTATGGGAATAAAGAGAGAGTGTATGCTTCCAAAAATCTGATATAGCTAAATAAATTTTTGGAAAAATGGTAAAAGAAGTTCCATTCAGGTGGCACTGTAAATCTGCCATGCAATGACTTCCCATGTAATTTGTGAGTCTGGATATGTTTGGAGAGCTCAATGCTTCTGGGAGTTTTGTTGTTATTGTAGATCCTGTCTTCTCTTTTGTCAGAATCCCTAGCATTTTTTCTCTCTGTGTCTGAATGTGATAGCTAACAGACTTCATCACGCTGTCGCTGGGTCAGCAAGATCTGATGCTGTTTGAGACTTGTTTACTGTAAGTCTGTCATAGAAGAGCTGATTATAGCAAATAATCTCATTCATTCCGTTCAGATTAAATGGGGAGATAAAAGTATTTTGGTTCCTAAGTAATTGATTTAAAAATACAAACTTGGATAAACAGAGCTATTTAATGAAGTCAGCTGTGACTTGATACTAAGGGAGAGAGTTGTAGAATTTTTCTAGGATGAACTTGCAAAATCAGTTTGTGGCACACATCAGGAGGAAAGAGGAAGAATTTTATGCATTTTTCAGAAGTACAATGGTACTGAATAAGAAGCCAAAAATCCAATGGAATAACTAATGTAATGATAAATTTCAGGTCCAAATCTTCGCCAAACTGAAATTCAAATACCTTCCTTGTTCAAGACCAGATGTGCTCCATCACTGAACTCTTAAAATAAGTGAGTCATGGCTGGAGTTGGAGGCTGATCAGTATTTTAAACTGGAGAACTACAGTCCCATTAGCCAGTTTGTCATGATGTAAAAAGGAAATCTTTTCAATTTGTACCTGATGGTAGGAAGCAAAGGATTAGAATAAAGTGACTGGTTTTCATAGTGAGGGGAGTTAGTTTCAGAATCTGAGCTGCCCTGTTATGAGTGGGAACTCTTGGTGCTGAATGACTAGTTGATAAAATTAGGGATTACATTAAATACCCATAAATACAACGGAACATTAATGGAAAATACATCTCAGAGTGTGTCTATGCATTGTTGGGCTCTGGGACAGGTAAAACTAATGTGAAGAAAACATTGGCAGGTGCGTGGTGATTTTGAAAAGAGCAAGCAATGCTGGAAATCAGTTTACTGTTCTGCATGATAAACCTGTCTCTTAAGTACTTTATACAGTCTCTGTCTCAGTCTCTCATCTCAGAAGGGACATACGAAAATGAGGAGAGGCTCAGAGAAGAAAAATGTAGATTACTGGGGTAACAGAAGGATTTTCACATCATGGAGTAGTTCAAGTTAAGATCCCACAGTTCGAAAAGAACTGAATGGTGGAGGATAGTATAGGAAAATAAATAATGGATGAGGAGAAGATGAAGCACATTTGGTTTTTGTAAATCAAGAATAGGGAGATAGCCCTAATAAAGCCAGTAGGCAACACATAATTTTTTGATGTAAGGTATTTTTTAAGCCTGAAATTGTGTATTTAATCAAAATGTGATGGACAATTCCACAGAAGAAAGGTCCATCCAGAATGACCATTTAAAGATGTGAATACAACCCCAGTTTATTGCAATTTTGACCTGATGTCTGAGTGATATCAGTGTGTACTTGTTACTCTCACTGTCTAGATAGTCTAGATGAGTCTCTGGTCTGACTGAATCCCGATGTTATTCTGTATATTATATACCTTATATATTGTTTAAGCAGGGGTCTGGAACAACTTGGAAGACTTCATGCTGTCTTTAAAACCTGTATTTCATATAACAATTTCATCATTTGTTTGGTGTAGGGATTTTTTCTTCCTAGAAACAAGTTCCTTTGATATCAGATTTAAATTTTTTTATTTTTCAATTTCATTGCATATCCTTTTGTTCTTCTATTACTAGAAATGATGAATAGAAACTTACGATAAATGTTATCTATGTAATTAATTGTTTCTCTCATCTCTCAAATACACACTCTGAGTGCTTTTGCTCTCTCCATGAGAGATTTTTGTGATTTTGATATTACTTATTGCACTATCTTAACCTCTTCTAATTATTTTAATTAAATGTTTACAAATACAAACATCAGAAGAGGAAACCTTGAAAATATTACTAGGATAGTTAACCTTCATCAAAGACAAAAGAAACTATAAGAACAAGTATGCAACATTAAAATCAATATGAGAAGGACCTTTGAAATTATACTGCCTTAAGAATACATGGGTCAGAGGAAATTATTTATGTTCCTGAAATCAAAGTAGATCACCAAGATCTCAGCCAGAGCACCATATGAATTTTATTGTGTCCATATTATATACAAGAAAATGAAAACTCATTTCTAGACTGAAGTCTTCTCAATAGGAAGGTATCTGTAGGGGGGGAATAGGGGAGCTTGTGCAAAAAACAGCCCTGCCCTGCACACACCAAACTGGATATATGAAGAGTGTTAAAAAATTGGAACAGTCTTTTGACCAGGCATCTTCTTAAAACAGAACATGAGGAATCACTTGGTTTGTTTTTTATAATTTTGCTGCCATCATAAGTAACAACAGGACAATGACAATATTAAGCCATATCAAAAGAGCCCAGACCCCGAAGTGTTTGCTTCATCCTGTCCATGTCTCGACTGCAACCAAACATATCCATTTTGAACATATGGTGTTAATTTTTAATAATATTTCTTGGTGACTCAAATAAGGCCAAATTCTGACTGCTGCTAAGAAGGTGTGAAGAATTACCATGCAGATACTCCCCCTGTATACTGATGTAACAGATTGCACAATACTGTAGTTTGACTTACAAACTGTAGTTTGTTTGGCATACAAAGCATCTAGTAATCTAAAAAAATAATTTCTAATATTTGCTCACGTAAGCTACATGGAAGCTTTATTTAAATGGATCCAGATGTGCTGCTCTGTAGAACCATCTTCCCATTGAGGTGGGGGAGCTCTGTGTCTGTCTTTGACTGTGTCCTACACTGAGATAGAGTCAGCCATGGATACCTTATGTCGCTCTATAGGATCAGGCTTTGCATGATGACGTTTAGGGCCTTGTTCCTCAATTTACCACCTGCATGTTGCATTCCTCTGCTCTTAGCAAATGTCTGAACTCTACTGACTAGCCCAGCACTTATTACAGGTATGGGTTTTGATGTTGCAGAGACAGTTGTTTGGTTGTGAAACAAACAAAAAAATTGTCTCTTAGGGTTTTTTTCCTTTTTTAAAATTTGCTCTTTTATTGAAAATTTAAGTGCTTACAAAATTTAATGTTCAAAAGCTCATGTAGCTTACATGAGAAATCAGGCAATTCTGTTTGCTTGATACCTATCATCTCAGCATTTCAGGTTCATGTACTGAAGTACTATTTTTATTTATCTACATATATATTATAGTTTTTACCACAGGACTTCTTTCTCATTCAGTGTACATAGTAACAGAGATCAGTGAATGAGCAGCTATTAATGTTTTCTGTTATTCTTATTGGCCAATATGTGACCCACATGTGGTGTTCACATTCAATCATTACATTGAATTCAAAACTATTAATTTCTCCATAGGCTTTCTTTCCATTGTAGCTATCATTAGCATCTGAATGCCTTACAAACCGTAATTAATTAATTTTCACAAAGCCCCTGTGAGGTGAGATGACATTATTAAAAGAGGAATGAGCCACAGAGAAAAGTGCCAGCCTATATTTTGAATGCCCAAGTTGACATGTGTAAGGTGTGTTTTTTTAAGCTACTTAGCATTCCACAACACTTTATTTGGTCTTTGTCTAGCTTCCTCTTACTTAACTACAAGTGCCACACAACTTTGCAAATCAGGCCACAAATAGGTATTTATGAATAGCAGTTATTTGTTATGAAGGAGAAAATGAAATAATCTAATCTACCAACTATCAAATCATGCAGACATTGATACCATCCAGTGTTCAAAAAAGACATCTAGCTATCTTAAGCTTCCACTTTCTCGTTATAGTTTTATTCATCAGTGACTACACACCACGGAACTACTTCAGAAAGAGATCCTGTGGGCACAGACCCTTGATGAGTCCCCAGGGCATAAATAAGTTCCGCAGTGTTGTGATAATGTTAGAAGCCTAACACAATTCTGGCTTTCCAACATGGAAAATAAAACACTGATTAATTAACAGCATGAAAATGGTATGTGTTTACCTGATAAATACCAAGTTTCTCAAAGGCAGAAGTGAGGCTGGCCGCTTCTAGCTGCTAGAAATGTGTGAAATGGAAAGGCTCAGTGCAATGAGAATAATTATACAGATCTTTTGTTTCTTTCCCATATCAGTCTTCTGATGCCTCTTACTCCTTTCCTCGCAGATACTTAGAGGGTCATGCAGAAGAAGAGTGATTTTGGTGTAGGCTGCTGTCAGTTTTGGATAGTGGGAAAAGGTGAAGATACTCTCTGATGTCTCCTCCTGAAAGCCCAGCAGAACAAGTGCAGTTGACTGCATCCACTGAATTGATGAGTAGTAACCAGCAGGGTTTATTGAGCTGAATTTTCTGTGCCGTTTTTGTTAGAGTCTTATATATGTATATTTTAAGATATTCTGTAGACAATGTGTATGTTTTATAATGTATAATTGAAGCATTTGTCTTCATTATCTTCTGTTAAACTTGTAACACCAAGATGTGTCTCTCTAACAGGTTTGTTTTCTACAAGAGACTTCACGACTTTAGTGATCAAGACATTTTTTGATTGTCACTTGCATTTATCTGTGCTTTAGGTTGTGGGGTTTTGGTGTTTTAGGGTGGGTTTGCTGGGAATCTTCTACTCAAAGTTTAGTCTGTGTAGTTGACATTTTCTGGAGGCAGTGTTGGATGGTGTCTCTACCCACACCCCAGGCTTTGTCCTTATTAGAGTGCATTTAATGTTTCTGGACAGGCAAGTGTTTCTGACAGCTCAGAGCCTGTAGCCTTGTTGTTGCAAAAAAGAGTCTTGACTGACAACAAAGCAGTGGACAGCTGCTTTGGCACCTACCTGTTGGGCCCCTTCAGGAGCAGCCAGGAGAGAAGCCTTGCAAAGCTGCAGAAGCACTTTGCACAGGTAGTACTGTGTATCTCTGATGCTCACAGTAGAGGATTTATTTATGGTAATTGTTTGGTGTCTGAGTGTCACAGTTTGCAATTTCAGACCGCTTTGCAGATACTGAAATAGGTTTGTCTAACGTGTAATTCTTGTTTCATGTTCATCTAGTCTCAGCATCCATAGACTAGTATTTTACTTTATTGGGAACTAATAATTTATTGGTAACTAATGGCAACGTAAACCCTAACAAATATTTATATTTTCCTGTATTGTTGTCTTATTTTCTTTTTTTCACAAATTCTGGGAATTTAGAGACAAATATTTGTTTAATTTTGATTGAAGATACAGATCTGTATCTCTTAGTTGCTTTGAAATGTCATGTCACTCTCTAGCTGCTATTTATTCCTTTAAATGAATGCCTGAAGGACACCAGGTTAAACAAATCGTGACAATCAACAGATACACTGCTTACCTCATGTATCTTGAATTTACTGCTCTGAGAGTCTCTGAGGGTGGTTTTCTGGGAGATTGATAACCCATTCCAAACAGGCACTGATTGTTCAGTCAGTTGAGTTTATTGTTTGCAATTTGCTCCTTCAGGAATTTATTAATGAGTACTTCACCTTTAATTACATTCTTTGTTTACCTTTATCCTTCTCCTGTTTTCTATATAATATCAGGTAAGGTAGCTCAATTAATACCTGATCATTTAGAAGAAATTGAACAACAACAACAACAAAAATCAGCCTAGTTTTTCTTTCTCAGGGCTTTGCAAAGCACTTGTTGATCATAGCCTCTGATAAAGTGTATCTACAATTCAATAAAACTTCTCAAACAGAGGGGAAGATGTATATAATTAAAATTTTAAATCGCATTTCCTGGCAACATGAATATTTGTGTTCTGATGTAAGCAAATAGGCTGAAACAAATTAGATTACTGGACTGTCACTAAAACAGAGCTGTTTGCTATGAGCAGGCAGAAAATTTAAAACAAAGAAGAATGTACAGTGGCGTCTAAAGTAAAAGTTACAGGTGGGTGGTGAGAGGCCTTTTGGATGAGGTCTTCCTGATTCTAATAAAAGCAATGACTCAAATTTAATAAAAGCACTTTAATATAGGAAAAATATTTTTTAAATCTTATTTTAGCTTCCTGGCATGTAATATTTATATATAGTTGTAGCTGTTAAACTGATTTGAATGGATGAATTTTTATGTAAAAGTAAAAAAAGATGTTCTGTGCTGCAAGCAGCAGGTGTGTTTTTAATCTTTAATAGGTCACCTTCCTCAGTGCAAGCAGGCAAGCTGTTATTGATCAAAGAGGTTTTGTTGGGTAGCTCTCAGATTATTGAGTGACAAACTTTATTGGATTTGACTTAACAGAAGTCAGAAGACAGCTGAAGCATAAGAGCTTGCACTACCATCAGAGTCATTTTACGACAGCCAGGGAGCAAAGCTCAGAGATGGATACTGAGCTCTTTGCTGGCCCTTGGAGATTAACTGAACAGCTTTCCTACCAATTCCCAAGCCTGTCAGCAGAACCAATTAGATTTTCAACCAGTAGACAAGAAGGGTGGCACTTGGGGACCTTTTTGCTTTAGGTCAAAGGCTTTTCAGACTGCGATGAGATGACATTGATGATGACACGTTGAGCATTGGTTGGTTTTAAGACAAGTTAAATTAGCAGTCTTGAAATGATTCCAACTGTCTCCTGACTTCTCACTGTTGCCATATTCAGTGGATCCTGTCAGGAGCAGGTTGATGACTTAATAGTCTTTCTTGAGTGGATTTGAGCACTTTGGCTGTGTGTTTATGTGTAGTTGTCATGCTTAAAATATTCATATAAAGGTTTGAAATATTTATTTGAAGGAGCCTTCTGCGGAGTTCAGCAATACAGCTCTCAGTGATTCTGCCTACCTTTCCTCTCCCTCTCTTTTTGCTGCTCTAAGCAGTTGTTGCTAAAAAATGCCTTTAACTATGTTTGATCTGTATGAAGTGACATTGTTTCTTGTGGCTATTGATAACATAAAGCACTTAGGAAATGTAAGAATTTATTCAGCATTTGATTTCCAAAGCCGTGGATGGCAAGTTCCAATCCCACCTGTACAAACATTACAGTGGTTTTGAGACCATTTCAGATTAGGAAAGGTGCATTCAGCTTGTACAGTCTTGTAAACATTTTGTAGTCTTTGATTCTAATTCAAATGGATTGTGATAGATGTGGAAAAGGGAGAAGAAGAGAAAGGGATAGGAATTAAGATGAAGTCTGCCATAATTAAACTGCCTTGGGCTATTGAAGCAAGAGAGCAGGATATCATGATGAGGCTGTTCTTTTAAAACTGTGTGATACTTTAAAGACATTTCCCTTTAGTGGATTGACTGCTATTCTGTTGTAAAAGGAGCTAAAGAAATAAAAGTGAAGTAAGCTAGTTGACTTTAAATTTGTACCTTAATGTAAACAAAATCCCAACTGTTACTAGAGATAAATTAAAGCTGTCAACATGTAGGTGTTAAAATTAGCATGTGTGTAACTTTTAATATGTGTTAATATTAAATACTCAGCATTTAAAGGGAATGGATAGAATATTTCCTTTTGAATGCCTAAGGTTAAACTCCTACATCTAAACCCATGTTTATTCACCAGATTAGGTACTTACCCTGTATTTAGATCTTGATGTCAAGCATTCAATTGAAAATGTTGGTACTATTTATTTGAATTTTATATTCTCAACTACTATTTTCTCTCAGTAAGAATTCTTCATCTTTTTTAAGGATGGTGATTTCAAAAAAAAAAAAAAGAGAAATGAGCAATCACCTGGAGCTTTTAGCCATTATTCTAAGAACCACAAGCAGTATAACATAGAGGAGATTGATGGCCATTTAAAGTATATATTCCAGGCAACAATATTATTTTTCTGTAGGAAATATTTTGTTATAGCCACAAAAAGTCATCATACCCAGATCAGTAAAAAAAAATCAAACAAAGGATTTGGGACATCTATCTACCATGGTGTAATCAGGTTTTAGGTATTGTGTGTTTCTGAGTGATAACTTTTACAATTAGATTCATCCTAATTTTTCCTAATCTGATATTTGAAATACTTTTTGCCATGGTCTTAAAGATTTAATCACAAATTTGATGTTACCATAGTCAGAGGCAGCCAACCTGTGATGAGTACAGTTTTGAAGATCAGTGACTTGGAGAATGGTCATGGCATCTGCCTCAGTTCTCCTATTTTATAGGTATAATAAAGTTGTAAGTCTCTAAAATGAAAGGTGATATTAAGATAATTTGTTGAATAAGCAGTAAAACTTGTATTTGTGCAAGGTACTTTCCAATTTAGTGGATAAGTGATGAATATTACAGAGAAAAATAAAATTATTTATTGGAGATTTTGACCACTAGAGAAAGAGCAAGGAATGATCTGCTGAATTGCTTTGGTCCCCTCCATAAAATACATTAAAGAGTTATTTCTGGAGGTTGGGTATAACATGCATTCCCTCCTAGGCCATTTCAATAGAAGCCTGTTATTTTTAATAGAAGTATTGATTTTGAGGAAAGGAGACGCTGCATTTTGGATCAATTTAGCTATTTACATGAGGCCAGAAAATTGAGCATAAATGAGAAAATTGTACATATATAGCATTTTACAAGCACTGCTGTCTCCAAATTATGAAGGGAAATGTGGGACCAGAACATAGAATTGAGTGAGTCAATGCCCACCTATCAGGGACAGGGCTAAGAGCAGTGGCTTATTCTCTCTGTTAATCTGGAGTTCTGCTTTCTGGACCTTGCTGCTTTCCAGTGTGTTAACATTTTCATGGAACTTTTGTGGCCAGTCAGTTCAGCTCCCTGTTTAAACCTCTAAGACTGAGAATTTCCTGAATTTTGTTTGAAAAAAGTCAAAGCGCCTCCAAAAAAGTTAATGAAATTTTCAATGACATACAAGCCACCAAAATAATTGGCAGTTACTGTCTGATTAGCAACAAATTTATATTTGATATTTTTGTCTTTTTTTTTTTTGTTACTTTCAGCTGTCAGCCAGTGAATCTTTTAAAATCTTTGCCTTTCTAATTAGGAACCTCTGCTACCAAGGGTTTTTTCCCCATGTAGGTTTTTGTTCTCAATGGGCTCCTTTCTCACCTTCTATTTTATAAGCAAAATTTTTAGGGCTCCTTTTTGTTGTCCCTTCTCACCTTCTGTTTTATAAGCAAAATTATTGTGTCTTCTTTCAGTTCTTCTTTAAACAGGCCTTTATAGACTTTCATAATTGTTTTTTGAAACCTCTTGAAGTGCAGACCTCATCACTTAGACCAATATTTACTAACGACCGTATTAGCCAGGAAGTAAGTGTAATGCCTTTTTGTGGGCAATATTCTCTGCCCACAAATAGGAATACATTAACCCTTTGAAGAACTGAGTCTCCCACCACGGAAGTGTTCACAGAGTTGTTTCTGTCCTGGGTGTGTGAGTTTGCATTTACATTTGGTGGTATGAACCATGAATTGCTTTCATGCATCCAGATTATCAAGAAATCCAGACCACAATGTACCATTGAACTGTCTTCTTCATGATTATCCCTGACATCAGCTTTTATGTTATCTGCAAGTTATATATGTAATGATTTTATGTTTCCAGATGAAGATGTTAAATGACATAAGGTCAAAAATATACCACCCTGGGATCTCACGAAAAATACGTGTTCTCAATATAGTAACTTCCATTTTGACACCTTCTTTGTTTGGTCCATGCTGAATTTCTGTCATTGTTATTTTAGTATCTAAACATTTGTTGCTTTACAAAAGCTTCATCAGCATACCCTTTATGAGATATTAAGCTATATTGGCTAGCATTAATTATATTGTCCTCCTTTAATTTCTTATTAATAAAAATCCTGTGATGACCATCCCATTATTGTATCTAGGGCCAATATCATGTTGTCAGAGCTACCTGGGTTATTTCATTTGCCCTTTGTTGAATACTGATATGGTACTGGTTTTCATCCAGTTTTCTGGAACTTCTCTGCAGTTCTGAGATGCTCAATTAATGCTGATCTTTAGTATAAGGAACCACTAGGCTATCATAAAACTCTCAGCTATGAGTTAGCTGTATGTATACTGATTGAAAAATATCTGACTGTTGTAGCTGTCATTGACTATCTTCCTGAGATATTGTTGAAAGGCACTATATTCTCATCACTTGATCAGAGCAGGTTATCCTGTTTTATTTCCTAAATGCAGAAAGTAATTATTTATTGAACTTTTCAACCTCTTCTGCATGATTTGTGATGGATACGATTTATAGATCCTCTGTTGTTCCTGGTATGTCTTGAAACTCATTTAAATTATCCTTAAATCTTCCAACAATTGATTTCTTTTTTCATCTATTTGCTCCTCACATAAACTTGATACATTTCCTAGCTTCAGTATCTTCTTTAAATACTAGAATTTTAGACTATTTTTTAGATTAGTGTAGGTGTTAGATTTGAAAAAATTTGGTTTATGAGCATTAGAAATAAGAATTCTAAACAGCTTTCATTTCATGTGACCATTTCTGTGTTCAAATTATTTTCTCAGTCTTATTTAGCTTAGAATTATTTTCACATTAGAAATTGGCCTTTTAAAAATATCAGATCTGTTTTTGAGTTTGGGTTGCATGCCATCATTTTTGTAGCAAATGTGTAGACTCATCATAACTTGACTTTTAAATTCCCTGACTTTTGGTTCCACCATCAGTCTCTCTCTGTCTTCAATGCGAGGTTTAATGTGTAACTTCCCAATGTTGACTCTCTTAATGATTTTTCTACTAAGGCATATTAATATCGTTTTAGGAATTCCATGAACTTTTAGAACTAGCAGTTGCATGTTGTTGACATATGTCACATGAGGTCAATCCCTGCTGAGAAGTCAGAATTTTTCTCCCCTTCACCTTAGAGATAGGAGGTTGTGTGAATTAGTCATCCTGTTCACCACCATGGCTTGATTGTCTATTGCACCCAGCAGTGAGGAACACACTTTGATCCATATCACTTACTACCCATGACTGCTTAGTCAGGATCATTTCCTTCCAGCAGATAATGTTGGGATTTATTTCCAAGAAAAACCCATACCTCTTATTCATGGAATGTCACTAGTCTGAAAAGACCGAGCATAGAACATCAGTGCAGGAGTATACTGGAAATGATGGTTTTATCATTGTGGATTTGTCTGTAAGCAGGTAACAGGAGTGGACACCTGAGCACCATAAAGATACTGAGCAAGCGCAGTCAGACTGAAACACTGATAACAATGGACCAGATGTTGCTTCAAGATGCTAAATGCTCCCTTCCACCAAAAAGTTTTGGTTAACTCTGTGAGGCTATCATTAAAAAGAGACCTCCAAGAAAAATAAATAATCATGTTATCAGGAAAACATTGGAAGTTGGAGAATGTAGTCCTCATCAGCTGTAATTCTTTCATTTGTGATGAATCCTGAGGATGTGTACCTTGTGCCCAGACATTTTTGTCTATTTTAAATTTTCTTTAATTGTATCAGTTCACGTTATTGGACGATAGGGGTGAGGAATAAGGAAGTGATTCTTCCTCTGTACGCGATGCTGGTGAGGTCACACATCAAGTGCTGTGTTCAGTTCTGGGACGCACTTCCTTCGTTACAAGAATGACATTGAGGAGCTGGAGCATGTCCAGAGAACACAACGGAGCTGAGGAAGGGTGTAGAGAGTTAGGCCTATGAGCAGCTGAAGGAGTTGGAATTGTTTAGCCTGGAGAAGAGGAGGCTCAGGGGTGATCATATCACCCTCTACAACTCCATGAGAAGAGGTTGTAGCCAGGTGGGGATTGGCCTCCTCTCCCAGAGAACAGGTGACAGGATGAGAGGAAATGACCTCAAGCTGAGCCAGGGGAGGTTTAGGTTGGACATCAGGAAGAATTTCTTCACAGAAAGGGTTGTCAAGCAAAGACTGGCATTGTCCTTTCTTTGACTTCAATTGCAAATTTGACCTTTCAACAACTTTTAATCTGCTTTAACGCTGTGACCAATAACCAAAGCTTTAGTCAGCCCCTGTATTTTACTGGTTTTATCACTGTACTACAGTAGCAATCAAGAAGGGAGAACTGACACATTTATGGCCTGTGGCTAAGCAATTAGGAGAATCAGTGCTGGATTACATCATCTTAAAGCAGATTTGTTGTGAGTGAACTAAGTTAACTTTCACACCCTGGATATCACAACAGTTTTAATCTTTCAGTAACATTTTGTGTAAAAATTAATCATAAACTTGGCTGGATTATTTCTGACACCCTGGAAAACATTGTGAAAAGCCATTCCTGTGCAGTTTTTTGATACATGAAGGATATGTCATAAATCTTCCCATTTTGCTTCACTGTTTGCACAATTTAATCACAATGGCCCCAGTAAATGACACATAAGTAAAATTCTCTGCAAATTATTGAAATATCTGTTACTTAACAACAGATAATGAACACAACAATGAATTTGGCATCATTTTTCTAATAGGAAAAAATCCTCATTCCTTAGCTCCAGGAAAATTCAGCTTAAAGAGACAGAGGAAGAAGTTACATAGTTATCTCCCTCACTGTGTAGAAATTTTGGTTTATTTTGAAAGTTAAAAGCCCTGGCTTGTCTTTTTTCTTCTCTACTTTTTTTTTTTTCTTTTAAATTTGTGCTGCATAGCTGTATAAAATGCAACATAAGTAATTGGCAGAGAAAATTTTGTTGACAGGGAAGTTTTTACCCCAGTAAAGGTGATACATGTCAGTGGAGTGTCCTTTCTGTCACCTCATGTGCTTGTATCAGAGACATTACTAATTTGGCAGGCAAAACTCTTCCACATCTATCCTCCTTTGGGGCTGGATGATTGCCCTGAATTCCTGTCTGTGTGAGTTGGCATTAGCATGTACTAACTACTGAGCTTACGTCAGTGTTATCTAAGCCTGGCAATGCACTGTTAAATCTGTGAGCATAGAGAAATCACTTCTAAATTGCTATTTCATAGGCACTTTTAATATGCATTTTAGAAGATTTCTTTATTTCAGTCATATTTATATAGCATTTCTGAAAAATCACTAAGGTAAATTCAAAGGTTTGTGTATACATTTTTATCGTATGTAAGTAAAATAACGTGTGTGTATATATATATATGTATATATATATGTAACATGCATGTGTTTTATCTTATTACATGCAATATGATGTGCATGTAACTGATTAAGATGCTATTTTCTGTTCACTGGTGAAATATGGACTATTTGCCAGAACAACAGGTACAGTAAAAATCAGTGGGAGATGATTAAGACTAGGAGCTCATAGTGGTGCAACATTCCATTTGGTGTATTGAAAAGCTCTTTACCCAGACTTTTTTTTAATTGGCAAATAGCTTTCTCTGAAGTGTTCAATTAATATCTGAAAACTATCTACAAACAGATAAATCTAAGAAATTATTTTGAAACACTTCATTCTGTTTTCACATTAGCAATAATCTAAAACAGCTGTCAATAACCATCACAAATGCTAAAAACACCACCCAAATTTCCAAGAAGGATATGAAATTGCTGTTGTCCCCATTTTCCCCCCAAAAAGAGTCATTCACGCTGTTGTACTTGTTTGCTAGAAGAAAGCTAGACTACTGGTTGGCTTCCCTGAGACCGTTTACCAGAAGATAATTACAACCTGTTGGCATTGTTGAAAAGAAGATTAAAAAATATGATATAAAATGGTATTGGAGAGCTAGATAGTTCCGTATTTGAAGGGAAGCAAATACGGAATGGGGATACATGGCTTCAAACTGAGAGAGAGAGCAGGTTTAGATTAGATATTAGAAGAAGTTCTTTTCTGTAAGGGTGGGGAGGTGGTGGAACAGGTTACCCAGAGAAGCTGTGAATGCCCCATTCATGGAACTGTTCAAGCCCTGGTTGGGTGGGGCTCTGAGCAACTTGGTCTAGTGGAAGGTGTCCCTGCCCATGGCAGTGGGGTTGAAAAAAGATGATTTTTTAAGGTCCCTTCCAACCCAAACAATTCTATATTTCTATCATAGAAATATCACCTCACATCAGGTGATATGGTGTCATGGGAACTGCCATTTCTTCTCTAGATGGCTGCAAGTAAGTGATTGAAAATAGCTGTGGAGTGATGTAAGATTTGCTTTGTTTACACGAAGTTGTCAAATGTGTGGGAAGAGTTTTTCTATTGAATGCTTGGCACGAATTTGGAAGAGTTGTACCAGAGGGAAGTGGGCTGGTGTTGTTTTCCCTGAAAGCAATAGTGAAAGCATAAGTACTAGAAGGTTATTTGTCTGGATAAGCTAACAAGGCAGTTTCAGGGTTTAAAGATCATAACTTAAATATATCGGCGTGTGGTGATACTTGCAATGAATAGAGTCCTGCCTCCTGCGGGTAAGGAATATGAGTGCACATCCAAGGTCTGTAGTAGGAGAGGCAAAACACAAAAGAAAATCAGGGAAACAGACTGCACAACAGGCAGCAGCAGGAGGACCTGACAACTAGGAATCAATCTAGTTCTGAGGAGTCAGGTTCAAACACATGGGGCCGACATTACTTTGTAAAGTGAGGGTTGTGCACTGCAAGGTAAAACCATTGCACAGCAGTTCCTCACTTTATAACATTCCTCCTCATCTGTCTGCCTTTGCATCAGGCTGGCCATGTATTTGTTCTAAACCAGGGTGTTTTGTGAGCTTTCTGCCCTGAGTAATTTTCTTCCTATCCCCTTATTTTTATACCAAGGTGGCTTTAACAAAAGCTGTCTCCTTCAGTGTTGCTGGAGAAGGTTCTCCTTCAATTGCAGCTGATCACAGTTAATGTGTAGACAAGCATACTCTGTAAGTACTGCACAGAGAATAAAACACCAGCCTTTAAATCATGTCTTTATTTTTAATATCTTAAGTGAAAATATCATTAGGTCATGATTCACTAAAATTCACATAAATTCTTGAATAGGGCTGTAAGTTTTGTTTGTCAGGCACGGGTAATAGTTGATCTTTTTAAGCAATCCAGTCACCTTTTAGAAAGCTTCATCCACCAATAAAACATCTGTGTAATAGTGAAATATGTTGCATGGTCACTGATGGCATAAACAGCATGCAAAGTATTTGCCACCAAAGCAAGCAAGCTGCCAATTTCTGGCAATATTTGGTGGAGCTGTGCTGGAATGAGCAGAAAGGGTACTTCTCCTTACTGCCATAGCTTTATCACTGTTTGCAGATTTTTTATCTTATCATATTCTATGAATATCAATTGTATTGATATATGTAGTATAATACAGAGGTATTAGCTTATCTACTTATATTCTCTAAAAAGGTGTTACCATTAAAGTGTCATAAAGCTGTTCAAAACAACAGATGTTTCTGGACCACATCAGTCTTATGAATGGCTAATGCAAAATTGCTAAACAGAAAATATAATACATTTTCCAGTCAAAAAGCTGCAGCAAAACCAACTTAAATATTGTGGGGCAATGTAACTCTTCTGTATTCAATTGTAGTTTAAATAAGAAACAATTAAATTGCCACAGGCTTCTCACTTTAAGAACAATTTCAGAGGTATATAAATTCAATAACATTGCCTCTTTCTAAAAGTGACAGCCTCTGGAGCTATTTTGCATGTGTGGCCATACCTTCACAAGGACTCTCTCATATCAGGAGGAGAAAGTCATTGCAATTTGGGTTAGACTGATGTATCAGCCCGGAAAGAGAAAATATGTCTTCACAGAGAATTACGTTCAAGTAAGTTTCTGGGATCAGGAATTTTGAAGACAAGGATTGTAAGGAATGTCTAGAGGATGGCTAGCCAAAGTCACTAAACTCTGTTAAACTCTAAAGACTGAAGTTATACTTCCTTTATTCAATGCACAAAACCTTTCCACAGCAAACAGGGGAGGGAGCCTGCACAGAGTCCACATCAACATTAGAGATATATTAAATGCTGTATTGGATTGAGTAATTATTCTGTTAGGTAAAACATGTACTTTTCCAAAGGTTTTGAGTAGTTTTGCTGTGTCTGAAAACTAATCTGCTGAAAAGTTACAAATCCCCAAACCTCATCTTTATCTCAGCCAAAAATCAATAACCGGCAACATGAAGCAACTTGAATACAAAACAAAATTTCAGGTATTCCTAACTCATATAATCTGATACTTTGTATTATTCTCTCAAATGCCTTTCTTAGACTTTGTGTGTCTCTGTGGAAATGTCAGTATTTTTGTTATGTGGAATGATATATCCACTTACTCTTGCAGTGATTCTGTTGTGGTTGTAGTCTAACTAATACCTCCCCAAAGAAATCAGCTCTTATCTGCCTTCTCTCTGGAACTTGGTGAAGATATCATAGTCTGTAGGAAATAAGGTTAGAAGTGAGCTCCAAAGGTCATCTAATCTATCCCCATTACCTCAATATCACCTTCAGGGAATATGGCAATGGCATCTACTCCTCTTTTGTATTGTAATTCTTCTCTGCTTCATGACTTACTGGTGACAGAAACAGCATTTCTTGAAAAATGCAGGTGTTATTATTCCTGGAACAACTCATCTGTTTTATTGGAGGAAAAAATGAAAAATGTTTCTTGCTACCTGTCTATGGCACAAAGGATTTCTGGACTGTGTACTAACATGACCAGTCTAGTCTATTCTCAGTATTTCTGAAGAAGAGCAAAATAAACAATGAGGAAGCCATAAATGTAGAAGTCAGGATTTTTTCATCAAAATGTTCTGTATTGAAATGTGCAAGAATGACACTGATGGATTTCTCTATGAAAAAAATGTTAGTTTTGGTGCATTTGGTTTGGAAGACAGACAAAGATTTCTGTTTGATTTTATGTCAAAAAGTCTCCTTAAAAAAATTCTGGAATTTCAAAATTTGGTCTTCAAAACCCACCTTTACTCAGAAATTTAATTTTTATAAACAAAAATAAACACTAGAACAATTCCATCTCTGAGAATATTTAAGTATTTTCTTTGGTTGAATGCCTTTCATTTTAGTTGGTTTTCCTTCTTTAGATTGTCAGTATGTGATAATTTTAGACCAGGATGTAGACTGGAATGTTTCAAAATGCCCTAATTTGAAAAATAACCAAAGGTTGACAGAGACTTAAAAGTATAAAGACCATTGGTATGCTGTAGAACTTGAATAAAATTTTCTTTCCTAATGGTTCTGTCCAGATAATAACCTGTCAAAAGGACTTGTCATTTTTGCTGTAACAGGTCTTGATTTCTATATGCTTTGATTGAGATGTCATACACCAGATGAGTGTAACTGGATATACCTTACTTTTGATGTTGAGTTTTATTGGGTAGCCATCCAAGAGGAGATACCTACATTTATGTGTATTTAAGATATAGGTAGCTAGGAATTGATACTTCTGAAAATATAGATGCAAAACTGTTTTGGTATGCAGAAGCAAATTTTTCATTCTCAAATAATTTTGAATATGATACACGTTCTCAATGTAATTTTGAATGTACTTATCTTCTATCTTTACCTTCATAGTTTCAGACTTGAAAAGATTGTTAAGATCATTGACAGTGTATCTAAAGAAGAGATAAACATCCACACAGCTTTGAAAATCTGATCCTATAGAGCCAGGATATATCACTCTCTCATCTCCCTCTCTGATCTATTGAAATACCACCCTTCAGTGAACCTGAAGTAAGGATATTGTAATTCTTCAGACATTCCTGAAAAATTAATTTGATCCACAATCCATAATGTGCTTTTGTTTGAAAATTGGCAAAAGAAATTAATTTTAGTAATTGTATCAAGAAGATGTCATTGACCTCCCTTCCTAGATTCATCTGAAACCAGCATATCACAACTCAAAAGACTTCTTATAATAGCTAGATGTTTTTGTTGCCCACTGAGAATCACAGAGCATGAAAATTGCATGTTTTATTTTGCTAGTGTTTTGAATTAGAAGTTGATGGTCTTCCTTTTGAAGTATTTAAAATATTATCTTGTTATAATTCTATATTCAGTAAGATTGAATGAGAAGGTTGTGTGGTGTCACTTTATACAATTGCCATTTAATTTCTTATTTCTTTCTTGGCAAGTAAATACAATTTCTAAATGTAATTGGTGTAATTATATGCACTGAACAACTTTATGCCGAGCTTCATGTTATATCACATTTTCCATTTATATAGTTGATTTTAATTGTAAATTACAGTCTTTAAAAGTCACTGCTTGTTTCCTTCTCTCATTGAAGAGGTTGACTGTTGTTGAACTCAGCTATATCTCCTAATTTAGTCGAAAACATTCTTTTCTATGCTGGTGCTCTTTTATCTACTTTGTATTAAAAGGAATGTATTTTTTTAGCATTCACATCTCTGAAAAGGTAATTTAACCAAAATATTGCACATATTTCCAATAAATGCATATAATTGTAAGCACAAAATTGCTTAACTTTAAAAAAAAGCTTATCCTGAAGTTAGGAAAACCCCCCCAGACATTGACACTTCTGGTGTTTCTCTAATAACTGAGGTACAGGCTTGTAAACAGTACCTAGCTCCTGAGTAGGGGAGAGAAGTGTGTAATCCCACTGGAGCCTAGGCAGATGGAGAGAAGGCATCCTTCATCAGCTTTTGTCATCAGCTCTACAGCAGGGTTGTCTTCCTTCTTTTTTATTTTGGTGTTTTTATAGCAAATTCTAAGATAAAACATTATAATGGACAATGTCCATTTGGAATTGTATTTTTTCCCCAAATAAATGTAATTTTTTTTTTAAATTCTGATCCCTCTCACGTTTTTTCTTTTGTTTGATTGTTTGTTTGTTGGTTGGTTGGTTGGTTGGTTGTGGTTTTGGGTTTGTTTGGGGTTTTTTGTTGTTGGGGTTTTTTGTGGTGGGGAGGGGTTTCCTTTTTTCCTTTGTGCTATAATCTCCTTTCATAGCCCTGTTATGGAAATTTTGTTATATAATGTAAGTTGTTCATCAGCATGTTCCTCACAAATTTCTCCTTTATTTGACATGATGTATAGTTAGTTTTTAAATTTTTCAACAAAATTTATGTGAACCATTTGTATTCCACTGATTATGACATTTTTATTCCTTTTTAAAGTATTTAATTGAACAGAAAATTGGTGAGTAAAAGAAACTTTTCCTGGTGTACTGATCTTAAACCCTGCTCTTTTAAAATTGTACTTGGTGGGGCGTGTATTTGGCCATATTATATCCAGCTTCATGTTGAGAGTTTCTGTTAAAATTGTTTCGTATGACCTGTTCATATCTTTCCAAAACACACCCTGTATTCTGGAGTGAGGGTGCCTTTTTACATCATTAAAATGATATGTGGTTGAAATTTCACATCACTGTTGCTTTTTAAAAGTCTTTGCACAGTGCACAGATAGTAGTTCAGATACTATTGTCCTCCAGTATCTGGGTATCAACTGTGACAATTCAAAGAAAGGCAAAAAACATATAAAACCCATTGCATAGAGTTAGTAAGAACATTTTCTTGCACAAAGAACACGGGAGATAATCAAACATATAGTCAATACCCCATATTAATAGAGAAGTCTCTGTAGGTAATTCTTTCTAAGTGTAAAGTGGATAGGCAGTGCTGCTGCTGATATTTTGCTATATGAACTACTGGAAATAAAACTTACTGTGTGTAATACAGAAAAATGACAACACTGTAGGTGCTTTCATGCAGTAGCCTAGTGACAATTTTGGTCAAGGTTAAATGGATTCATTAGGTTCCATTAAAATAACTGTAACTCTGAAATGTCAACAATTTTGGCATACATTTATTTTCATGAACTCTGAATTTTCATACTCTGAATTGGGACTATTTAAAAAATCAGCTTTGCAAAATTGTTGAAAAATTATGTGCATAAGCATTTTTAAAATAATGAAGGCTGTGCTTCTATTTTACATCAGTCAAATCAATGTGAATGTCTTCAGATTCCTCAGCAATTAGCAGCAGCTGAAGGTTTTCTCTGCCTTTTCTTCTGAAAAGGTTTGTCTGCAGCAACAGGAATGAGAGACAGTAAAAGAGTGGCAGGAGGAGGTGGAAATATCAGTGATAATTCAATCTAGTATAATTTTTCAAGACATTTTATATTGACCTCACTTAAGATATCAAATGCAGATATATTAAGTATATTTAATGCAAATGATAACACTATTTTAAGAAGATCACTTTCACCTGTAGTTCTGTAGGATTCATCAGTCACTATTTGCTTTAGAAAGTGCTACTGTAACAGAACAAATTAAGACAAAACCACCCAAAAATTTCCACAAAGAGTTTGGGGCACAAAAATAGTGGTTCCAGTTTTCCACTGCATAAATGTTGAGCAGTTTGACTTCAACTAATTGTAAAAATTTGTCTGTTAGGAATTTCAGTGTATTATGAAAATATGTTATTTCTTTACCTGAGCGTTGGCTGAAGATCTTGTTAACAGAATATCTATTCCCTACACTCTATACTAAAATTCTGTGTCTAAAAGATTTTTAAAGGCTTGAAGATTTTCTTTTTCTGTTGTTCTCCAGAACTGAAATTTTCTCATTCAGCAAGAACTGATGAATAATATTCTCCTATGGCGTATTCCATAGACAATGTCCTTTTCCCAAAATTGCTGCTGCCTCCTATTGCTCTCAATGGGATTGAAGCCACAGTTGCCCTCAGCAAAGATACACTTCTNAGTAAAAGAGTGGCAGGAGGAGGTGGAAATATCAGTGATAATTCAATCTAATATAATTTTTCAAGACATTTTATATTGACCTCACTTATGATATCAAATGCAGATATATTAAGTATATTTTGATGCAAATGATAGCACTGTTTTAAGAAGATCACTTTCACCTGTAGTTCTGTAGGATTCATCAGTCACTATTTGCTGTAGAAAGTGCTACCGTAACAGAACAAATGAAGACAAAACCACCCAAAAATTTCCACAAAGAGTTTGGGGCACAAAAATGGTAGTTCCAGTTTTCAACTGCATAAATGTTAAGCAGTTGTAAATTTCAACTAATTGTAAAAATTTGTCTGTTAGGAATTTCAGTGTATTATGAAAATATGTTATTTCATTACCTGAGCGTTGGCTGAAGATCTTGTTAACAGAATATCTATTCCTACACTCTATACTAAAATTCTGTGTCTAAAAGATTTTTAAAGGCTTGAAGATTTTCTTTTTCTGTTGTTCTCCAGAACTGAAATTTTCTCATTCAGCAAGAACTGATGAATAATATTCTCCTATGGCGTATTCCATAGACAATGTCCTTTTCCCAAAATTGCTGCTGCCTCCTATTGCTCTCAATGGGATTGAAGCCACAGTTGCCCTCAGCAAAGATACACTTCTGCAAAATGACTAATGCTTCCCATTGTTTCCAATATGAGTGGAACTGCTCTTAGATAGGATAATTGTTCCTGAAGCACAGGAAATAACAAAAAACTTTAGCCAGCAATGGTGACTATGTCAGAAATGCAGGATCAAGATGTTGTCTTTTTAAATTAGTTTTATTTAATCAAAATTGCAAATACTGTTCTATGAGAATTGTACAAAATGGCAAGATTGGTAAAACTAAAATGCTGTGGGAGATGTAGCTGAGTCCAATGATGGATTTATTTCTTACAGTTTCTTGGGTTTATAATTTTTATTTTTTAAATTTGTTTTCAGTATACAGGCATGTACTGTTTTTTGCTTTCATCCTTGTTTTACCTTACCTTTTCTACTATCTTTAATTTGATATAATACTTTTTGAGGGAGTTGTTGCCAAAAGATTAATAAAGAGAGCAAATGTTCAGGACAGCAAATTAGATGCCAATCTTAATTAGTCAGAGATATAAGAAACAAGTTATTATATTCTACTAATATATATTATACTCATTAAAATTATCATCAAATAACTGCAAATGTAGCACACTGACATCATTTGGATATTATAATTTAAACAAAGTATTATAAAAATTATATTACAAATAACATGAACATAACCCACATTTTGTTTATTAATAGATATTTAATATATTAGATTGTGTTTTGAGTCAATAATATTTGTAGTTCAGGGATGGTTCTGTTACTGTTACTAAGTCTTAGGAGTGTCATAGGTACTTGAAGTGGTTTTCCCTCTTTTAGTGGCTTTTTCTTTCTCAACTTGTTTCAAGATTTAGTGTGTGCCTGACAAATTGTAAGAACAAAAAGCAGACTAATCATTCTTTAAAATCATTAAGGAGAAGTTAACATCAATGCTTTTAAAGGAAGAAAGAGGAATACTCTTCTTTGTATGTATTTATTACTGCTTTCAGATCTCTGAAAATAGAGTGTTTGCTGCTGTTTGATCTCTTGACGTCAAACTGGTTCTTGCTGGAGGCAGCAGTGCCACTAGAGCGTTTTGACCTTGTTTTCTTCTATTTTGTCCTTTTTCATGCCATTTGGTAGTGTAAACAGGGAATACACATATTTTTAAATGACAATTGCAAAACTAAGGCCATGTGTTATTTCTAAAGTGAAAAACTGGAGGTTTTTTTCTTTTACTAGGGTATTTTGCTAGTGAAACTTGTATTGATAGCTTCAAAGCATATATAGTAATCTCAAAGAACTATGGCATATGATCACAAGAGAAGAAATGTATGAGTTGTAAAAACAAGGAATAAATGCGGAATGCTTTTATTTCATGAGTGCAATTTAATGGACTTTAGTGAACTTTTACCTGGTTTTTATTGATGAAAGTTCAGAATTATCTCCTGTCTGTTTAATTTCTCTGTTCACTTTGGTAGTTTTTTTGGTATTCTAGTAACATAGAAGCATTAAGATCTCATAGCCATATGTATAGAGCTAAGATGGTGATTTTATAGCTCACCATCTCTAATTTGTGACCTCTTCTTGTAAAATTGCAAAACAATATCCAGAACATTTCAAAATTAATTAATCAAGAATATTTAAATCCTTGGGTTTATAGATTGGGAGGGAAATGGATGTCCCAGGCCAAAAAGTGTGTTGTCTTCTGGGGTAACGTAACAATCAGCCCGAAGAAAGAATGAGGGGCCAAAGGGTAGAATATTGGTTTGTTTTATAATAAAGGCTTTTTCAAAAGAGATTATAATATTTACTAATGATAGCATAGCTAAATTTAGCATTTGTTCATGCAACAAAGAAAAAAAGGAAAAAATAATTGGGTGCTAAACTTCAGTAATGAATTCATGCACACCTAAAGAATGGATAGTGTATTAGGAGGATCATGTCCCAAAATAGCGTTGTGTTCACGGGGTCCAAATTCTAAGTAGTTTAAGGGGTAAGCTGAAGCCAAACAGTTTGTGGTTACTTGTTTGAATTGGGAGAGTTTGTAGACTGTTAAAACTCAGGTGATGAAGTTAGAGATCTTGTGACCTTTGGGTTTCCATTAGGGTCAGTGGGGAAAGGTCTCCATTTCCAGAGTAGTTCAGAAAACCTTAGATTTCTGCTGTGATGAGCCCCTGGTTTCTATGTGGATTATCTAGGAAGCCAAGGCTAAAACCATTTCCTACTTTTTTTCCTACGTTGCTACTTAAATAATGAGTCCAAGCACAGGGTTCAAAACCACTCTAGCACCTGAGCATATAGTAAGAGATATTACCGTGAAGTGGAAAAGATACAGAGAAGGTGAGGCAGAGTCTACCACAAAAGAATGAAATGACTGTCTGAAGACAATGTGAAAAGTCCCATATTTATTCTGGAAATAGAAGATGGATTCACACCTGGAATTGTGTGAAAACAATGGCATGTGACAAGGTTCACACAGGAAAATAAGGAAGGTGTAAGGTGCAAGTGACTTGCTTGTGGTCACATGGCCAGTGTGTAGCAGATTCAAGAATTACACTAGGTTTTCTTCCATTTACAGGTTATATTTGCTGTCCTGCATTGATTTCAGTGCAAATTTGTCAAAGGATTTATTTAGGATTTATTCTTCCTCTATTAAACTGACAGTTTTCTGATGGATCTAGAGTTGTTGTGAACTGCTAAATACGAGTCATGGAATATGGCTGTATTTTTTTTGTAAAACAGCAAGATTTGTCATGCTCTATCAGAAAGAACATGTCAAATTCAGTAGTGACCATTCATCATGTTGCAGAAATGTAGAAATCTCTTCAAATTCTGTCCAGTCATGTAGTACTAGATGTGAAGACTTTTTCAGATCCTGCAGAAGTCAGTGCATTGTCTGATGCGTGATACAAAATAATCTTATTTAACATGTGTAATTATGATCTGTGGATCAGAAGATCCCTTTGTCTGAACTGGTTTAGATTTTTAATATAATTCATATCAGCATTTTCTGGTGTTTACAGTTTCAAAACTGAGCTGCAGTGTTGGATGCAATGCAGTAAATTCACATGTTTCACTGGAAACAGTGCTCTCATGTGTGGAGAGGTGAGGATCTTTTTACTATTTAATGACACTATATCTTGCTGCATTTTTATTTTTACAGGTCTTTTCAGATAATTCTATGCAGCATTAAATTTCTTCTTCAGTTGCATTCCTTTCTAAAATTACTAATTGTTAGTTCAGTTTGAACTTTTTTAGGCAACTCATAGTACTGGAATAATGTGAACCTACTTTGGGATGGTGAAAAGGAAGGGAGGAAGGGAGGAAGGGAGGAAGGGAGGAAGGGAGGAAGGGAGGAAGGAAGGAAGGAAGGAAGGAAGGAAGGAAGGAAGGAAGGAAGGNGAAGGAAGGAAGGAAGGAAGGAAGGAAGGAAGGAAGGAAGGAAGGAAGGAAGGAAGGAAGGAAGGAAGGAAGGAAGGAAGGAAACATTTTCTGTTGCCTGCTAAAACCCTTTCTCGTTATTTTAGCCATTATTTGTATTTTGCTTGTTGTGCCATTTTTACTGCATTCAGTTTAGATGAATGGAGTAAAGCAAAATTATTGCTGTGGTCCTTGCCATGGTGTAGATCAGAATGAAAGGTGGGTGACTCATCTAATTTGCACAGTGACACAAGATTAAGAGCAGATTGCTTTAGTATAACAACGCTTCTTTATTTTTAACTTTATATTACCATAAGGAACTCTTACATATGCCATAGTAAAGTATTGCCTTTCCTTTTATATATGGGTATGTGTGTGTGAATGTAGTATAAAACCCTGACTCATACAGATTTGAATTTTCATAAGAGTAATATTAATGATACTTCTCTTTTGTTTTGGCAATACAGAGCTCAGGAACAAAATGAATTTAAGCCAACTAATACACTTTAGACTATATTGTATTGCCATAATGTGTTCCTAAATTTAATATTGACTTCATTATTTTAACTTTTTTTTTAAAACTTTTTTGCAGTACTAATTTAAGCAAACATGCAAGTAATAAGAAAAAATGGAAGTATGTGGTCAAGGTGTATGGCTAGATCAATAGCAATTTGTTGGAATATTAGGGAGACTGTTCAATGGTATATACATTCCATTAGTGCTTAATGCAATCACATGTCAAGGCATGTACCGTTTCCTGGATGTAGAAAAAGTTATATATCTCAATAATTCATTTTTCTGTCACTAGTTCATTTGTTCATTTTTTGGCATTAATAGTATGATATTACATTGTTGATATTTTAGGATTACATCTTTTTTTTTTCTTTTTTCTTTTTTTTTTTTTTTCTGAACTACTTTGTAAGACTAATTCCTTGAGCACTTTGGAGAGAACCACTCATTTTTATGTCTTCTGGAAAGCAGTTTTGTTGAGTCAAGACATGTTTTTTGTGCTTCCCAAGACTGGTAGTTTATTGCAGTAACTCTATGTTTCAAGTGATAGTAAGACCTCTGAAAATATTTTTGGATTCTCTGAATTACCTGGAATTTGTAGTTTGAAAATATTCTCCTCAAGAGGGGACTGTTCCACAAACAATCACACTCAAGACCCTGTGTTTTGAGAATGCCACTACATGAATTATATTTTTAGACTGCTACTAACACCAAGTGCAAAAATCCATAATCCTTAATTAATGTACCTTGTCAAGAGCACCTCTTGATGCCATGACCTCTCAAGTTTGTTTTACACTTCTTCTACCATACTACATATAAATAGATACTTTTACACTGTAAGAATTTCCCCAGTGATGTGATAAATTATGGAAGTTTTGCATAGTTAGAGCTGTCCACACTATTTTTCTATAGCAATTTGTTGAAGTTTTGTTTTGCAAAGTCTCCGCCTATTAGTAATTCTGGGAAAATATGAAGAAAATATGCTAAGAAAATTCCTGGGAATTTGTTCTTTTTGACTGATTGCAAGGAACTGAGCCACATTTGTGATTATATCAAGTAACTCAATTTTTCAAAAGTACTGTGTAAGCTGTTTCTACTGCCATTCTTATCTTTACAAATTGTGTCAGTAAAAGTGAGGCAAAAATGATGTATTAAGGAGTTAAAAGTCTGCTTAATGTTGTGTACTACCTGTATGAAGGATAGGAAATTACAGTGTTACAACACATTGTGTTCAGGTTGAGTAATGATATTTCATTATTTTAGTGTAAGGAAATAAATATTCTGTGTCTAGCTTCTTTTGAACTTGGAGAAAATTCAGGTTTGTATATAGATTTAAGTTTACACCCAGGCTTTCCTCATTAAGGCAATCATTAATTTGATCAAATTGTTGCTTATGCTGAGACTTTTCTTTTATGATAAAAATGACATGTAAAGTGAAGTCTCAGGAACTTACATGCACAATAACTTACAAATATTCTGTTTTGCTCATGCATATTTTAGAAGCTATTTCATGTCTTAGAATCTAATTATCTGCACACTGAAGTTCTTTGAAGAAATATAGTTTGAGTATCAGTGAGATCCTTCACTTTGCAATGGAAAGGACCAAAAAGTGTCCCAATAGTAACATATAGTTAGCTAGTCAGACCTTCTATGGCAGCCATCCAGTTTAATCAATTATGCTTCTGTGTTAATATTTTTGTGTAAGAATCCAAACTATGTTTCACACTTGGAAACATTTTGCTTGTAATTTAAAAAATATTAGCAGAGCTCTTAATTTTACATTTGTACATGATAACTATTGAGAACTGGATATTCAAATCCAACTTTTATTTAGTTTCTCTTGAGTTTTCTGGTAGTGCTGATTGAAAAATTGAGCTTAGAGTACTTATTCGATATCCAAGGGGTCAGCTCATGGCAAAGCTGGCCTTCTCTGCACAGCAGATACAACTTTCCAATCCACAGATATGCCAAAAATGCAAGAACTGTGTGTTATTTAGAGTGCTAAAGGAAGGGGCTGTACTAGATTTTCCGAGAGGAATGAGGAGCTCTTTCAAACCCAGCTGTGTGAAAGACTCAAAAACTATGCAATACTCAGAGGGAATTTTCTCCTGGGCTCTAGTATTCTATGTGCTCTGACATACACATTGCCAGGACTTTAGAAACAGGCTGTTGTCAGGTATCCAGAGAGCAACACTAGTATTTCCATGGGTTTCAACTCTCTCACACACCTAATCCATCAGGTTTGAAGATATAATCAGGAATTAGAATCTAATCTCCTTCTTATGTCATTGTATTCTTCTTTTTTCTTCTTTTCTGCATTTTAAGCCAGCCAGGACCAGCTTTGTGAGTGATCAGTTGATATTGAAGGCATGACCCATAAGCACCCATATCTATTCCATTTCCTTTCTCCTCTAAAACCTTGCCCTTTGCTCTCCCTTTCCTCTTCTCTCTCCCACTTTAGTTCAAGGGATATTGTTGGCCAGAATGACGCTGAACCATTGAGATGCAGGATGGGGCTTTCCTGGGCTGTGCTCCTCACCTGCACAGAATCCAGTGCTCTGTGAGGAGGCCAGGGATCAGAAGCCAGAGCAGATCTCTGCTAGTCAGCTCATGCAGCAGCAGAGCGGATGCTTAGCTCTCACTTCACTTACGGGCGTCTGCACCCTGGACACATGCACTTTCCCATCCGTATTTTTTCCAAATGTTAAACCATCCGGGAAGCTATCCAGAAACTCTGCTGCATTTAGTGCAGCAGACCTAGAATTGTTCATTTGGAAGGTTTTCAGGCCTGTCTGCTGGCATCTGTCACCATGTGTACAATACTGCCTGGGGTCAGCTTGACGGGGAATGTGCACCTCTGCACTGCCGCGCAGGGAAGAGGCACTGGCTGCTTACCGGCAACTCTCCAGGTACAATTTGAAATCCTTCCTGGTCTGCCTGGTTTGGTTGCACTTCTGTGGCTGATAGCAGCCTAGCAGATAGGAAATGTGCTATCTTACATATCCTTCAACTGAGCAGGAGGTTATGGGGGGCGTGAATATGCTGTCTGTAGATGTGGGAGGAGGAAACCCCCTCTAGCCTGGAGCGGCTCTCCATGAGGATATATGTAGAGACAACTCATTTTGAAAAGGCCTGGTTGCTGGAAACGTTTCTCTTTTTTTGCTGTATTAAAGATTAAGGAACTTTTAATTGCCTAAAAAATCTAGAGTTAATTTCTAATAAAATAAGATTTGTTAACAGATAGTCTCTCCGATGTGTAGCAGAAATAAGCATGATACAGAAGTCCACTTCTTTTAGTATTTCTTCCAGTTCCATGGGTGCCCTGGTTACCATACAGATCTTTTGATACACAGTTTTGTAGTGTGATACATTTTTATTGAGGACAGTCAAGGGGAGTAGCTACATCTCCCCTTGTTTCATAAGCATGAATGGGAGATGCAAGCATGCTACTGCAAAGGCAGTCATCACATTCTGCAATTGTAATGCTAGCTGTAGTAAAGCAAGGACAGAAGAAGACCCATGTGTTTTAGAAATTGTACAATAAAACCTGGTCTTGATAGAGTGCTACTCTACTCTCTGTTGCATTTAGTTTATTTATGGCTAGAGAAGATACATGCTATTCTTGAATCTAAACTGTCTGTTCTCTCCTTTATCACTGACTCCCTGGAAGTCAGTAAAGTTATGCAAAGGTTAAATCAGGGTGAGATTACAATTGGAATTTTCACACTACGTAATTATATATACAAAATTAATACTAGGTTATGAAAAAAAAACTTGTCAAAACCAACATTGAACCTTATTACATGTTTGAGTTGTAAGTGGTTATTATGTGTACATGCATATATATGAACTGGTAGGTACTAGGAAAGCACTAAGCGTCAGTTTACTTTGTTTTATGGTTTGTGCAGATTAACGAGATAGCAAACATCAGTTTTAGTCATGGTGACTTGTATATGGTTTCATGATATGAGCATCTGTCTAATGCAGCAGATATTACCTGCAATTCTCTTAGAATGATGCAGTACCTATCATAAAAACTGAGGTTGTTTGCTTTTTAAAGGAACAGCACGATAGCACTTGGCAGTACGCTCTAGTTTACTAGCTAATAGGTCAGACAGGCTAAGATGGCTCTTCTGTCCAAACAGAAGGGTTGAATATGTTGCTTCTCTCTTATTTCTGAAGTGTGTAATCTAGTTCCACAGACCATCTGCTTGGTTGCTGTAATATTTTTCCTCTTTATCCTGCCTAACAAAATTAAGGTGTACAACAATACCCAAGGGATGATTGGAATGATGACTTTAAACCACATTTGTGTATTTTTCCTATTTTCCTGTTCTGTCATTTTGGCAATAGGTACATAGATAAGTTTGTTTCTAATTTAATCTTTTTTTTCTAAATAAAGAGAAGTTTTGTTGCCCTAAGAACCAGTATTGCAGCAATGTTAATGTGCTCTCTCACACATATGTTCCCAAAATTTGTGGCCAGTGATAGCATTTTATTAGATTGGTTTGTTTCAACAGTGACAGCTGAATTTTTTGAAAAAAATCTGATATTTCAATGTGACATTGCTGCTTTGCTGTGACTAAATACTTGCTTTAGTCTTGTTTTAAATGGAAGTATCACAGCATTATGTAGAGGCTACCATAACGTGTTGCCCCTCTTCTGGATAGGATAGTTTGAAAATCCTATAGTATAGAGATCAATTAAGTGGAAAAGACAGTTTATTCTATGGTATTTATTTAATAAAGAAGAAAAAAAGAGCAAACCCAAGCTGAACCTTTGGAATCGTTATTAAGAAGAATGCATTTATACAGACAGTTGGCGTGGGTTCCCAGAGTGCAGATCTCAGAATATTGCTAGAAAAAGAATGGTGTAAAAATATTCTGTCTTTGGTTGAAACTTTAGTCAGATGGCAAATCTGTAAATAGACATTCAATGTTCATTCAGGTGCTGTGACTCAGAGGTGAAGTGAACGGACCCGGCACTGCCGTGGTCAGAGCTGTAACACTTTGGAGCCACTCTTGTGGAAAGAGAAGCTGGAGAGGACAGGAGGTGAGCAGTGATTGCATTGGTCATGTCAGGCTGGTCCTGGGCATTTTGGTACTGGCAGGCCTGTCAGAGCAATGACTGCCCCCGAGGAGGTTTCAATTCCGCTGCATGCTTTGGAAGTTACTTTGGAGGTATAGTTATTGAAAGAGAAGCTGGTAGTAATAATTCTGCAAACCACTGCTGCATATTAGGATTCTTGGATGGAAGAAAAATACATGCATACATGGTGGGTATATATATATAAATATATTAAAAATATAAATATATAAATAAATATATAAAAATATAAATATAATATATGTAAGTATATATTACATATATTTATATATATATATATGTATCATATATATATGTTTAAAATCCCAGCTTCTCAGATGTACTTCTTAGGTGATAAGTGGAAAGCATTTGAAAAACCATTATCCCAGTGCCACATCTTCATTGCTTACCGTTTTACTCGAATCAGTGCAGCCTTGACTCTATCAAAGCTGCCACCTTTGTTTTGTTTACTTTGTTATTCTTGTTTGGAAAGCAGGGAAGTAGTGTGCAATTAGGTACAGAGTTTCTCATGGAGGATAACAAGAGTGTCACTGGAAGACTACATGTCTCAAACAGTTATCAGCTTTCTCATCTTACTAAAGGCTCCCGTGCACTCTTCAAAGTTTTCTTAGTTTCTTTGTATGGAAAAGCAATAAACTGAAAGGGGAATACAATTACTGGGAGTTTTAAAAAATTTTAGATGGTTTCTAAGAAGTTGAAATGGGTGCAGCTGAATGGGAAATTACGAGACCCTCTAGACAATGGAGAATATTTTGCTTGTGTCTTGTCACTCTCATTCAGAGTTTTCAAATTCTGGAGTAATAATTCTTGTTGTTTAGGGTACAAAACGTGGTAATCTCAACTGAATATTTACAAATATCCATTTGGTACAAATGTTTTCACAGTGACATCAATGTATAATGTCACTGAAAACAGGATACCTTCTGCTTTTCTGTAACTGTTTAGACTTCATTGTCCAATTAAGTCTGAAACTGAAGGGAAAAAAGAAAAGGTAAGACATATGTCATACCTCTTGCAATCCTTCTTGCTGTGTGAATCATTATTTTCTTGTTAGGGAAAATAATAAAAGAAGAATGGTTCTATTCAAAATTTTTTTACAACTCTTTTGGGTAGAATCTACTGGCCTGTGCACTTCAGATTTAACTTCACCGTGAATCTGTCTTCCTTACCAAATGGATTGTAATTTTCTGAACCAACCTTTCCACTTGAGGCTAATCCTTTTAGGAAGAGGTAATTTTCCTGTTTATCTTAATTGACATGTTCCCTAAATTTCAATCTCTGCATTAACTTGACCTTAATTATGTGGCCTCATTGATAAAATGAGGTTACCCAGGCAAGTTCCATGCATGATTAATATTTTTATTGTGTTGGTAACAATTAAAAATCTGAACCCTCTTCCTAATCTTTACCTTCAATCATTTCTAAAAATATGTGTAAAGAATATTTATGGTGCTTATTGGTCTTTTTTAGGTTCTTAAAAAATAAGTATTATATCTGAGATAAATACTTTGATGTAAACCTGTGTATTTCCATGTTTCTCTTTTCATTAGAAAAGTATGCTTTGATTTTGTAAATGCCATCATTTAGTCTTGATAGGTTTCTGCTGCTTAATGTTTCATTTTTTAAAATTAATTTTATTCCCATCAAACATGCATTACATACAGTAATAGATTATTACAAGTTGAAAGTCTTCTAGTACTGTCAGATAGACTGGGTTAATCTTAAAATTTGAACCGTTGATTCATAGCTTTTAATCACTATTTATCTGAATAAAATTAGATTAAATACCTCTAATTTGAGCTGTAGTTACTACTGACTTTAACTTAGAGTAAGCAGTAAATGCCTAAAATTTATACATTAGAAATTCATTCTCACAGTCACAGAAGGCTGAGCAGACATGCAAGTAGGAGAGGACTTCATGCTCCAAGTGTTTTTGTCTTGTACAACTGGGTTGTTAGAAAGAGGCTACGGTACTTTGGGAAAATCTAGCACTGCTGAAACATTCACAGTAACATTCACAGCTGGTTTGTAGTAAAATGCAAGATGCTCTAGTCTGTGAATAAATATCTTTCTAGCTGCCCAGGATGATAATTGCTCTGCCAGCACTTTCTTTGGCACCTACTTATCTCAGCTGAAATGATTGATAAAAATATTTTTGTACTGACGTTGAACACTTCTAAATGATATAATGATTTTTGTATTATTTCGCATTTGCTCCAAAGAAAGTTCATGCTAAATTGAGTTTCACTGCTGTCAGTATCTTTATTAATCAGAACAGGAGAAGTATGGTGTGTTTCCCACCTTTTTGCACAAGATCGATTTTTACAGCAAGACTTCCTCTTTCTTTTCTTGGAGCGACATGGAGAGTTACGTACGAGGATATCAAGTCACTGACTTCAAACAGAAAACAAATTCACTAAAGTGAAAATGATTGTGATAGTTCTCTAATTTCCCCCACAGTGTATGTAAAACTGACTTTTAAAGTGTTTAGTGGATAATGGATCATGTAAGGTCAGTACTAGCCATAGCTGTTATGGCTATTATTTTCTCCTTTCATGGGAGGGTGCTCAGCAAAATGAGATTGTCACGCTCTTTTTTTTTTGAGAGGACAGCGACAGACAGTTAAAAGCCTCTTCATGTAAGGATGTTATTTCATAAAGACACCAGCACTGGATTATCCCCTTCACTTTAAACTTCTGCCAGCTTGTACAAAGAGATAAAACAAAATAGCCCCAATCCCAGGGGTGGAGAAGTGCTGGCCAGATCTGCCCATGTCCACAGCTTTCATTTTGATTAGTCACATGTGAGGAAAATTCACTTAGGCTGAGAGGTAAATTTAATACCAGTTATGCCCATGCTGTTCATATCACAACCATTTTCACATGATGCCACTTAATTCCCTAAGAAGCAGAAAGGTAAATCGGTGGCTGGCCAGCTAAGGTGTCATAATGCATTAGGACCAGGGCTCGCTGCAGGGGATAATGGTTCTGATTGCTGTTGACTCATGTCTCCACCAACTGCCTCATGTAAAATAAGTGACATTTAAAAGGCATCAAGATGTGAGAAGAGGTGAAAAAAAAAAAAAGGAAGAAGGAAAAGCAGAGTACTAAACTTGCCACTTGAACATAAAGTCCCTTTTTCACCCTAAGTGGCATAAAAATGATAAGTCAACATGCCATAGGTGACCTGTGCTGTGCTTTGAACTTCCTGTCTTGTGTTTTTAGAGAAAAATCTGTAAAATTGCTTCTGGGAACTGCTCCAACATGTTATCATTTATTTCCCATTTAATTTTTTTTACTGTTTTTTTTTTGCCCTTGGATATCAGTCTATTCATCTTTTAAAAAGCTTAAGGCTGAATCAAGTTAGGGAATGGTATACAACAAGAGGCAGCCTAGTCTCTGAAGGCCCATTTAAGTCTATTTTTATAAAAAGAATCAAATTCCAGTTTACAGTAAGCATATGCTTCAGTTGACATCTGTTTCTAAGACTTGGATGCTTTGTTTGCATAACAGGCACCAATAAATGGCCTTGTTTTAAGTCTGCTCACTCAGTTGTATTTGGGTTGTTCAGCTGGGGATTTGAATTGCAGCTGATCCCCTACCGCTCATAGCAGATATGAAAGGGAAGAAAAAAATCTGAGAAACACGGTCTTATTTATTAATGCAAATTTCAGCATTCTCAATAACCCACTTTCTTTTTGTTAGGTGACTACTAAATACTTGTTTGCCCAGGTAGGGAAGCATTTGAAAGTATCAAGTATTAAAGATAATGAAAAGTTTCTATTTTTTTAATGTTGTATTTAATAACATTTGTATGGTTCTCAACTGACAAAGCCTGGTGCATGTAATGCTGGGAATTAAGTGGATGATATGCCTAAGAAATGCATTTGTTATGGCAACATATATTGTAGTTATTTTTAAAAAATACTTTTGTTTTCTTTAAGTGTCTGTGTCCTACTGATGACACACTCTAAAATATTTTGTAAGCAAAATTTAATTATAGCTGCTTTCTTGGGAAAGCAAATTCTGGACTTCTCAAGGGAAAATTCAGAAGTGTGTGTGTTGCTTCTTAAGCTTGCAGAATATAAACCTTTCTCTGTGAAGTGATGCATTCTGTGGCAATTATATGATATTTCTCTCATATGTATAACAGTTTAAACACATTTCTATGAAACCCAGGTAATGCCTGTAAAGAGTACAAAAATGTATCAGTAGTATCACAGCTCTATAATTACCTTGCTTAATAACTACTGTAAAAAGTTTTTTAAAAGCAATAATATCAGCACTGCTTCCTTGTTAGTATTTTGAACTTGCCCCCTAAATTATTGTAAAGTACTCTCTAGTAGTGTACAGAATATGTAACATATTTCAAGTGGATTTACTTATCAACTTTTTCTAGTGGTACCAACAGCAGTAGTGTGAAATATATCTACTCCATTTACTCTTATCCATTGCACCTACTTTCTTTTTCCCTTTAATTTTTATATATGGTAAAAATTTCATTGAAGAGAGATTTTAGATGACAGGACTGTAATTTTAAAACCAATAGAAGAGGTGTAAGCAATTTGAGCTTAGCTGAAGCATAATCTTAGGTTGTCAAGAAGAAACCCATTCTCCCTATGCTAATCAATCAGTATATCAACCAACCAATCATCTCCTCAGCTTAGCATATATCCTAAGGTTTGATATATCTATTAACTGCCCATCATGCAGCTGGTCTCCAGTTGATGAGATTCCCCCTATCTTGGCATTTGGAGGCAGACAACTGAGCTATCAGAGCCTCAGATAAATACTAAAGTGGAGATTTCAATCCTGTTCCTGATAGCAAAAGACAATCCAGGAATATAGAATATATTTTTAGAAAAGAACACATAGAGAATTACATTTTCAACAGTGTGTTATATGTGAAAATTGCATATATTTCATGATCCCTTCTTCCTCCACCCCCTCCCTTCCCAGAAGTAGCAGGAAATTTCTCTTATATTGTGACTCAAACTATTAGCAGAAAAAGAGAACAAGAAAGAGCTAAAATTAGTTTTTAACTGCTAATTACTATAATGGTGTTATACAACTCCTTAAAAAAAAAGAAAGTGGTTTTCCTTGTTATTGCAGCATTGTTATTCCATTGATGAAGAGCTCTATGAAAATAGTGTGTCACAACAAACTTAAACCTTAGGGGAAAAGTTTAAATTTCAGAAGATTATATACCTGCTTCTCTATTTGTGAAGTCTGAGCTCAAAACTCATTAAGTAAAAACATAAACTAGATGTTGAAGAGTCTACCTGCTAATATGGAAGTTTGGCGTGAGATTTAACATAATGTTTCGAGGTGCAAGAAACGCTGTAGAACTTGATGACTTACTGTGTTGGCTTTGCCATTAGTAAAAAACTGCCTCAAAAAATAAAGTGGCCTAGATTGCATTTTTAATAGCTTGCTAGTCCCTAGGGAGAATCCTAGGGTCGCCCAAGGGTCTGTGGTCACCATGGAACGTAATGTAGGACACAAGGGACAGGTTGCCCACTCAAATTGCACTATCAAAAGATGGGGCCCTATTTCTGTGCTGACGTATGACTGAGCAATTCCTGAAGTCAGAGGATGTGTGCTCACTTAATTAAAAATTTGATCAATTCTGTTCTCTGACCTACCAACAATAAACATAAGCATATTGTTATGAGGTTAGCTTGTAGGCCTTTTCATGCTTTCATTTAATTAAATTGAGTGTAATGATTTGCTTGGCTTTTGTTCCTTTGTTTCTGAGACTCAAACCACTGAATGTTCTGAAATACATTTTCTCAACACTGAAAAATGGCATAAGTCCCTAAGCTACATATCTTAGTCGAAGCACATTGTTCTTGACACAAGGGCACTTCCGTGTCAAAGTGTAGAAAAGTAAGTTTCTATACAGCTCTGCAGTGTTTTTCAGTAGAATTCTTGTAGCACCTTTCTGCATTTTTATGCCTTGTAAAATAAAAATATCATAGTTTAGGTCATGGTTTATTACAGCAACATGGAAATGTGAATGTAATCAGGAAAATATTTCAGGCTACTTTGAAGACTAAATTCTAATCTTACGACTTTTATATCCTCCTTTACCATAACCCACTGAAACCCTGATTTCCTGAGAAGGTTACCCTTGGATTTGACTCTACAAAATGAACCAAAGCACTAACATATATTAATATAATAAAGGCTACTTTATTTCTCAGAAAGATCATACATGTTTTAAATCCAAGGCTTGTTCAATATCTGGGATGCACAGATGAAGATCTGGCACATTGTATTTAATGGTCATTAAAAGATCCAGACCAATAACTGTGGTTCTTGAAACCCGTTCAGGCAAAACCAGCTTTCAACAATGGTAGTGGAAGTTCTCTTGTGTTGCCCTGCGAATGTATGTCAAAGCTCACCTGGAAGGACCTGGAGGATCCTGAAATCCTTGGCCTTTGAGGAAAAAAATGTAAATACTTTGATATAGATTTGCCTTAACTCTTATAGTTTAAATTCATATGGAATGTGGACCCATAAATAGATGAAAAGTCTGGTTCATCTTTGTGCAGCATTCTCATTTATAGAACTCATTACAAATCTTATTCCATGTAAGAGATGAAAACTAGGTTTAGTGATATAGGGAGATTTTGGGCACCTGCTGCAAGGTGGTTGTCAGTAGTGTAGACTTATGGAAATTGCACACTTTGCACCAGTTGAAATTACGCCAGGAGAAAGAATCAAGGCCTCTTCACAACAGGGACCCAACAAATTTATCTAAGAATGTGAAGGATGCATGGTCACCATTTGCCAGTTCATGAATTCAGAGTACTCTGTTTTGTTAGACAAATGCTGCCCAAAGCCTTCAAACTGAACGGTGCATGCAATTATTATTTCCACTTGTACCAAGTTTATATCTCCTGGCTGTACAGAACAGACACGTTTCTAATTGTTTGGGCAACTGTGTAGAATGGTGGAGTTTGATAAAGGAGAAAAATATGAGTCAGAAGCTGCTGGGACCTAAAAGGTGTTGTCTTTGTTTAGTTAATTTGATGGGGAAAAAAACAGAAGAAATCCAAGGTCTAGACACTACTTCTAAAATCACCCAAATAAATTCTGCTTTATTTATCTTAAGCATTATGTGAGGGTGTATAGGGCAATTACACAAATTTCCCTGTTCTGTATCAGCTACTTGAGGAAGATAAGCAATATTAGTAACCCACATTAATCTACAGGTTTTTACCTTCTCTACCTATCTTATATCTCTAAACTCCAAAACAAATAACCAAATGAACCCAAACCAACCATGAAACCCCACAGGGTGAGAGAAAAAAAACAAACAACCACAGAGAGCCCCCCAACTAGTTTCCTCACTTCATGTATAGACAAAGTACAAACTAGGATATTGGAATTGACAAAAGTAAGATACAAGGCTACAGCTGAGATATGGTTGATTGTATCTCTAAGCTATTGTGAATACTGGAAAAAGGCAGTTATTTAATTGAGCTATCCAACTATTTCCCTGGACATGGTGCTTTAAAATCTTCCTTTCTCTATTTAGTTTCTTGTTTGTGAAGCAAATAAATATGTATGCACTCCAGGTTTATTGTTACATATTTAAATGTTACAGTTCAAAATCATTGAATATTCTTTTTCTACGCTTCTCAGAATGAGTGCTCATTTAAATCAGATATTATGAAAACCAGATGACTAATCCTAAATTCAGGTGTACTACCACTCAGGCTAGGCAGATTGCTAGTTGATCATGCTAAGATGCTCCCTTATCCATTATTGGATCTGAAAAAGAGGAGGATTAAGAATTATCTGACTTCTCAGTTAATGTGCAAATCATCTAAAAGCTCAGCTTAGAAAGGTCTTAGAAAGCAGAACAGCACTAAAATAATAATAATGTCTTAAGAATTTTTAATAATATAAATGTGCCGTATCACATTTTTAGAGTGAAAATAGAGTTTTGTGGTTTCTATCTCAGATGGTCTTTTATCTCTCTCTTCCTGTTTTTGTAATTATCTATGAATGTCCTAGAACTCTACTTCTAATTAAAATTTTTTTATTGCAATTAGAAGTTGTCACTTGGGACAAACTCACACTGTTGGAATTTAATAACAATTATATTACTTTCAGACAATAGTAGAAAATAATTTGATAAATAACTTTGGAAATGAGCATTAATCTATTTACTTTTAACAAAGCATAAGGCAGGGAAGGAAAAGGATATCTCAGGAAATATATCTGTATAATGAATCTATGATCTTTGCAGGGTTTTTTTCTGTAATACATATTTCTAGTATCTTTCTCTCCTCTTGGTTATGGTGAAAAACACCCTTCATTGAAAAGATTCAAACACTATTTTTCTGTATTTTCAAGGAACAGGAGAGGCTGTGAACCAGAAGGCATCTCTTAATGTTCCCTCTTTGCATTTTTAGGCTAGTTCTGCTGTTTGCTATAGTAATATTTGTTTTAGCATTTCTATCACTCCAATATGTATACTTGCCTTTCAGAATCTGTGAAAAGTATTTAAAAAGAAAAGAGAAAATGCTAGTATTTCAAAACCCTATTATAATGCATTTTCAAATATGTCAGACACATCTTTGTTAAAATTAAACCAAGGATTGGTTTTGAGCGAATAGCCCTATATCCTTACAGATGCTGTGGATGGATGCATCTAAGCTGCTTATTATATTGATGGGTTTTGCTGCTCTGCAGCAAATGAAAACAGGCAGCTGCTTCCTCCATCAAAGCAAAAAGCAGCCTGAGTTTTTATTAAACGAGTGTTCATTTCTTCTATTGCCAAAATTCTTACACAAAACAAAAGAGCAGTTTTAGCACATTATTGCTTAACTAGACATGAACAACTGACAGCAAGTGATAAGCCTGTCTGCTTTTCACAACTGGTAATCATTTTTGGAATAGATGTTTTAATATAGTTGAATATAAAATTTTGTAATTTACATCTACAATGGTACATAAATTTATAGATCCAGTTTTTTGCAGGAGAATGAAGGCTATAATCACAAAAGGTTTGTTCCAGTGTTGTTTAATTTTTAATAACTATTTGAAAACTAGGTACCCCCCTCCCCTCAACACGAATTCATTCATTTGAAAAAGATGTTAAAGACAATCATACCAGTAGATTTGTACAGTTGGCCAATTTTTCTTATGGAAGGGATATGTGTACATTTACAGCTTTGACTTGTTACTGTATTTCCACATCAGTTCCACTGAGCTTCTTAAGTTTGTGCTCTAAAAGACATTTGCAGATTGCAGACCATCATGTTTCCCTCCTAGTTGTGAATAATAATGAGAGTGAAAGTGAGAGATACAGTGCTGAGGCCATTTTGCCTAGGCTGAAGATCTCAGCCAGTGCTTATACATATTTTTCAATGATCTGAATATCATGAATTCTGCTTTAGATTGGAAGAAAGACAAGAGTTTCTACAAAATGTATGTGCATAGGGAAAAAAATGTTTCTCTTTTTATTCTCTTCTATTTTTTTCTGGTGTTCTTGTACCTTTTCAAACTCACTTATAGCATTCCTGCTGTGGAAAAGTAAGCTAGCCATTCTCCCTGCCTCAAATTACTCCTCTTCACTGGACTTAAAAGGTGGTTTGCCATCTGCAAAAGCCAGGTGCAGTAAGGCACAGATATAAGGTGCTACTGTAAAGGCTATTAAATAATTTTTTTTTTCACACTGTGTGCATTTATTGCTGAAGTTACTCACTTGTAAAAATACTCTTGGGGTAAATTTCAGAATGGAAAGCCTCAGATTGGACAACTGGACTTTCAAAATATGTTAGCTCTTAAAGACGCTGGTATTTAAGGTGGTCAGATGTCCAGAGGGACACAGTATTTGGTAGCTGTCCTCCTTCTGAAAATCTGCTCTCAAATTCATTTTTGTAGTAAATAATTCTACAGTTCCAGGTACACCATCTGCAACTAACTTGCAATGATGACCCCTTTTTAATCTGCATCTACTGTAGATAGGTGTAAACTTAAAATTGTGTGTACTGAAAACAGCGTGAAACAACAAGGATTTTCTTTAGTGAGTTTTTTCCTTGCTTAGCAATTTCCTCCATTTCTTCATTTTACTAAAGTGACCAGGTTTGTCTTTGGATTATTATGGAAGTTATTTTCTATAGAATATTTTCACTTCTCCATGCATGCATTTTATGGTATCTAAAAAATGAATATTTGTAGTATTAGTGCCTTATTATGTGTGTTTGCATTGTTTAATTCAATACACTTTAGGTGGGATCTTAGGTAGCAGGGATTACAGATTATCCTTTCATCTGTGTCACACTTTACGTGCTGTGTGAATAAGGGAATGAAAATAAAATCTTTACTTCCTGACTATACTGATCTTTACTTCCATACTATACTTTTTTAACAGTAAAATTATATTAAGAAAGGGGCTTGAGGTATGGAGTTTGAAGAAAGTTTAGAGCTAGAAATATTTTTGAGAGCTATCTATGCCAACTAATTACAGCAGTGCAATTATTTTCAGGTAATCTTTACTCAAGCAATTACTCAAATTAGAACAGCCATGTTATATGTTACTACCAAGATGTATTTGGCAGACATACACTGTGCATCCACCTGGTATCTAGTCTTAATTGTGCTATTCATAATTTCATGTTTTAGCTTTGACTTGGGAGTGAAGTTTACTGCTCCACTGACAGAAGGGCTCATAATATTGGTTAGAGTTTAATGTTGAAATTCTCTCCTAAGTACTGTGCTGTTGAACCTTGATTTTGATCTTCTCTCTTACATCTCCAGCAGATGTATTACCCTCAGATCTGCTTACCCTCAGCAGATGTACGGTGCTTCTTGCTGTGCACGGTGGTGGTGATCCACAGAAAAACTAGCCAGGATAAAATTATCAAACTTCTCTTCCAATGTGACTTGAATACAGTCACATAGTCAGTAGGAAATAAGGTTTGATACTGTAATATTAGGGTTGTGACAATGCTGTAATACTCTAAGGATGGAAAAACCTTATTTAAGGGCCTTATATTACTTAACAGAATTCCTTATGTTATATTCCCAGAATAGCTTTTCCTGGTAAATACCTTAGTTTTGGGGGTTTTCCATCTTCTCTACAGTCTTTTAGCAGAGGTGATGGGGAATAATTGCCTGTCCGGATAGGCCATTAATTTAACACCTCTGCACAGTCTATTGTAGTGCTAAAGATTTTTCTGCTCTCCACTTACCATGTGTCTCGGTGTGGAAGGATAAAAAGTGCCTTACTTAGGGTCAGAAAACAGTTCATCATTGCTTAGTGCAGTTGTTGGTATGACTTTTGTGACATTATTCATCACTTTGCCAAAAATGCTTTCTTTTTCCTCTTACTTTGATGACTATTAAAGCAAATAAGGTGATTTCATGTAGTCAAGAATCAGGACATACTAGAAAAAAATCTCTTTTTGAGTGTATTCATATGGGGAAAATGACTGACTTTTCAAATTTAAATTGTCTTTGCTTTTGAGGGTAAAGATAGGATTTATACAAAATTTACTTGAGACTTCAAATGAATGGGAAGACATCTCATAGTTTAATAGTGCAAATAAAAGACAAAATTTGAATGTTGAGATCAGACGTCTGTATGTGTGGCTGTGAGAAGTGCTAGGGAAATGTGAAAATACTTTCAATTTGGCTTAGCTTTGAAAGTAACTTCTTAATCTGCTAGCATGAGTTAAGCACTTGTAGGACAGCTTTATACCTCCTACTCAGAGCTCTCAGGGACAGCTCACCTGTCACCTCCACTTGTCCCTGTGTTTCCTGTATGTAGTGCTGGCAGGCAGTAGAGAAGAGTTCCACTAATCTTGCACTATCCCAGTTAAAGAAATCAGTAGTTGCCATGATTTCTATGTACCTGTGGAGCACTGCTGAGACATAATAGCTCCAATAGTCAGATGTCTTTCTTTAAAATACACGTCTCAAAATTCTTTTCTACTGACATGATGTTCTTTAAGAACTTCACATCAGATACTCAATATTTGTTATCCAAAGGTTGACACCATTCTGTAAATTATGTGGTAAAAAGCAATAGGAGGAGAGAAACCTCTTTTTTTTTTTTTTTTTTTTTTTTTTTTTTTTAATACTGGATAATTTATTTCTGGTAGATAATTTTCTGTACTATCACAGTATTCAGCATTTTTAGATTTGTTGCAGAAGAAGCACAGGCTTTGTGTAGCTTTGGACTAGTGCTCCAGCTGATCATTAAAACACAGCATCCTCAGAAGGCTGTCTACACGTGGCTTAGTGTATCATGTGGCTTGAAGGTTGCTTTAAGAAACTATTGTGCCATGACTAGTGCAGAAAGACCTGACACTTTCTAATAGCAAGCACTATAAAAGTGATAACACCAACTTAAGTTATGTTTCTTTCCATTATGATGATTTTTTAAAGTTTTGTTCCTCTGTAGGAAGAGCTTGGGCTTGAGCCTTTTCTTGGTTACATCATACCTCATGGTGTAATTTTTTCTTGGTCTTCCCATAATTTCATTCTGTGTGTCTAAGTAACTTAATCTGTCTCTGTCTCTTACTTTGGTTCCTGATGTGCAAACTTGGGGTAGTAGAAATTCATGATATTATCGAGTTCTTGTGAGGTGGACTCCATTGCTGTGGTGACATTTTATGATACGGTGACAAGTGCTGTAAGAATGCCTGCATTTTGTATGGCTGTGATGCATTTGTAGCGTTTCTCTGTTCACCATCATACAATTTAATGATGATATTTTTCTACTCCTTCTACTGTAATGCATATCATAAATCTGTCTGGAAGTAGACATCATCTTTCTTATGGCATTTGTAGTGAGAATCCTACTCCATCCCAGTGGTGAAAGGATACTTCAAGAGTTGAAATATGGGCAAGCATGACCTGTGTCTCTGTCCCTTGTCTTCAGACATGCCCATTCTTGAGGGTCTCCTTTGAACACCAGTGCAACTTAATTTTTTCATATGTTTCAATAGAGATTCCAGTGCTTTCTGGGAATTAGTCTCTGTTTTCAAGTTGTAGTTATCAAGGTGGCAAAGATTTTTAAAACCTGCAATAAATGTCACAAAATATTTATTTTTGCAAAAAGAAACTCTTGTTTCTCTCTGTTCCATCCTACAGTGAGATTTTTTAGCCCCTCTGTCTAGGACTTGTGGGATATTTATAGCCTTGAAAATACAAGCACCATCTGGGGGTCTTTTGATATTTTTTTGCCTATCTATCTGTAAATAGTTTGTTATAGTGTAAGTAATTGTACATGTAAATAGGTAGCATCCAATGTTGTGTATTTATAATCAAATTCAGAAATCAAAATAAGAATAATTTTATTTTAAATATGAAAGGATTATTTTAAGTGTGTTCATAGGAAACTTAATCCATATCCATATGTATGTGTTTGCAGGAAATAAATTATGCTTTTCACAATGTAGTAGTAGTTGTTAATTCATAGGAATTCTGCATTTCTGCATTACAGCTGTATGTTTTCTAACAGAAGCAGAACTATCTTTCTTATACTTGCAACTTCAAAATGTAGGTCACTGTGGGCGAATGTAGGTCAGAGTGAGGAGGAAAAAGACAGAATGCAAACTCCTCCACATGGATCTTTAAGCTTATCCCTGTTTTGAAGGTAAAGAGGCTTACCTACCTGTTCAGGCACGTGAAGCTTTTCCTTTCACTAAAATTAACATTGGTATCCTGGCTTCTAGCTTCTTGGCTTAGCTGGGAGTAGTGTGTGCTTCCACACTTGTGACTTGTTCATGAAAGGCCTCCTGACTCCTGCTTCTTTAGCTTCCAGATGCTTATACCACTGCTGAGGTGACCCTTCCTTCCCTGTGGAGGAAGGCAGAGGGAAGGAGAGCTGTGAGTGTTGCTGGCATCTGCCTAAAGAAGAGCATTGTCTTTGCAAAGGTGCTTCACCCTTCTCTCAGCACAGAGCTATCTGATACACCTGCAGTTCCAGCCGGTATCAACATTGTAATGGCAGCAGGGGAAGGAACAGTGACCCCTCTGAAAAGATTCAGTGACACCATTCAAAGTGCCCTCTCAATAATAACTGCAGAAAAGTGAGAGACATTTGACTGGGGGTACTGAAAAGTCAGATGTTGAAGGATGTTTGCTCCAATTGACTAGTATTTTTAAAATTCACTCAGGCTAGAAGTTTGCTATAAAAGTGTTCCAGTTTTTTATGTTTGTGGATGTAAGGTTTTTTGTAATGTGAGATATAAGTATTATAAATGGTGTTAAATTAGCCATATCTTCACTAAATATTAAAAAAACTTCTACTGCTTGAGTATACACCAGTCACTGCAAACGGAAACATTCTTTATGTTACGCACTAAAGTATTTAAACAGTCATTATATTTATTGCAAAATCTGTCATTTTAGCATATTTCAGTGCTCAAAAGCATTGCAACGCTCAAAGGGAGATGAAAAACCCTGTACAATTCTTAGTGTATGTTTCACTAAAGAATGGGTAGTCTTGTGTGAGTATTTTATTTTTACCCTTAGCAAGTCTAAGCAAAATAGCACATTCAAAACCACCTGATCAGACTGAACTGTCATAAACAGGACAAATACAAGTATTGCATTAGTAGTTTTGTTATACGTATGTATCATCAGTCTATTTTTTTCCCTTTAAATATCTTTTTAATACAAAAGTTATATCCAAAGTTTTGGACAAATCCTGTCTTGGCTTTTGCTTGATCTGCATGCAGTCAAGAGATTTTTAAATTTTCATTATTTCTCACTAGGAGTAAGGTTAGTTCAGAATACTTACTGGATGGAAAGGACAAATTAGATTGATGATGGTCAGTCTTTAAGTGATTTAAAGGATGACAGTTTTTCTCCCAAACTTCTGATTCCATTAAAAATGTAGTGATGTTTTTAGCCTTGAGAACAAAATATAGTAAAATGGTCTAAAGGATACACATACATAGTAAGCTGCATGGAATTCAACTTATTTGTCTAGAAATATCTAAAAGATGCTCTATATGTCAAATAAGTTTATTGGAAGTGTTGAAATGTCTGTAGTTCATAATATGAAGTTTGTGTCTCAATTCTTAATGTCGTGTATTGGTGGAGGGGGGAAGTCAACTCTGGATTTTACCTGTGGGCAGACACGTAAACAGGGTTTTTCATTGCTAAGCAACAACAGATGGAAAACACATACAACCATAATTTTATTGCCTTAGATTCTTCCTCCTTTAACTTTGAGAACCTTTGCAGGCACAACTCAAGTTCCTGAGTATGAGTCTGGTTTCCTCAGGCCCCCTCCAGCAATGAAGTCTGGTGCCTGCAGGAGAGCATTCAAGGCACATAGGATCTGTGCTCCCTCTCCATGGGCAGCAGCACTTCAGCTGGACGTTCCATTCAGGTGGGAAACTGGTCTGGCAAAACAGCCAGTTTCATGAGAGACTGGTTTTGAAGAAATAAATTTACATGGAAGCCTCCAAAAGTTGTCAATGTTGATGATGACTAGTGTAAGTTTTATGATGGAAGCTAATGAATTCATGAATAATACATGAATAATTAGGTGAAGAAAGTGGGATTGCTCCTGGCTATTTCTTTAGGAGAACGAGGGGAATTCAAATGAAAATGGCAGGGAAGCAAGTATAAAATGAGAGAGGAGGGGTATCTTTATACAGCAGGGTGAAACTGTAGTGCTTCCTGGTGCAGCTCTGGAAAGTTTACCATAGAACAACCAGAAAAATCCTTCAGTGCCTGTTAAGAAGAACTTACCATGGGTATTTCCTCTTCTCCTTCTTCTGAACTTCTTGAGCCACAACTAGAAATCACACTTTTTAATCTCTAGTCCTGGATTTGTCCTTAGCATGTGCTGCCGGTCAGTCTCCCTTACAGTCAGACTGATGCCTGTCCTAACACAAACTAAGAGAAAAGGAGCTAAATAAAAATAAACTGGAAAGAAATGGAGGGACTGTGGGATGATGATGATGATGTAGCTAATGCAGAACTAGAGGGCTCCTGTCCCCTGTTGGAAACAGGCTACAAGGCAAAGTTGGCCTTTCATCTGGCCTGGTATAGACAGGTTGATGTTCATGTGAATGCCAAAGTGAATTAAAATTTATATGACTTTTAAAGTTTTGAGTATTGCATGTATATGTGTAGATATATGTGTATGTTTATATGTGTGTGCATGTATCTATAAATTTCTGATCATTAGTTGTGATGAAATCTATTAATTACTCAGTTCCAATGCTTAAATCCTAGGTCTTCCTTTTATTTTTCTTTATTCTGTGTTATTATGGCAAATATAAAAAAATAAAACAGTGGATAGAGGTCTGCAAATGGTAATATGCATTCAAACACTATTTCAGACCAGAAAAAAATCTGTTCTGAGAAGACAAATATCTTTCTTTTATAGGTCTCTGGCCATCTGAAGAAGTGCTGGCTTACTACTGCCTAAAGCATAATGAAATATTCAGGTACAGAGTTAAACATAAAAAGATATTTTCCAATCTCTTAGTTTTATTGTATCTGCATGGTAAAGATTGCTATGATTTAAGTCTTCAGATTAAATTTAAAATGTTCAAGGTGAAAGCATGTTGCTCTTAACAAAGAATTCTGAGCTGCCTTTGGGTACTAATATTGCACAGCAAGCTTTCTGCTATATGTCAAAGACTTTTGATTTCCACTCAAGGCGTTTTATTTCACTTTGATTTTTGGGAAACAAAAGTGAAGCTCCAATCGATCAGTGCTGATTGTGAAGGTCAGGAAAAATAAGATATTCTTTAAACTGACATCTGTTGCAAAAGCAAGCAAAATATTATCTGAAGAAATACATAAAAATCACTGCATATAGTAAGAGGAATTTGCACCCATTTTTAAGTGTTGTGAAACAGTTTTAAAACATCCTTCACTTTTATTCAAAACTTGTAGAAGTCAGCTATCAAGGCTCCAATAGGAACATCTAAATGTAAAATCCATCCTGCATCCACTTTCCTTCCCCCTGACTATGCTGAGATTTGCACTTGGAAATCCTTGAAGTTTCATTGTCTGGAGGATGAATAGGGTGCAATAAAAACTATTATAACAATGTATTTGGAGGCAAAAATTCTGTTCTGCATGAGGGTGTAAAGCAAATACCAAGTAAACCAGCTTGGAGTATACAAAATCCCAGTATATGTAAATATGGTATTGAGTAAAATCAGGAAGACCAAACTGTAAGTCCCTGCCCCTTGTACCAAATGAACAACTTGCATAGACTCCTATCTGTAATGAAAGACCTGGCACCAAAGTGTGCCCTGGTCCATAAGGCCTCATTCCTGCTGCATCCACCACCTGAACCACGTGTGGCCCGTTAGGGGAGGCAGCTCATACGCCTGATCTGGAAGCTGCTGCTGCTGCTTCCTTCCAGGTTGGTTGTGTGCCTTCTGCTGCTGTAGTGATGTCCCTGTAGCACTTTGCTGTCTGGCCCAATGCTCATATGCTCTACTTCTTCTCCAGGGCTCCTCACAGCCTGTGAGGAGCCTGTGCTGCTCACTCAGAGGGTATTTTTCTAGTTTGGTTATGCAAGACACGATACTCAGAGACAACAATCAGTCAAACTTCCACGGAGTAAATGGGCAGTTTCACATCCTGATTTCTCAGGATTATGCCCATCTGACAGTACTCTCAAAGCAGAGTTTCTTACGTTAATTCTCATTTATAAATGTCACTATATATTGCTTGAGAGACAGATACAACTTTTAGAACTTGCTAGTAAGGGAATTTGCACTGAAATAAATTTCATATACATGAATATTTGTGTGTGTATGTGTATGCTCATTTACTTTGTACAATGAAATTTGGTTCAAAATGCACTAAAAGCCTTTTTTCTTTCTGTGTTTATTTCAGTAAGTATGATTCTTATAAAGGAGTAAGTGCCTTGTAAGCCTTATATATAACCATATGTATAAAGTTTTAATATATAATACACTTGGTTTAGAAAAACTAAAACTTATTTGAGTAAAAACCTATAATCATTCTGTTTAAAAATCCAAATTGCAAATTTCCCCATATTTGTTTTATATTCTTACTGGGTTTATGTACAGCTTGTTCCTCCAAGGTATGTCTTTCTTTTGTCTCATTTTGATTAAATAGGACACCTAGACTTTTTTCAAATAAAAATTTGTAGTGTCTAAGAAAAATAAATCTAACCTGTCCAGACAGTGAGCATTATTATACAGTCATACAGGCTAGTCTGCTCGCCTCACTGAACAAAATATCAGCATCTTTATACTGATACTGATATGGCATCCTAGATGCTCTTCCTAAATATCAGTGTTGAGTGAGAAGGGTGGTGACCCTTTCAGATAAAAACAGACTTTCAGATGTTAATGTTTTAGGGAAGAAGAAAAGGTACACCAAATAAAAGCAACCAAACCCCCCCCCCAAACCAAACTCAACCAAACAGTTTAGCTAAAATTCCATTTTCTGCCTGTCAGAAGTGTCTCAATGGGAATGCTCCTGCCAGCTGTAACAGTTGCCGCAGATTTTACTATAAAGCAGCATGTTCCTAAGCTGAGGCTCTGCCTTGCCCCAGACACTGCTTCACACACAGTTTCGGTGCAGGGTCAGCATCCCTCCCTCCTCCCCTCCTGGGGCAGGCCATGGCTCTGGAGGACATTCTTTATGGCTCCCCCTGCAAGCTCCCATCCGGCACACTCTCTGCGCCAAATTATATTTCACATGCACGTCTTAATAACAGCGCAGTATGGTCTAAGTTAAAAGCAGCCTTTTAGACCATGTATTCAGCCCTTTGATCGGGCTCAGTTTAGGCTCTTGACACTAACTTCGTTTAGTTTTCTGAGGCTTAACCGTTTGCTGTTCCCATCGTTGTTCATAACAGCATTGTTTGTAGGTCACTTGCAGTTTTAAGTGCTAATTGAAGGATCAGATTTCTTCGTGTGTAATTATTTTGTGGTATACTTGCTTTAAAACTTCTCTCTTTTTAATATAAAAAGGCTTTTAGGCATAACTGTGTAGAGAGATATATAAATAATATTAATTTCCCCATTTACTTCTCTAGCTGTTTTTGCAAGAATGAATGTGGATTAACATTGTTATCCTTTCCTAACAATTATCTTTCGCTACTCTAGCTAGTTTAGTTCTAAAAGACAGAGCCATTGACAAGGGAAAAAAGGGAACCTTCTCAGATTTTTCAGCTCAGCGGTGGTAATGTTGCACTGAACACTAATGAGGGAACCCCCACTGATTTGCCTGCTTTGTGACTTTTCTATTTCATAATTATTTTTAAAACGCAAAACGACATGAGGTAGCCTAGTCATGTCTCTACAACTTCCTGGTAGCTCAGTTCTTACTGCAGATGGCAATTTGTTCTTGTAACATATATGTCTCTCTGACCATTTTCATCTAATTTGTATGGGTTCTACCATTTCCTTTCTCTCTTTCAGGGACCTTGCTGTGTGTGAGCTAGGGGGTGGCATGACATGCTTGGCTGGGCTCATGGTAGGTCTTTTCTCAATTCCAATCCCATTCAGAGGTGGAAACAAAAGGAAAAATGTTCCAGTGCCTCCAACTGCTGGGTCAGAGAACTGTCAACAGCCTCAGCTGCGGTCAAGCTGCAGAGTCTTGAGAGACCTTCTAGATTGACTTGCTTTCGTATCATATTGATTTTATGGTTGCCTCGATGAGCAGAAGCATTTTACCTCGGTGTAGTCAATATCTTTTGTTGTGACATTCCAGGCCACGTACGGTCTGTCTTTCATTGCCATAGCCGAAGCTTTTTTTTTTTTCAGATTATAGTCCCATTTGCTAAGATACAGGAATAGCCTGGCGAATCACAGTTGGAGCACCATGATATAGCTGCTAATGTTTTGCCTGCATTATTACACCAACAAACATGATCCAGAGCTCTCGGTAATTAGATTCTTTTGAATTAGATTGGCCATTCAGGAGAGTCGTTCACCATTCTCTGGGTTCTGAGTCATGTATTCAGGAGATATTATGTAGCAGTGCAGTGCATTAGACAAGTTTTTATGTCTCTACAAATAAAAGCATATTGTTACACTGATTGGCATTTGACAAACCTGTCGCTCTTATACAATGTGTCGAGGTTACAGCCCAATGTGCGAGCATGTCAAAGCTCACAAAAAAATTACCCTTACAAAGCCATCTGCCTGCAATGCAAAGTTATATGAAGGGCATCAGGCAGTCAGACAGAAGCAAGCTGAAAGGCAGAGTGACAGCCTTGTATGATGGCTCTACTAGATAAACAGAAGCCCGCAAATGAAAGCCTCTCAGAATACCATCATCGGCTGTCACAATGCAATTACGGAACAGAATGATAGCAAGATAGAGGCTCCCGCAAATGGAATGATAAAAGTATTGACTGATTTGATTGAATGATTAAAATAATGCAGACATAAAATGAAAAAAGATTGAAGATTGTTACAGAGAAATAGGTGAGGAAGCATGATACTGAAGGCTTGTCACTCCTGTCTTCACTTCCACACAGACAAGCATATTTGCTCATTGTTTGCTGTGCTCTTTTTTTCAGGTTGCTATTTCTGCAGATGTCAAAGAAGTTCTGTTAACTGATGGAAATGAAAAGGCCATCAAAAGTATCCTTATTCAGATAGAAAACTGGTTTGTTGTGCTCGTTCCTTTTTACTGGCTGAGTAACAATCGATATAAAGACAGACAGCATGGGGCATATTAAGAAAAAGTCCCCACATAAGTAATTAAAAAACAGATGTGGAATATGTTGAACAGAGCAGCAGCTTCCCCCATAATAAATGCCACATTTTCTCCGTTAATTAGAAATGCACATGTTGGTATAGAGCTTGTACAGTAGTAAATATTTGCCTCGTGGTTGAGTGCTGGAAGATTCATGTGTGTATGCTGCACATTAGATGAGGTGTAGCAGGGAATCAAGTCATTAGCTCCCCTTCATGTAGCTGTTTTCCATAAGAGCTAGATTTTTTTTTCCTACTTTCAGATGCTAGCCCCTTAAAGCATATTCAGCATTCATAATATTTTCAGAGCAGTGTATGTTGAAATGTTTCATTGTCGCTGCTAAGTTATAACTACCTACAAATTACCCATTTAGTCTGCTTAATCAATTACCAATTTATCATTATTTCTCTTGATGTAGGATTGCAAAACTCCTCTGTCCCTTGTAGGAAGTATTTTATTGTATTTCTTATACTAGAATAAATTGCTGTTATGCCCTTCTAATAAGAACAGATAGTTCATAAAATGGAGCTGGACTTCGGTTAAGCAAGAGAATGAGTGAGCATAATTTGTGGCCACATTAAATATCAGCACAGTACAAGAATAGATATATACAGTGAATACTAATAGCCCTTAGAAATTGAGAGGGAAAAAAGAAGATATCTATTTGCTTTTGCTCCTTGATAATCTTTCCATTTATATTTTCAGGCAGGCTAATTTTTCAGGTTTTGGCAACTGCAGCATCAGAATTATTTCTTTTTGCTATTTATATGTATCTGAGAACTAACATAGTGAGTACTTAGTAAAAAAAAATAAACTAATCTGTGGCTTAAATAAATTGCAGTTGCTGATGCCTGTTAAAACAGGAGACATTTCAGTGCAATAATATTAGCTCCTACATTTAAAAAAAACTTTCTCAGAGGTAACTCAGGTAACTATAACTGCTGACAACACTTGAACAATTTCATGTTAAAAACAGTCAATCCTGAATCATATCTGTTAAAACTTGAAGTAAGCCTGCTAAAAGTCTCTTTTTTCTTGAAAAGGCAAGTTCTCACCTGTTTTCCAGGGATTATTATTTTGTTAAATTCTAATGTGTTAGATTTGTGTCTTAGGGAGGAAGTATTCATTATTCTGTGTATTTTAATCAGCACCACCCTTCCAATCTTTCTTCCATGTCATTATGAAGATAAAAAATGTAGGAGAAAAGGAGTGTTTCAAAACTAGTCTAACAAAACAAACTCATGTGGTATAGAAGCATAGGTATTTAACAAAAGGTCATTTTACCCACAAAAAGCTTCAGGTGGGCTCAGTAATCATCAACTCAGCAAATGTCTTGCATAGCAGATTCCATAAACATACCTGAACTTTTTTGAAATGTAGAAGTATTTTATAACAAGGAAAATTGGTAAGTGCGAAAATATTCACTCAGTCCTTGGAATTAAACAAATAAAAGTGCTTTTATTCCTGAAAAAGATACTGTTAATATTATCTAATTATCACACCTTAGTTTTTCACAATATGTCTTAGAAATGCCTTCTGTTCCCAAAAGTCTCACAAGAGGTCTTCATCTGTATTCACTCAGTGAATCCCTTTCAGGGAAGTGATTGGTGGACGGCTCTAACAGGAATTTATTTTTCTTTTTTAACATTTGGTGCTCAGAAGGCTCAGCATTCAAAGTGCTTTTATTGTGTTGGATTTTACAATGGGCTTAATATTAGCAGGGTGCCAAAGTGCAGCAGGCTAAGAACTTTACTGTGTAGGTGAAATGTATTCTTAAAAGGGCACATAATAAAATTTCTATTGCATTTTATATGGTTTATGGACTTCAGTAGTAATTTTATGATCTGTCTTACGGTAATTTTCTTTAGCACTCTTTTCTATAGTGACTGGCTATAATAGAAGTTTAGGCTAAATTTAGATCTGTTTCAGCCTCACCAGACTCACTGAAATCAGGACAGAATTTTAGGTGTAATTGGAAGTAGCATTCACCCCAAGTGCCGCTGGCTACCAATGATGTATTTTTGCTAGTTCTTATTATTGCTGATCGGTTTTTTTGATTGTTTAGCATACCAAATTAAAGTAATGTGGGATAAAATACTGTTTTCTTTTCTAGATTCTACTCTTCAGGAATAGTTAATGTCTAGTATTAGGTTTTTTATGTAGGTATTATAGATTAAAATAATCTTGGTTTAAAATTACTGTTTACATCTTCCCTTTAAATTTCTTAGGAAGGTTAAATTACATGCCAGTCATACTATAATATCCAAAAATTACTTTCCAAAAAGTAAAAGTGGTTGTCAACAAAAAAGAAAAAAATCCCTGTCAGAAGCCAGGAAATCACCAAGCAAGCCTGCTAATTATTCTTAATGGGCAAGATGAGCACATTAAGAAACAAATGAATACATCAGTGAAATGTAATTGAAAATCGACCTGGCAATAGTGCATTGCATCTGAGAATTTGCCTTTGTATTATCAACATCATCATAATTATTGTTGTTTTTGTTGTTGCTATCACTATTCAGTGAGCATAACTAACAGCTTTGCTTTGTGAAATCTCAAGCTTTGGAGGATTTGATTTTTCTTTTGATTTTTGACATGCTTCCTATTAGTCTCCATTTCATATTGCCACATGAAGTATTCACTGTGTATGGTTTCAACATCCATATTAGGATACGTTATTGAAATGCTAGAAGTTTAAAAAAAATTTACAAATTAATGAATCGTATAATTGTTGCCATTCTAACTCTCTCTTTGTGAAACATATTGCTATATTTTGTATTAATCAATGATCTTATGCATTATGCTTATGGAGGTTTTTAAAAGGATATTATGGCTTGAGTTGCTAGACCATTTAAAAGACTTCACTCTAACTCCTTTTGCTTATCATGAGCAGGTTTGAATTGATTCATTAAATCGTTTATATTGCAAAATCAATAAAATAAAGACAGATGTTACTCCTTTTGCCACCTTGTTCAGAACTTTGTTGTTAATTTAGTGTGTTTTATCTAAGTTCTTTCAGTATCATTTAAATAAGGAAAGTATTAGGATTAAAACTGTAGGTGTTTCAAGTGAATAATAGAGATATACATGGGCAAAATTACCAGATTCATCCCCTGTTCTAATTTTGGGTGATATGCATTCAGATACAAATTTTTCAACTTAGCTTATATCTGGGACGTAAGTCAGTCATTAACATCAATTTTTATTTTCTCAAAACACTTTGGAAGCATCATTACTCACTTTGACATTTCCAAATCCAAGGCTGAGGTTCGTTTTAGTAAAAATTTTCTCCTATTTCAGAAAGGCTGGGTGCTTTCTGCCTTAGCTCTGTTTCACACCCTGCACTGGTGACTTGAACTACTGTCTGAAAGCATCAATAGTACAAAACATTGTCACAGTGCACTATAATGGCCATTAAAATACAGTGTATGGATCTTTCTACAGTCCGGGGAAATTTAGATTAGAAGGGTCATGTTTAGCCTGAATGCCCGAAGATATGGGCTCCTGAATTATTTTTAAAATCTAGTATTAACATGTTTATAACAATTATTCATCGTTTTGCTCAGTTATATAATTTGGAAGTGCAGTGTAGCTAATTTATCAACAATGTTATTTCTGCCCCTATTTAAAAGCAGTATGATCTGCTCATGGAGTTACTTACGCCTTCCTTTTGCTGCCCAGGTGTAGACCATTCATTTACTACTCCTCATTACATATTGTAGAAACTATTTAAAAGGCACATCCAAACTACAGAGATTTGTTTAAACCAGTTTTCTGTCATTCCATTTCTAGTTTTTACTTCACAAAATACCAGTTGTCTTTTCCAGTGTTTGGATAGAGACTTTCCTGAAATAACTTTTCTTAAATAACCAACTGTATTAGGAAGGCAAATTATGTGATTTCAGCAAAGCAAAGAAAAAATATATCAAAGCAAAGAAAAAGATATATCAACAGTATTTCAAATTAGCCTGACTCTTGTATTCAATTTTCTTATAAGAACACTTTTGAAAGATCTGACATATTTTGTGGACCTAGAAACATCCTCCTAATTAGCATCTGATTTCCTATACCTTAAATAAAAAAGCTGGATCTTTTACAGCTTTACCAAAAATGTTAATTTAAAATAATTATTTACATTTTAAAGTGAACCATTCAGGAATGTGTGGATTCACACTGGGTAGCAATTAATATTCTCAGAGTTTTCCCTTACTTGCTACACCTTTTCCTTCCAGTGGCTTCTCACTAACCACATATGATTGATCATGACAGTTATCTTTATAGTCATACTCAGCTTCCCCTGAAAGTTTTCCTTGACAGCCCTTGCTTTAACCTGCCTGAATGGCTACCCAAATTTGTGACTTGAACTTCCAAGCTACAAGAAGCTGAGACACAAGGCTGAGGTACTGTTGTGGTATCTAAGGCACTTATTGCTTTCCACTCTTTTAAGGTGGTTCCAAACCATTCTCAAGAAAGCAAATGGACTAGAAACTCCTTTGCCTGTAGGTTAAGGTGCTCCTGTTGTGTGTTGGATTCACCCAGACAGAGCCAAGAACATAGGTGTGTCTCTTGTGGGTAGGTTCTTATAACACATAAACCTCTAAAATCTCCCCATCAGGTATAGTGATAACAGTGAAAAGTGAAAAGCAGCACGAACTAGAGTGGACATTTAGTGATTGTAAAAATTTCAGTTCTCCATGGTTGTAATTCTTATATTTGTAAATAGTTGCCTTTAAATATCTGAGGTATGGGACATCTTTTTTCACTTCCTTCTATAGCTACAAGGGCTAGAAATTCCTTAAATGAAAGAGTAAATAGGAGTAGGAAACTAGAGCAAATTGCTGCATAGATCTATGGCAGATGTGCTGGAGTAGCAATGTAAAATGTATGCTTCTGAAAAAAGATTGACTCTTAGCACAGATTAAAGAAGAACAAACACATAAGAACATTATGAAGGCATTATAAATGGAAAATAGTTTGATTTATTATTTTTATTATTGTTCTAGTTCTGTAGATAATTCTTTTGTAAATAATTCTTAACAATTATACTACAGATGTAAATGAGATCATCACAAGAAACCAAAATGCCGGAGTATTTAAAGCTCAGAAAGTGTCAAGCTGGTAAGATTGTACTAGACTTTTTTACTGATTCTTGCATGTACTTCTGTATTAATATAGATGTGAAATGTATGCAAAAGTGTGAAAGTGTCACCTGTGTTACTGATGTTCAAACAGCTGTGTATATGTAAGTATGTAAGTGATGCAAGAGAGAAATGTTAAAGTATTTTTTAAAAATAGCAAATACAGTATGATTAACCTTGGTGACAAACCCTCTCTTTTTATCTTTTTTTAAATTTTTGCTATGTCTCTTCAATTTATGATTTAGTTCGTGGTTGAAATTTGTCTGCTTCAAAGTCAACACTACCCATTGTACTGAAAATGAGATTTGGAATGAATGTATCTAAATCTCTGTCAGATTTCATTTTAAATAGCTCTGAAAATTTAGGGTGACAACAAATCCCATTTGCCCCTGAGGTAGATGTTGTTGGAACATCCATGGGAGGTTTTTTGGTCATCCTGTCTATGTGATCATTTTTATGTTGTCACTGCGAGGACAGATGGGGAACATGGGAACCAAGAACAGTGTATTCATCTCTTGCAGTACTTTAAAAGTAAATTATAAAGCACTTCATATTTCTGGTATAAGGTTAAGAATTAGAAAATGGTTACCTAAGAGCAAATAGTACACTCTTATTTGTGTATTTAAAAATTTTTCTTTTTGATGATTCACATTGCAGAGGAGCACTAGTCCTTCTAAAACTGGCAATAGTAAAGCTGAAAAAGGGCTGAGGAAGGAGAAGTGTTAATGCAGAATAAGCTTACTCACACATAGGGTTAAACCCATATGGTTTTAATGGCTATCATTCACGTCATTTAATCCTATGCCTAAGTAGTCATTCTATGTAGAGAAGTTAGTTCAAGTGAGCACTTAGGGCTAGAAAAATTCTGCCTTCATTAGGGTGTGTGTGCATATAAGTTAGAGATAAATCTCTGCATCCTAATGAGAGCCTGCCAAGTAGACAGGGGCCACGTGGATCCCAGGAATGGGACTTTCAGGTTCCATGTTCTGAACACCTCTTGTGAGCAGCCTCAGACACTCATCTGAGGAGAGGCTGTGTGGTATGTCCATCCAGAAGCTTAGAATGTTTTTAGATTTCCAATTGTTCTATACTTTGTGTGAGATTTCAGATTTCATCCCTTGTCAAGACTTCAAACCTGGTCTTTTAGATATCAATCAAAAGCACATTTTCTACCCTATCCTCATTTACATTTATCTAATGCTTAAGGTCATTTGTGATCATTTGAGTGTATTTCAGCATATGGAATCAGTGAATAATAGATTTCAGCCTCATGCTGTGAAGAAAGATTGTGTTTTTACAAGACATGATGTTGTTTACTGGGTGTTAATAATCACTAATTAATAAACATATCTAGACGTCATAAAATGTTGCATTTTAAGGAGTAAAAATGTCAAGTGTTTAACTTCTTGAGTGCAATAGTGTTTGAGGCCTTATTTGCATAAATAAAATAATTAAATTACAAAATAATGTGAAGCACTATGTGAAAACATAAGATTCATTATAACACTTGATTTTTAATTCTACCTTCTTAAGGCTTTTGCAGATTTGATCAGTCCTTCAGATTCAGTAATGACGTGATGCAGTAGCGAAGTTATACGATCCCCTCTTAATGCCTTGAGGGAACTAAAAGGCTGGTGTAAAGTCTGAAATATTACTGTAACCTTGATTCACTTTTCCTGCAGATGAAAACCTTAGTTACATAATGGTTGTGGGGAGGAAAAAAAAAAAGGAGAAAAAAATCACAAGAAAATGAAGAAAATGTAGTGTTTTGGATGGCAGAATGCAACACTGGTATGCAAAGTGACATCCAGTGAGTTCTTTTACATTGATCAGATTTTGCAGGCAAATGAATATATGGATGTCTGTAAGTGACTTACTGAGCATCAGTTTAATCTGGAGAAGGCATCTTCTTTCCTATAATCATTTAGACAGCGTCCAGTCTTGCAACTTCACAGTGGCCAGAGCAAAGTTAAAAGATTCCTTCTGTATAAAAGATGATTCAGAATAGACTCTTCTCACAGCACCTTCATCTTATGTCAGGATCTTGCACTCATTTCCCGGTACAGGAGCAGAAATTATCAGTATGAGAGTCAGTTTGAGATTGTTCTGGATATTTAAGTCTATGCCTGGAAAGCATGCCAAAACCTGCAAGGAGCAAAAAGGAACAATCTGGTATCAGCCAAGAGAAGTTAGATTAGGACAACCTGCCATACATTTATTTATTTAGATTTATACAAAATGCAGTAAATGAGCACTTATCTAGCCCTCTGCCAAGTCTTGATTATTGTTTAAAAATACTGTAATGTAAGCCAAACTGGCAGTTTGTCATATTATGTGTTATAGTGTAATAATAGTAAACAGTTTACTTTGCAGTGGATAAACAATTCTATTTTATTTTTATTTTTCATGAATATGCCCAGGGCTTCTTGCTTATGTTTACTAGAAATAGGTACAGTAATACCACCAAGTTACTAGTAATGTCTTGCCATAGTGAAGGGTATTAATACCATGTATGGGTTCAACAATTTTATTTTTTTTACAGTTCAGAAATTATCCATGAATTGCATTATTTACCCTATAACTTAGCATATGTTTCTTTGTACCATCAGCTATTACTGTTTTGACATGCATTATATCATTGTTTTAACATGTCCACCAAGCTTTAAATTAACAATAACAAAGTCAAGAAATCCCCGTTCCTTGTTTTCTATTTGTTTTAGTGGGGAAATCATCCTGGAACAGCTGTTTGAGTAGTAGAAGTTTGAAAAGTTGTTGTTATTACAAATGTCTTAATGGAAAACTTTACCGAAGAGGAAGGCTTGCAATGTATTCTGCAGGTTAACAGACTCAGTCTGTCCTACCGACTACTAGGGAATTTGTTCTTCCTTCCAATTCCCTTGTCTGAGAACATGGAAATCTGTAAAGAACAAAAGTTATGTTCTAATTGCTGATATGGGAACTGTGGAGTTTTAGCTGTGGACAAGTCTATTGTTTTGCTAAGAGTTGCCTCTGAGAGATTCCATTTCATGTGAGGATGTAAACAAGGACATGTAACATCAAGCCAGTAACAGAAATGCTTGTGGCAGTGCATCCTTTGGTTTGATTAGTAATAATGTATCATATACTCTTTATTCATCCCACAGTCGTCTTTAGAACCCACATCAAGAATTAATGACCATGTAACCAAAAGAGACAATTCCTTCTGTTTAAAGATTAACAGACAGGTTATAATTTTATTTGAGATTTTAGTGTTCCTTACCAATGTAATGCAATACAAGTTTCCAGAACTAAATCCATAATGAAAAAAAGTCTTTCAAAATACTGAATGGTATCCAGCATAACAGTGGATGAGGTCTCAATGACAGAGCACTGAATTATATTGTCCTGATTGTGTTCTTGTATTATTTTCTTTATAATTGCAAAGGTGAATATTTTACCTTACTGCAATGTTCTTCAAATACGTCATTTTTCAATTCAACTTCCTGATTTCAACTGGTCATGTAGCAGTTCCATCAATGTGGGACAGAATTAATAAAGACTCTCTCTGTGTTTTCATTCATCAAAATGACCTGAGTGTTGGTAAATTCAAACTTTTTGAAAACATTTTATTGAATTTGTTGTGTTTGTCACCTTAGCAACCCTCAAGGAATCCCTTTCTTCCAACTATTTTTCTAGTCTCCTTAAGTAACACTCTTGCATGACAGCATCTGTTGGTAAGGAGGAAGCTGGCAAAAGGAGCATTTCCTGCTCTCTGGTTAGGAAGAAAAAGTTGCTGGTTCTTGCTCACTTAATTTGATCACTTCGTGTATATGTGGAAAGAGCAGTCTGTGTGCTCATGTCCATTCTGAAGTCATAGCTCTTTATCACAGAAAACTCAACTCAGGTGGAAAGCATTCCACACCTCTGATCACACTTGCCCTGCTCTATATCTTTTTCAGTTTCAATCTACTTATTTTTTGATGACTGTGATCAGTACTGCGTTCAAAGTGTGCCTAAATAGGTATATGTAGTGGAATAATTACGCTTTTTGTTCCCCTGCTAAAAATGCTTAACAGTGATTTGCTTTTTTCACTGCAGTTGAGTACAGAGCTAATAGTTTCATGACACTATCTGTCACAACATCAGGAGCTTTCCAGTGATGGTCATTTTGGAGACCTTAATTTTCTATATCAAGTGAGAATTATTATTTTTAGTTGCGCACTTTGCATTTATCCACACTGAATTTCTTTTGTCATTTTATTCTCCAATTACTCAGTTTCATCCTTCTGCAATCCTTCACAGTCTGCTCTTTTCCTTACTATCTTGAATGACTTCTTATCATCAGCAAACTTTGCCATCTTGCTGCTCATCTCTTGTAAACATGTTGACTAGGATGGGTCCCAGGGGAACTCCACTGATTATGTCCCTCCGCTGTGAGAATTGACCATTTGCTGCTACCTGTTCCCTGTCCTTTGTTCTATTATTTAGCATCATGTCAGGACTCTTCTTCAGTGACAGTCTGTTTTCCTAGAATGTTGATAGTGAGGAATATGTTGATAGTGCCAATAGCTTGTTTTGGAATCAGAGGCAGGCTGATTACCCAGATCTCCCTTATCTGAATACTTGTTAACGCCTTTGAAGGGCTCAAGGTTTGTAAAACAGGACTTCCTTTTACAGGAGACATATCTAAAAAGGCTTCTGTGCTAAAATGACTTCAGTTTCTTCCACAGTGAAGTGAATATTTTGCACTGTTACAAAGAATTAATTTCACCTCTCTGAAATGTTCTTATCCTCTGTGAGTGCCCATTCTGTATCCCAATTATCAGCTGGCAGGAAGATTTAGCACAAAAGGAAGAGTTCGCTTATTTTTGACCTGCCTGATTTTATTATTATATTTAGTTTTGCAAGTTTGTAATTCTTTCTTCAGTTGGGTGTAACTTCAGCTTTTGGAGGAATAACTGAACAATCTATTATACCATTTAACTATGCCAGCTGACTTTCACAAACTTCCAAGCCTCTCCTATTTGTGTATTTCACCCAGTTGTGTTGACTTAATAAAATACATTTTAGATTGCTTTATTCCTTTTTCTGTCTTTATGAGGCCAGATAAGAATACATAAGGAGAAAAATTTTAAGTGTCATCAAGCTTTGTAAAAAAATGTCTGTGAGTTTGGAATAACAGGGGGAAAAAATGTAAAAGTATTACATTGCATTATTTTAAATTATTCTTTCTCAGATCTTTGACTTTTTCATGATAGTCTCCTCTTAGCTTTAAAAACTTGCTCTTGGTAAAACTATTCCTCTTGTACTCTCTTGAGCCGTGCAAAAAGATTAGAAGAAGACCACTGATATGAGAAGGTGTAGATCTTTTCTCCCAGGGCTTTAAAAGAAAATGTTCTTTGGATGTTAGAGTAGAAGATTAGTTGTTCAAATCCTTTTTTGTATCCATCGTTCCAGCCATGGGATGTTCTACATTATTTCCTGGTTTATGATGTTACCATTGTACCTTTGTCTACTCTTCCTTGTCTACCTTGGCTCTACATAAGTAGGCAGTCATCAAGTACATCTTACACACTTTCAGTGGGTTCTCTCCTTCACAGGCACTCTCGGCTAATCTTTGCCATAGAAAACTTTAAATTTTGACAAGATCATGTTTACAGTGTTGTCTTTGTTTATTTCGTTAGTAGTTATTGAAAAGTTAACCAAGGATGCTGAAAATGGTTGAGGTCCAGGAAATGGGCAGAAGAGTGAATCAGGGCTTGGAAATGAGAGAGTTCAAGAGCTTCATTTACTTGTCAAAGAAATTATTTGATTGTTAAGAAATGAATTGATTTTGATCTGAAAGTCTAATGTGAAGAAAATAAATCTTTAAAAGAAGATCAGTCTTTAATCTAGTTTACAAGTACTTAACAAGATCTAGAAATTGAAGCTAGGCAAATTCAGCCTAGAAAGCAATGAGATTTAACAGAATGATAATACATTAGAACATCTTTCCATGGGAAGTGATAGTTTCTTAAGCAGTGAATGTGTTTGAATCTTTCTGAAACACATGTATTCGTTTCCTGAGATATATGGACTTGATACAGAACTTTGAAATCTTGGATGTTTATTGTGGTGCCTTCTGCCTTGAGTATTTAAACACTTGTGAACTGCATCTTCTCTGCTGTTTTTAAGTTTTCCTCCATTCAGTCCTTCTACACATGCCTTGTTTATTTTACATTCTTGGACTTTTTCTCCTGGTTCCCTTGATTATCCTCCCCATGGGTAGACTATTTTCCATAGAGCAAGAAACTGATCTTTTCCTTCATATTTTTACACAAGTCTGATCCTATCAGTATAGTTGTGTCGCATGTGCTTATGCTGTCTTGCACTTTAAAATGATGTATTGTTTATACCATATCACAGAGAACCATTTTTTTTCCCCCAAATGTGTTTCATGGCCATTGCTAAAAACAGTAGTCAGTTTCTGAATAAAGGCTGATTTAAAATGTATGGATGTAGAGGAAGGATGTGAAAAGGCAAATTCACAAACACCACTGGTATTTTTTTTATTAATGTCTTTTTCATATAAAATATTCTTACTTCTTTTTAATAAATAGCCACACTTGTGCTGAATGTTGGCTTGTGATGGGTCTACAAAATTAAAAACATTATTCTACAACAGTTGTATTTACATGCAGTGCATTAATTATGTCCCAAAAACTTAGTAGCTTTTGATACAGAGCAAATGTGTAAGTGTTAGTACTGTTAGTTTTGAGGACAAAGCTGTAATGTTCCCATCTGAATTTTAGCAAAATATGTTTGCTAAAACATAGAGAGAGAAAATATGTTCTTAGAATAAGGAATAAGGAATGTGTGTAATTTTATAATGCACTTTTTAAAAGGAACTTTTAGGCAGGAAAATCTAGATAGGAGCATGGAATCATAGAATATCTAAATATTGAAGAGGCCCATAGTTGGGTGTGGTGGCTTTTTTCTTCTTTTATATTGCCATGTTAATGTGATGAGGTTTAATAATGAATTGTTGTATCACATAAACTTTATAAACACAGAGCAAAAAGGCAGCTTGTGTTAGAGAATCTGTGATCTAAGACCAGAGAGATATTGTGAGGAAGGATAACAAGGATAACTGAAGCCAATATGAGAGGCAGAGTTGAAGGCACAAGAGCCTCTTCTCAGTTTTTAGGTGCTATTTTAAAGGGCAGTTTCAAGGATAATGGAGTAAGTTTGTGAATATCGTGGATAACGTTACAGAAGAAGGTCGTACAGGTGCGTGCTTGAAAAGTTAAGTGGAAAATGTAGACTGACATTAGGGCTGATTAAAGAAGGGACTTGTCTTTTCAATATTGAATGAGAAATAAAAAATAGGGATGTGAACTGTTGTGAAGCATTTGGAAATGACAACTTGCAACTTACCTGGAGGAGGACAGAGAAAGATGACGAGATCCAAGTTGTAGGCAAGAAAAACAACCTCTGTAGCAGCCTGCTAAATAAATATAAATATAGCAAGCCTGCATTTTCCACAAGAAGAGAGAACAGTATCGTGATGTTTAGATGTAAGTGATGATGACATGGTCAAGAGGTTGAGTGGATTGGTAAGAAACTTCTTAGAGGTACTATGCAGAGAGAATAACCAGCAGAGCTGATACAGAGAAAGGTCTAAGCTAAGCCTAGATTACAGACTAGAATTAATGGTTTTGTCCAAAATGATGTTCCATAAGATGTAGTTACAATGCCTTGTGGTACTTTAGATGCAGTGAGCTTCTCACTCACTGAGGCTCTGAAAAATACTGAATTAAGGGTCTGTATGGACAGTATGAAGTAGAGAAATTAGGTTTTTAGCTTTTATGGATGAGATAGTCCAGAAATAAAATTCAGAGGAAGAAAAGGTTGAGGTGGAACATTGTGAAATTATGAGAAATGTGGGAAATGTCTGAAGATAATCTTGAGAAGAGCATATTTTAAAAATTGTAAGACAATTAAAATAACCCAAGCATGAAACAGTAGAATTAAGAAAAACAAAGAGCAAGATATATTGGTTTTAAGAGAGATTGAATGTCCAGGAGATTGAGAATGAAGTGCAGATATTAAGCCTAGCTTGAGAAAAATCATTAGTATGCTTTGACAAGAGCAAATAAGTGACATGGAAGTTGCCAAAATCTGCAAGGACATTGTTAGAAGAATGTGCCCATTAACAGTTGTAAATATCACATTTGTAATACTTAGAAATCTAAGAGGAAAGGAAAAACGGTTGTACCTGTGGTTGAAAGCTTAACTTTCGTCCCTTCAAACCAGATATGCAGTGTAGGGAATGAGATAATGGATAAGAATACAAAGCAAAGTAAAGCAGTGAAAGTAAGAAAGGCAGAAGGTGAAAGAAGGCGGAGAAATAAGAGCAGCCTCGTGAGAATATAATAAGAAAGATGGGGAAATTATAGTAGGCAATTTTGCAAGATTTCTCAGAGGAGTTGTAATGATAGGTGTACACATTGCCTCTATCACTAGATTAAAATCTGTCTTCTTGATCTTTATACATAACTAAGGACTCTCAAACCAAGATCCAGGTGCGGAGAAACATCTTGATGATACCTTTTGTCAATGTGTTAATGAACTTGCTTGCTTAATGTCATAGAAAAAGTCATTTAAGCCTCCAGACAAAACCTTTTACCTGAACCTGTATACTTTCCAATGATAATGCTTTTCAAAGATTGAAACTGAAATTAAAATATGAAAAGAAGAGGTGGGTAGATAGGGATTCTTGGTAGCTGTTCATCTGCTAATTGGGATGATTTTTAAAATCCTTATTAAAACTACTAATGCATTTTGAAGCAAGTAAGGCTTTTGTCCTTTTTTTCTAATTTTGAATTTTTGTCTTTATCTGCACAACTACTTATCTGCTAATTTGAGAGCTACTCTAGCTTGTGCCATTCATCACAAGAACATCTCAGAGGATCTTGGAAATGTTTCAAGTTTTAACAATCAGAGACTTAACCTGTTTTTTCTCATATAAGTTACCTGCCTAGACACACTAGGAAGACAAACACTGAATAACAGAAGTTGAATAATAATAGTAATGAAGAATTTTGCATGAGAAATAAAACCTGGTAAAATCAGGTCTTTTGTTGTAGATTGCTGAGATACTTTACCAGTGTAAGGAAAAGAGTGTTGACATTTGTCAGGCTATCCTCCATAAATTAGAGTTGCTGTACAGGGGAAGCCTTGGCTGCTGTAACTATCCCTGCAACGTTAGCTATTTTATTATGATTTTTTTTTCTTGAAATACATGGGGCTATTTGGGGGTACATTTCTGTGCTTTAAGTCTTGTATTTTCTTACTTGATCTTTATGTTCTAATATCCTAATTCTTATGTCTTAACCTAATCACATTTTCTGACTTACCTGTCAATTGAAAAGAACAACCAGGGGAAAAACGAAGCGTTTCTTTGATTGTTTGTGTCATGTGTTGTTTGGAGTTTTTTAAAATGAATTTGTTTCGGAATTCTTCAGAATGGTAGAAGGTTGACAGCCTAGGAAACGAAAGCATCAGTACATCTTTTCTTAGACTATTTTGAGAGTATGCTCTATCCCTGACCTGGAGAAGCCACCTCTGCATGTGAGAAGATGGTTCATTTTCCATAGCTCATTTAGACCTTGTACTTCTTGCTAGGACTACCATCAAGATTGCTAATTATAGTAATAGGTTTGTGACATGGGTTCTTTTCCTCTGAAAACTGGTCAAATTCATTTGATACAGGCCATAAATTGGCCATTAGTGGGTAGCAAGTTTCAGCCACCATCACTTTAACCTAAGTAGTAGCCAAACAGTGCAGTAGTGTTTTTCTCTTGCACCCTATTTCATTTTTAATGCTCTTCTTGTAGCCCAAAAGAGTTCCCAACTGTTTTATATTTCCATTGGGTCTCAGACCCTTTTCTGCTGAAACTCAGTTGCCTATTTTCACTTGTTAGAAACTAAACCTGCATGAGTTAAATAAGTACAAAATAGTGTGGAGTGGGCTTTACACAGCCTTAAGCATGTTGGTTTGTTGGTTTGTTTGGGTTTTTTATGAAAACAAAAGCACTGAGGGTGTGGTTTGGACAGAAATATACAGTAAAACCCATTTCTCAAATGTACAGTGTAATTTCCGTCCTTAGTACTGTAGCACCTTCCCTCAAAAAAAAAAAGGCATAAAGATATTGTTGCTTCAAAACTTACTTTGCTGGAAGAAAAGTGACTTTGGAGAAGAATGTGGCTTAAGTAAACTAATTTAGTATCCTTGTAAGGGAACAAGAGGAAAATACAACTAGGCTTGCATTTTCTTCACTTGGCACTCAACATGATACTGGCAATTTAAGAGACTTTTTGTGGTTTGGTATTTTTACACTTATTTCTACTTTTTTTTTGAAAGGAAATTTCATAAAAACTGAGATTTTCAGATTTCCATTGCTGCCACTTTTCTGGATTTCCTGGCTGTGATTTTTTTTTTAATGGAAATGCAATCAGCCCTTGCTTCATGGTGCCGTCAGTATTTCTTTCAGGTCTGACCACTAAGTCCAGGAGTCATATCCTCGGTAATCCATGAAAAAATTATTGTTCCTCACCTCCTTACTACATATAGATACATGCATTTAGCTACCTTTTTCAGGATTGTTTTGTAATATCAGTGGATTTTTCTGTACTTTGCAGTCAGGAACTGCATTTGGATTACAAAATTTTTTTTGGCTAGTTGATGGTATTTATATAAGTCCTAAGGCTGATTCACTGTTTTTATTAGCACTAGAACTCAGAATAGCTGATTCAGAGCCAGGCTGATTCTGACATCAGTGTTAACGGCGGAATTGTGCCGACTCTGAGCAGAATTGATTCTGATTCCCAGATATGCAGGGACGTGTCTGCTTTACAGGTGCAGGTGCAGATGTTCAAAGGCAGCTCCTGCAAATCTGTGGAAGCAGGCAAGAGTGTAGATAGGGAAGCCCTGGGTAAGCTACTGGAACTGTTTTGGAGGTTGCAGCCAGTACTGCATTTCACATCCCTGGCTGTGCCTCCTTTACTAGTCACGCTTGCACTTAGCTAAAGATAGCATAGATAAATACATACAGCCTGTACTTCCATCTCTCCCACCAGTGTGCACACATCCTGAGTCAGACCAGGATGAGTCCCACTAGTGTTTATTGTTTTTACAAATTATATTTTGTTTACATGGTGATTACCCTGCAGGAATAAAGATTTTCCTGTACTTTTGGAAAATAAATGGCAAAGTTAATTTTGAATTGGTAGATTTTTCATTGGCCTTTGCATAATTATGATATCTTCATGAATGCAGCTGTACTGAAGCTAGAAACCAAAAGCAGCCCTTGTAGTAAGTCAGAAAAAGGGAGAAAGATTGGCTTATGGATGGATGTGGTGCCCTTAGCTCCCTTCTTTTAACAATATGGATGCCAGTCATGTTGCACCACTGCTCATGCTTCTGGGAACTTTTAATTCCATATTTTGCTCAGCAGTTTGGTTTATGAGCTTTTACCTCCTGACACAAACTCCTCTGTGCCTACAGTAGGTGTGCACAAAAAATACTGTGTTTCAGGTGCCCAGCAGAAACCTGACAGTAATGTGAGGGAGAGTGGTTGGGTTTGGTTTTGGTTTTTTTGCAGGAGGAGGCACCTGTGCTTCCTTCCCAACTGCATGTGAGAAGGATAGTAAACATAGGGGTTTAAAAAAATCATAATTCAAATATCTATACTGTTACTGATCAGATCTCTGTTTCTGTAACAATGAGAACCAAAGGTGGCCTTTTAAGGCTCACAGTTCTTCTACCAATTTCCAGTTCTGCTTCAGGCTTCTTAAAGTATTAGAGTGCGTGCTTTAAACCCACAAAACTTACCTTTACCTAATTTTCACCATTCTAACCTAAGTTTCCACGGAAACAGGGTTGAAAAAGCTGCTGGTAGCCAGCAGGCAGCCAGCAGCTGAGAGTGAGAACTCTCCTTTGTCACTTTCCACTACTGGATGCCTGCTGCGTGCCAGTGTGCAAAGCTACCTAGGCTTCTAAAATCTGGATTACTTTCAATTTGGGGGGGAAAAATTAAATTAATCTACTCTTTTCTGTCTTTGGATTGTCACAGTAAATTCCAGGAGGGCAAATGGGCTAATGAGTCCTGATCTGTTCGGTTACATTGAGCTCCACACAATCAAAGCTTTGCCAACCAACTGGGCCTCTCCTTTCATAATTTCCATGTTTTAAAAGCATTCTGTCTCAAATTTTGTGTCTGTGGACATGTACATGCATATTTTGGTACCTTAATTCTTTATGGCCCTCTGTCTATTTATCTACATAATTATGAGCCTTTTTTGCATCCAGCATAGTCAATGTACAAAATTCCCTTTTTTTCTTGTATACTTGAGGAACATTTCTGAATGAACACGTTATAAACTGATCCTCGGTTAAATATTAGGAGTAGAATGTGAATGGAGATGGCTTTTAACCAAAAGTAGATTATAGCTGCGGGAAGACTAAAGGGTCTATTTGGTCAAGACTCATACAAAACTGAGATAAGCATGCACAACCTGACAAGATCAGATTAGACCCTTCCCCCACAAATGCTTTTCCCATAAATATTTATCTACTTTCTATTATAAATAACCAGGAAATGAAAAAGGATATGTTCCTTTTTTTTCTTTTTTTAAATAGCCTAGAAATAGAAATGCAGCTTCAAATGTTTGGGGTAATGATATTTAAAGTATGCAGTAAATTCCAATACTAGTTGCTATTTTTTAGATGGGAATAAAGTACTGAAATTCCTTGTGGCAGCTACATAAATTGGCAGCATTTATAAACAAAGAAGAACTTTGTACATATGTGAATTTTTGCCTACTACTGGGTATCTTAGAATCAAATAGGTTATCACCTATGAGAGAATAGGTGTTGACAGAGTCAGCACTGCTGTATTTTTAAGCTTGCCAGAGGCAACGTTACTGGCATTGAAGTTAAGCTTGGCATTTTTTCACCCTGTCTCTCCTCCCTCTGGCCCAAGTGAATGCTCACTTCATCAATGAGAAACACAACTGAATTGCCTGCCAGATGTAACAGAGATCCATGAAATCACATCTATTCTGCAGATTTGTGCTCCATTGAGATTGTCAATACTTTGACTTCACTTCCTCATGCAGTAATGTTAAGGGGTAAAAAACTGAAGCTGTGTATGTGCCAGTAATTCAGAAATGCATATTTGTTGGTGATCCACTCTTCAGAATCTGAGTGGATTGCCTTTCTGCTATCATGAAAAATATCTCTTTAGCTTTGAGATTTATAACCTTAAAAATATACAGAATAAGAATTTTACATTCATCTTTGAAAGTAACGAGTTTGCACTTTTTTAAACACTTCTGTGTCACATAAGAAAAATATTAATATTTTAAAAATCTCAAGATGAAAAATGTAAGTCCTTTTTTCTTTCTTTTTTTTTTAATCTTTTTTTCCTCTAGCATTTTACGATGGGATAATGAGACAGATGTCTCTCAACTGGAAGGACATTTTGACATTGTTATGTGTGCTGACTGGTAAGTACATAAAAATCATAAAACTCACGTTAGAAAAATAGCTTTGCTGGAGTAATTGTACTGTGCTGCTTGCTGATGGCTAAGCAAAGTCAACAAATGAAGCACAAAGCCACCTTAACCTCAACAAATTAATATTCATCTCCATGTGACAGTTATAAGGTAGTCTTCTATCACACAGTAACTTCTACCACATTATTTCCCAAAGATTGATTTTGAGAAGCATTTCCATTTTCTGGAATTGCCTCTGTTTCATGCTTGACGTATCAGTAAATGGACGACTTAGGCAAATTGCAAATAATTATGGCTCAGTGAGGAACAGTCTGGAGAAAAGGGAGTTTATCAACACAAACAGCTCAATTAGCTTACTTCTTAGGAAAGATCTGACTATTGATATAAGGGGATATATTTTTTGCTCCCTGGAAAATCTTTCCAAGGAAAAAGAGATTTTCAAACCCTTTTTTCTACCCCCAGCACATTCTGTTCCTTAAATCTATTTGACATCAATATTTGGAGGTATAGGCTTTATATTATTTACACAGGCACATGTTAATTATAAGATAATTTCTAGTAAGAAAAATAAGAGTACAGCACTTAATTTATGAAGAGGTAGATACATAGCAATGTATGTAGCAATATGGTATCTTGTTTAATAATTTGTGCAAATAGATTTGATTATTGACACAACCCTTTTCTGATACTGCATTTGTGGGATTGTGCTGTGCTGTATTTGCTGCATGCTAGCTTTAAAAATGGTACATTACTAATTATTTGTGTTATATAAATGTAGACAGTGTGGGGAAAAAAAAAACCTGTGCAAATTTTATTTAGGAGAATAGATATTTTTAAACCAATCTGTCTCTCTTTCATGGATATTTGCTCTTGCCCTATTAAATATCCAAAAAAAAAAAAGAAAAAAAAGCTGTCTATGTTTTTTGGCGCGTAACTATTGTGAGACATGAAATTCTGAAAGCAGAGACTTCCTAGAACTGCTCAGTTCAGCAAATTTATGTACCTTACCTAGAAATAGTTAAAGGAAAAGGCAAGGGAAGTACGAAGCTGTCTATTGTTTTTTTAAACAATGTTCTTTTTAAATGTCTTCTTCTATTCTTCTAAAGCTTTTGTTTTTCTTTCACATTATACTATTTAAGCAAACTCTTCTTATTTCACAAAGTTATTGGTTTTGTATAGCTCTGGAGAAAATGTGTTTAGTGATCTTTTGCCTTTTTCTAACACCCATTCATTCTCAGAATGCAACAGTGCTTTGTTTCTCTTAGCATTTAATTTCAGAAAAGTTCTTTGTTCCCAAAAAGGACAGAGGAGGGTTTCTAACTAATCGCTGATAATGTGCCTCAGAAATGCATCATCTGATTAAAATAAGGAGCTAAACAACACCATATGATTTCAGCAAGTAATTTAGTAAATGCCTTCCTCACCAAATATTAGAATGGATACTCCAGGTTTCATTGCACAGATGAAGTTAATGCTGGACAGGATTAGATCAGATTAAGTATGAAAGTCAGATCAGAGTGCTGGCGGACATGAGCAGGAGGGCAGCAGTCTTCTCGGAGGCTTAGACAAGGCTCACATATGGATGTTCTCCAGATTATGTGGGTGAAGCAAGGTCTTGCCAAGAGATTTAGAGTTAAATTTGTTCTTCACACAAATATCAAAACAACCTGGCTGTGCTGTCTCTTGTATTCTTGATACTCACACCATGTCATCCTATTTGTGCTGGGAGTACAGCAGAGTGGAGCAAGACTTAAGTTGTTTTTTTCAATAATATTCTGGCCTAATACCCCTCCCAGACTGTTTGGAAATAGTGTAGTTTCTTTAGGAAACAAAGAATCAGACATGACAGGTAAAATACATAATGCATTTGCAATCCCTGCATTTTGTACATTTATTTTGAAGCACTTAAGATGCAGGTAAGTGTATAAATATTTATAGATTTCTAAAAAATAAATAGAAATGGGCAGGTTAGTTTAAAGAATGTGGGTTTTTTCACAAATTATTTCTATTTTCTTATTTTAAGTGCTCATAGATATATGTGTCGCTTAATAAACATGAAAATCCCTTTATTATTTGTTTTTTTTAGAAATAATTCTTTTAGTTATGGACAATAGGTTTTCTGGTACATGAAAAGGCTGAGGAAAGAAATGTTCCATGCTTTATCGAACTCAAATCTTCTTTTCATTTTCATGTATTTCTCTTCAGCGATATGGAATCGGTTTGAGGAGTGTTGGCAGGATTTTTGCTCTCTGAATTTTTTGGGCTGCCACTGAGGAGGAAAAAAAGATCTCTTTTCTTCTAGCTTCTCAGCTGAAACGTGAAGTGCGCAGTGATAAAAAACAGATAGAATAGATTGCATTTAGTTTAACACCATCATATAGCTCATTGTCAGTCAATAAAATCCAAGATTAGAACAGAGAACTAGAAAGCAAAAAATCTGAGTTCAAATATTAGGTACATGGATAAATTTTTATTGAAGTATTTCCAGCAAGGGTGATATTGTCTGATTCTCTGAATAGCTAACCAGTGGTACTGCTTGATCCCATTTACATGAAAACAAGCTCTATTCATAAACATATTCCAAATCCACATGGAGATTCAAGTAAAAATGTACATGATTACAGCAAGCAGCGATATGTTTATATTCATATATTTACAGTCAGACTTTCATAAACCTTGTGTGCAGGAGTGGAAAATAAGTTATTTCCCAGAACAAACAGTCTATTAGTTAACAGCTAAATTTAGTAGCTCAACTAGATTATAAAATAAATAAGAGGGAAACTGTGAAAGCTAGTCATTATTTAACCATTCAGGATGTTGACAATAAAATAGTTTCATGGTTCAGCAGTTCCAAAATAATTTTTAAAATGTCAACTATTAGATAAAAATAAGTAAAAAAAAAAAATCAATATGAGACTACACCTAGAAGAAGGATACAGTAAAAAAAAACCAAAAAAACAAAAAAACTGAAATAATGGAACCTTTAAAACATATCCACCCATCTCATCTTTTTCAGGGGGAATTTTAAGGCCAAATGAGGGCTGTCAGAATTTTTGATTTTCTTTTGACCTACGCCTGTGGATATAAAGTTATACAGGTGCTGGAACTGTGAGTTTGAATAGAGAAGGAGAAATCACAGGTGCCTGGATGGACAGGCCAAACCCAAAACTCTTACAAAGCTCTTGAAAGCCTCAGATTTCGGATTATTTAAATAGTGTACATACTCTTCTTTATTGAGGAAAAAATTCTAGATTTTTAATTCAAAGAGAGAGTAAAGGTCAGTAGGACTGAGACAATAAAAAAACTTTATCTTTTGCATTATTGCGAAGCAAGTTTTCACAAATAATTTGATGTAGAGGCAAAATAAGCTTTAGAACCCTGTATTGTTTTGGAAATACATAATATCCTACTTTATTTATTTAGAATGATTCTATTCTTAAAATTTGGCACATGCATAAGTATTCACATAACAGAGGCCAGGGGGAGCTATCCCACATTACTTTCACTGCTGAGATTTTTGCTGAAGTCACGGGGAGTTGTGGCTTTGCCAGGAATGTAGACCTGAACTTAAAGTATTCTTTAAATACCTTAAAATATGTCCATTTTGTCTCCATTAGTTTATTTCACTTATTATAAGGAGATATTTTTGCAGGAATGCAGTAAGACGTCTGTCTGTCCATTTTAGGCCTGATTTCTGGCACACACTTTCAAGTGCATTGGAACCTGAAGACACAGAAATAAGAGTCTTTTTAGTTTACGTCACCCATGTAGTTGAAAGTGAGCAAAAAAAATAAATGGCTCTATACATTAGACACTACATATGAATATAATAATATCTGAGTCTACAGTCTACACCTGTAGACTCAACTCTTTTACCAATGGCAGAGCATGCAAAAAACCAAAAAGTTCACATCATAGCCTATAAAATATATGTCCCTTGTTGCGAGGCAGAAGATCAAAGGATATTAGCATGAAGCAAATTAAGAATCTACTCGGTTTTTTAAATTTGTTTCCTTGTGGCTTACTGTTACTTCTCTGCAGTTTTGGTATAAACTTTCATTTTGGCTTTAATGGCAATTTCAAAATTTAATAAATTTAATTAAAAAATTTAATAAAAGAGTAAGAGAGTAGAGAGGTAACAATGTCACCTGCCTGTTTGTCCAGATTTCACAGGTTAAGAGCATTGCCTAAACAAAGTTCAAATCATCGACCATGTTCTCACCTTTCTGTTGCTGTGATTTGAAACTTCCTTGCTGACCCAAGAAAACCTTGCTATTCCTGTCTTGAGCTACATAAACATGAAATAATACCACTAAAGTAATGGAAAGCTTAAGCCAAATTTGAATTGGGGTGTGAGAACTAAGTGTGAGTGGTTTAGAACAATGCTTTTTTTAATTTTACTGAGCTGTTCACAGAATCACAGAATTGTTTAGGTTGGAAGGGACCTCTGGAGATCATCAACTCTAACCTGCCTGCCAAGGCAGGGTCACCTAGAGCAGGTGACATAGGAACTCACATGTTGTGAGCTTTGAAGGGTGCTCTCAGGGACGTTTTCAGTATGCTGTGGTAATATTTAGTCATACAATTCTACTGGCAAGAAAAACTGCATGACTAAATCCCCTTGCGTGGGCCAAATCCTATGCTGTTCCTGTCTGCAGCACAGATTATCTAATGACTTCTTCAGGATTTTCCTCATTTAAGACATCCCCCGACTCAGAGGGAGGATAGAGATGTTCCCTGGAGTCATTGTATTGAAGTAGCTTTGCTTCCAGTCTTCTCTGCTCCTTCTGGTCAGAGTACATGGCTCACAGAGCAACAGTTTGGAAACCACAGTGTGAGAAACTATTTTCAATTGGAGCAAGTCATGTTCCCAAGGACAGGCCTCTTGGAGGGCAGGACAACTTGGGGCAACTGTCTCAGGTTATCTGGCTTTCCTAAGCTAAGACGGATAAGAGTCTACTTTCCATGCCACCAAAATATCAATTGGGGTTGGACAGAAAAAAAAAAAAAAATTGGGGTTGACAGTTCTCAGACACTCAGCTTTTGGTAAACAAAGGCCTGGAGTTCTCATTTAAAGGAACAAGATTGGTAGCAGCAATTGTGCCCTCATTGGGGAAAAAAAAAGAGAATGCTATTCAGGTCCATGAAAAAAGGATTTTAATGCTGCTAAGCTGCCTGAAGATTGTGTTTCCACTACACTGCTTTCAATAATAAAAATATTATAAGTGCACTTTTCATTCAGAATGTACTTCTGTTTACATAGGATCTCAGGAAGTCTTAAATGTGTGCATGCTTGCAATGTTTCATGTTCAAAAAATTAATTACTTTTCACTGTTCTTTTGAGAGAGGAATCATGTATTCCACTTCTTCTGCAGGTGGTTCAGTTCCCAGTGAGGTAGTGTCTTACAACATCTATCTATATAGGGATCAACATGAGGTGAATGTCATTAAAACATCAGAGATGAGATGCTTTTTCAACTAATTAAATTTAAGCACCTGTGCTTTCAGTAAAGTTCTTCCAGGATGATAAATCAAGGCTGAGGGATTGTCATCATGTCAATTGCTCAAGTTTAAATTTTCTTGTAAGCCAAGCTATCAGGGAAGTTGTTAGCTAGTAATTCATATTCTTGAGGAGAAATTCTGAAGATCATATTTCTGTATTAGATGTTCTTCAACATGTATAGGTATGTTGAATGTTCTTCAACATATATAGATATCCATTCTACTATATTTTCTCAACAGTGTGAGGTTCTGCCAGTTTTTACTAATGAAGTATGGTCACTTGCAAGTTTTCTTTTGGCTTTTTTTGTTGTTTGTTCCAGAGTAGCAAAAATTCACATTTCTTGCACGGTTGCTCGACTCTATGGTGTATGATACAGTATTCTCCTTGGTAGCTGTGGAGTGGCCTTACCTAAATATTCACACATCTTTTGTTCTTGGTGAAAGGCCTGTGGTTGGCAGACTACTTTTTTCACTTCAGTGTTTCCATATATTCTTTACATTCCTTTAGAATTCAAACCTGGAAAAAAATTTGCCCACATCTCTTCAGAAAAGAAGTTTGAGAAAAAAAGGAAGGGAAGTATATTAAAAGACCCATAGAGAATGGACAAAATGCCATGTAGTATGAAACTTGAACTTGACACAAGCTGGAAAGCGGTTTTATTACAGAGAAAATGTGGGGGGAATAAAAAAAAAAGAAGGGAAAAAAATCACATTATCTGTGGCCTGCTTGATAGAGTTTCTTATCTGAATCACCAATATAAATGCAGCCCACGGTAGTAAGGACTGAAAGGCATCAGTTGCTATCAGATGGTTGTTCACTAACCATTGTAAATGCACTCATCCACAGTAACTACATGTCCACAAATATCTAGTCAAGAGTGATTGGCACCCTGGCTGCCACTATTAGTATATACATTAAGGTACTGAGGGGCATGAAGAATGAATTATCCCCTCAAATCATGAGGTAATCACACCAAAATAGGGCTGAGCGTGTTGGCAACATTGCATGGGAAAATTGACTCTGCTGCTATCCTTGCGGGACCCATGCTGGAGATGAAGGGTTGCACTCTTGAGAGATGACAACTCTGTACAATCTGGGCCATTGTATTTCAACAGCATTGGAGAGAGGGAGGAGGTAGGTTCCTGTAAATCTTTATAGGGATAGCTGGAGATAGATATAGAAATATAACAATATGGATAATAGGTAGGAATTAATGCCAAATCTGTGAAGGTAGAAGGGGAAAAAAATACCCTTAATAGTAACACCTGAAATACAATAGAAAACATTTTTTTAAAAACTCCATCCCCCTTGTATATACATGTAAAATGCTAACTTTTTATGTTGATCCTCATTTCTGATACAGTATTACTTTAATAGCTAGCATGTATGATTGGTGAATTTCACCTATATAAAGACTTGTTTCATGCTGATAATTTAGGTTTCGTTTAGACTGTATTTCATTTTATGTCTTTTTAAATGTTAAAAGTACCTGAACTGCATAGAAATGTAGCCCACAGTTTCTCTTTTACAGCATTGTGTAAACATATGTAATTAGCCTTGTACTTATCTGCATTAGTATCATTAGAATTGAAAACCCATTTTAATCTGGATTCTGTTCTCTTCTCAATGTCAGCCTGTTTCTGGACCGGTACAGAGCTAGCCTTGTTGATGCAATAAAGAGATTACTCCAACCCAGTGTAAGTATGTTTCTATTTTCTCCTGAACACTGGCTTCAGAATAATTAGTCTGTGCACAATGATTGAGAGAGTAATGGAATGGCAGGATTAATGTCATGTAATACTTTAATACTTATTATGTCCAACTTCAATTGAGTCTTCTAATCTATCAGATTCTTTCCTAATCATAAACTAGGAAACTTCTTATACTTGGCCTTCTGATAAGGAACACAGTGGGTAGTAAAATAAATGAAACCGCTTCAAAGATAGCGTCAGATTATTTTTATCAAAGCGTTTCTCAAGTATTTTCCTTTGATAATAATGTCTTCATATTAAAGTAAAATACGATATTGAAAGTTTTTATGTTGCCTTCTGTCATTTTTAATCCCTTCAATTGTAACCTTTGTCATTGTGTATTTATTTATTATGAAAGAATATTTCTTCCTTTTCATTTATGGTTATATAAAATGAACAAATCACTTATAAGTATGCTGTGGCTTAAAACATTTTTCCATTAAGTAAGCCCTGTGTTTATATGTTTTATACCTTAGAAAATAATTAAATTATGCTCTTCATAAAATGATTACATGTTCTACATGAGCCTCACTCAAGAGATATTTTATCAATTTAAATCTATTGGGCTGTTTAAATCTGAGAGACTTGCAGGCGAAAAAATTCTGTTATATGCATATATAAAAATATATATCTTCTCAAATATTTAAAAAAGGGAGGATATCAAAAGAAGAAAAGGAGAAAACGTTCAGTAATTGCTCTAAGTAGGATTTTGAAACAGAAATTTTATCATTGATGTTTAACATCCAAATCTTCCAATAAGGTAAAGTTTCAATTTGAAAACAAAACATTTTATGCTAGCAGTGAATTTCCAAACTTTATTTAAAATTTGTAGTACTTTTGTACTTTTTGTGCAAGAGATTTGCTCTGTAAAAGGAATAGAAGACCCAAACGTGCAAAGGCTTAAGAACCCGAGTAATTTTAGTTGTGTAAGTAATCCCATTCTTTGCTTAAGAGTGATCAGGTTTCTATTCTTGGTTCTATCATAGACTTTCCTGAGTGACCTAAGGCAAGTTACTTAAGACTGAATTATTTTAATGAGCTGTGGGGCAAGGCTGCCAGGAAGACAGGAGAAATGTAGCCACCCTGAGGAAAAGGTTACCCAGATATTTCTGTCAGTGGCAGTAAGAAGAGGTTAAGCAGCTCCTGCTCAGAGTGATGCATTTTGACTTTCATGATGTACCAACAGTTGTCGAAGTGCAATAATTTTTGGGACCACAGGTAATCTGGAACACAAAGCAGATCCCAGTTTAAAAAAATACAAAAAAAAATTTTTCAGCCCTGATCAATGTCAGCAACCGGTTCTTCAGGTATTCCCATGTGCTGCTCTACTGGCTCCATGAAAGGACGCTGGGAAAGAAGAGCAAAAGTGGGAGGAAGAGAAGTGTGTAAGAGGTGCCCTGGTAACTGTGGAATTGTTAGGCTGACTTTAGGCCAAACCTGGCCTGACTCTTTAACTCCAATCAGCTAATTCAAATTCAGAACATGCCTTTGTATTTCAGAGCACATGAGTTACACTCCTTTGTGAATGTAGATGGAGTAAAGGGAGATGGCTTTTTGTTGCCTCTTTTCCTAGTCGTGTTTGCTTCTGCACATTGTGATCTGTAGCACAGTCAGTATTAATAATAATAATATTAATAACTAATAAAAATCTAGCACTTACTTGCTCGGCATTTTAGGCACAGCAAATTGTTCCTACTTCTTATCAGCAAAGCTAGCTTAAGAAACTCATGCTCCATGCAGGAATTTAGGAGTTTAGGACCCCTATCCAAGCTGTGTTTTTTAACTAAATTCAGTTGTCTAATCCACTTTATGAATGGCTATATGGATATATGGATATCCAGTTATGGCATGGCCTTGCAAATTATTGTAATTTATAACTAAGAGGACAGCAGACTATTGTACAGGATGGGAGCTGGGAGTACAGACACCTGGAATGAGCTCTCTTGTCCAAAAAAGGATGTTCAGCAGATGCCTTCAAGCATATGCCTTCATGGTTTGAAAGACACAAATAAAAACATATGCTCATTCGAGATCCCAAAAGATGCAATCACAAGTATGAAATAGTTACAAATTTCATTGCTTTTGTTGACCTGTATAAATCTAAGGATAATGTCAGAGGGCACTTTACTAAATGGCACTATACTTAGGCTTTTAAAGGACAAATAAATCAATAGTGAATTTATTTTCCAGTTGTAATAATTAAGAATAGCTTATGGGCATTAGTTTATCCCCAAGCTGAGACATAAACTTCTTTTATTAAGTTCACTCTTGTACATTAATTATTTTGTCTCAGATTTAGAACTCTCCTGTTTGGAAATACTTTGACAAATTGATAAAATTGACGTACCTAAATGCAAGTCATTTTTCAAATATAACTAGGATACAACTAGTTTAGAAGAGTCCGGGGAAAATAATAACCAACACTAACAACAGAAAAAGTGGAGTAAACAGAGCATAACAGATATCCTTGAAAAGCTCTCTTGAAGGAGAGATTCAGAGCACATAGCCTATTCCTACTGTTAATTAAAAATTTATCTGTGGTATTTCCTTTTTCAATAAGGATGATATTTCTGGCTATTAGAATCCTTATGGCACAGAATGATGTGTTTTGGTTAACTTCTTATTTGCCCTGAAACAGGACTGATCATTTCAATCATCTGGTTCCTAGTATTGACCCCATGGACAGTTGTGTTGGCACAAGAGGAAATTCACAGAGAGAAATGAGCTCACAGAGTTACTGAGGGCTGAAAATTCTATCTGAGTTTGTTACAGAGGCAAATGTCACCTTTAAACCCATTCAAAGGATTAGGCACAGAAATATTATATCAAACAAATTTATCTTGAATGGCTGTATTTTATTTCTCTCACCCTGTTTGACTTCATATGCCAACATTTAGGGGGTTTTTATATCACTAAAATTTACTTTTAATTTCAATCTCAGAAAAAGCATTTGTTTGTTTGCGTATTTCTCTAATTAAAAACAGTTTTTTATCAAGGCTTTGATTCTTTTGTGGCCTATCCAATCAAAATCCCAATGAAATCAATGGGATGCTGATGAGCTGAGATTCATACCAGCAAATAAGACCACATTTAGTAATAATTGATGAGTAAAGTTAGTCATAAGCACATCCAAAATATGAATGACTGTCCCATTGTCTTACTCTAGCATTTTAGTGACACTTCAAACTGTCAGAACTGGCATTTTCCTCTGTGGTTTTCTTTCACAAGTTTACTGGTAGTGTTTTTCCATCTGAGGAAAGGCCATTTTGAATTTTAAACATCATTCTTTAAACATTATCCTTTAAACATCATCCTAAGAGACACTTTTGAATTAGAGTTAAACTTGGAATAGCCCATCAAGAGTAGAATCAGGACACTGATTCTGTATTATATCCTGTATTTATCAGGACACTGATTACTGTATTTCTCTTTCAAATTTAATTGAAAGTAGCCTTCAGAGAATACGAGAATGAATGGCCACATGGACTGCTGACTCCAGATGGGGCAAAGGGATGCTGTTATGGGAGCACCTCATCAGAGCTGCTGGATCAGTGGCTGTTGTAGGGTCTGGAGCCTCCAGCAGTCTCTGTTCACAAGGTTTAGTCACATCTGAAGTTCCCATGTGGATCATGTGGTCAGTCAGCCCCGGATAAGGGACATTTTTCCCGTTACAGTGATCATGAAAATGAGGGTCTCAGAGGAGTCTTGGCCTTCTTATGCCAGGAAGGGTTTCTGCAGAACAACATTCTGGGCAGCATGAGATGGCAGCAGGAGGAGCAGGATCCTCAGCTGAAGGCTCCCTTTGCTGCCCGCTTCTGTCTGATGACATGAAGCATGCCAAGGATGTGAGGGAACCAATTGTGAATTTCCTGTGTTTAATGTTTTTCATCCTGAGCTGAGCCTATATTCAGACCTAGCATTTACATAAGCAATTCCAGGGGTGGGAGTTACACCCCTTTACACCTCTTATTTTGCCACAGAATTAAAGCTACAGCTACACAAATGAACAGAAGTTGAGTTGGTTTAGATATTGCCCTAAGACTCCTTTGTGCTTTGATTTCCCACGAGAAAGATGAGGGTAACAGCATTTCCCTATCTCACTGAGCTGTTGTGAGAATAAATATAGTGTTGTGGTGTTAATGGTAGGAATCTTTTAAGCACACATTAGCACCATAGGTACTGACATAGCATTTTTATTGCTGCCTCACCGTGCATTGTCTCGGTGTACGTGTGCATGGGTGAGACACAGATTTGTTCCCTGTTCTCCTCACTGAGTGTCTGTGTCAGGATCGTAACTTTCCAGCATTCCTATTGAAATTCTCTGTACTGATCACTCTTCCTGTGGCTTGTAGATTGCATTTTCTCAAGCTAAATGTATTCCCACAGCATCTAATCCTTTCACAACTTTTTCAGATCCCCAAAAATGTTTTTTGTCTCTTTGCTTGATTACAGCACCTCACAAATGAATCTTAGCTCTCTTTAACATAGAAGTTAAACACAGGAACTTACGGTAAACTTTCGTGGCTCCCCTCAGTGTGATATGCTGTTGGCTGATATTAACCTTTGTTTACAGCTCTTCAACCACTTTTCATTCCATGTGACAGAACACAGTATTCAGCCAATTAGAATTAATTCTGCAAATAAGACTTCAAGAGATGCTCTATCAAGTAGGTTAGGTTTTGGGCAGGTACTTTGCACAGAGTGTCTAAAATCTATCGGTTCAAGGTACAGTCATTTTTGTTTTCTTAAATACAGAAGGATGAACAAAAAATTAGGTAATGGACCATAATGTATTGCTTGGGCATCATAAATGGCCTGATCATCTTGCAAGAACCAGAATGAGTATTCAGGAACATTAATTCTTTATTTAAATGCAATTTACCAATTTAAGGTCAAATTTAGTTGCACTGCTCAGGTAGTTTAAAATATCTTTGGAAAATTAATGATTGGGTCTGATTTGCCTCTCATTTTGCCTTGTTTTATACTGTTGTAATTCCACTGACAGCAAATGGGAGGTACTCTTCTATGTGTGAGGGAGAAAAAAGAAAATCATTATTTACAGTCTTTGCATGGTCATGAGCTAACAAATGGATTTTTCATTGAGTGTATATTCTGTATGCTTTTTCTGTGTTTTATTTTGGTAATCCACAGACACCGTTATTATGTGAAAAGAAGCACATGTGTTGTTTTTGGCAGTTTTCTAAAGAAAATATTTATTTATTACTTTCTAGATTGCATTTGTTTAATCACAGAAATCTTGCATATTTTGAACAATTATTTGTGTGACCATATTTTAGTATTTTTACAAGAGAACAATTGACTTTTCCAGCTTGAGCATATTAAAAGCTTAGTCAGATGTATGCTATATCTGGTTCCCTTCCAGTTTTAAAAATGTATAAATTCTCTTTTTAATGTTCCAGGGAAAAGCAATGGTATTTGCTCCACTCCGAGGGAATACTTTAAACCAGTTTTGCAATCTAGCTGAAAAAGCTGGTTTCTCTATCCAAAGACATGAAAATTATGATGAACACATTTCGAACTTCCACTCCAAGGTTAGTTTTCTGCTTGTGTTAGATAACACTTTAATCCGCATTGCATTTTGAAGAGATCATGGTCCTTTTGGCAGGTAACCTAAATGTTTGATTAAAGTACTCCTTAGGTGTGCTGTTTCTGAACAGCTATTTTTGTATCTGATTATTTTGTGTGGTAGAGCCATCCTTTATCTCTGCACGTCTAGAAGAGTTTTGCAGAAGCATCTCCTGTTTACCCTTTTCATTCATAGAAATCTAATTTATGAGAGTCTTTTCTTGTTGTTGTTAGCTGCTTATAAATATACAGCACACAAGCATTTACATTTTAATAAAAAGCCTGCAACTTTTAAATAGGTTATATACTGAAATGGACTGAAATAAATAGGAGGTGAATGTCTAATTGTATCATATCGTACCATAAATCCTTATCTCTGGCTGCTTTATGGCTGGGTCAGTTGGCAGCTTCAAACTGCTAAATCTCATACAGAATTTCACAGTTGTGGGGTTGTATGTCAGATCGAGGCGCTACAAGATTTAGGTCAAAAGCACTTATCTGAGCGTGATTTCTAAGCTTGCTTACATAAAACTACTGTTATCGGTCTCCTTTTTTTATTATTTATAAGTATGGAGTAATACAGGACATGAAGAGGAAGGTGCTTCACAGAAAAGTTTTTAGGAATTTCTTATTTTCCTGGAGAAGTGCTTATCAAAATCGTATTTATTACTTGCAGCTCTGAGATCTCTCTTTCATACCTTAAAGAAATCCACTGTTGTAGGTCCATGTGACCTTAGACATAACCTCTTGCAATTTTCTAAGAATTGTCCCTGGAAAATACAGACATTCAAAATTGAGGTGATAAGCCTTTTTTTTTTTTTTTAGCACCACCATATGATAGAAATCATATTATGCTAAAAAATATGCATGTGATGTTGTAAGGAACAAATGTATGTTTTAATGTGTAACTTCATATATAATAAAGACTCCCATTAAAGCTATCCAGACATATGTACATAAAATCACTTAATTTCATTGTTCAGATAGATCTGAACCAGGCCACATGAAAACCAAATAAATTTCAGTCATTGTTCATCACATAAAGTGATATAAATGTAAGGCCCAATGTGATGGATGTTTTATTTGCCTCCACCTGAAAAAGGGCATGATTTTGATTATGTTGTTTCATGGTGGTAGTTCTCTTTCATTATCCACTGCATCCAAATCAGCTCCGCTGCAGTGAAATGCAGGAGTAATAGTTGTTATCTTGATCCAAGAGATGGGTCTAAAATGATAGAGTAGCTTATTTTGCTTAGAAAACAAATGTATTCCATCTTCCTCTGGTTATATGTCTGCAACATTCCTTATAGTGGTGGCCAGAGCAAAGTAGCTTTAAATTAGGGAGCTCTAGACATGCAGATCATTTTACTGAGGTATTTCTGAGCACAAGCTGTGAAACTTAAGATATCTATGTACTTGACGAGGGTAATGTTCAGCTTCATTAGTTTAAATCCAGTTTGGGAATGTTTTTCTCCAGTGTAATCATAGCTGTGACAGTGTTGCTCCTTGTTCTTCCTTTCTCTGAGTCCTTTTGGCTTGAGAAAAAAAATGTCCCAAAGACAGATTACTGTTCAGTTGAACATGTGTGCTAACCCATGACACCTGATGCAGTCAAGAATAACTTTTTGTTCATTTAATTCTTTTTTTTGAATGGAGGCACTTCAGTTTTATTGGAAAAAGTCTTCAAGAGTGAGGAAGATAAAGGTCCAAATATATTTTTGAATGGCTTTCTTTATGTGTGATATTCTACTTTTTAATGTGATGGTGTCTCATAGTATGCAGTGATAGCTCAACACTGATCTCTTACTAGTCCTGAAATATTCAAATATATAATGACTGCAAAGCAAACATTTTGTTGACAAATTAGATGAAGGATAAATTCTGCCTCTTTTCATTCTTCCTCAAATACATATCCTGCAAACTTGTACAAAGTGTCGACTGTGCAATCATACCTGGCCTCAAAAAGTGGTGGAACAGTGAGTCTGACAGATTTCAGATGCTGTTTACTTGCATAGAATAAAAACCCACTGTGGAGTGGTATCAAGACATGCTATGGAATATCTCCCTGTGGCCTCCTTGCTCTTCAAACTTCTCAGTTTGAAGAGCAGTGAAAAGTCAGTAATGCTGTTGCATTTCCTTATTCCTCAAGCTATGTAAAGGAGACCCAAAGTTAGACCTACAATAGCAGTTCTGGGTGGTTCTTTTTTCATAGCTTTTGCATTTTGAAAGATATTTCCCCCCCTCCTTTATAAATAAAAGCTTACAAATACCATGAGTGTGAAGTTGTAGGGTTGCCTATAGGAAGGTGATGCACCACTGAAGCAAATGGAGAAATAACACCACAGTGTGCAGACACCATGACATTTCATAGAACATATGCCAAAAGAATGGATGGTATACATCAGCACCAATAATGCACAGTCAAAAAATCTCTCAGCTGGATTTATTCCTGTTCAGAACAGCTTAACATCAGGCCAAGTTTCTTATTTCTGTCCTCTGAAAAACCCTAAAAAGTGCTGTTTGCTGCCTGAAACATGGACAAATCTCTTGCAGAATTAAGATGACAGTGATTTTAAAAATCCAAGGGACATATGGGTTAATAAACATTTTCCTACAAAGAAAGCATAATATAGAAAATTTATGAGTTAAAAAATTGCACTTTGTGCTTTCAACATAGGTTTTCACAATTTTAAAGCTGCAAACATGGACAACTTGTGTTTCCCTCATGACTGAAACCTTTGCCGAATTTTTATGACTATCCTTAAAACTACAGTTTAAAAGTTTTGCACTTTTAGCAGGAAGCAGTTTGAGTTGCATGTCTCCTTCCAAATCTCATCTTCCCCAGGATGAGTTTGCTCCCAAATGAAGTAGAGGCGTTTTCCTTCAGGCTGCATGTTATCCTCTTATCCCTACTGTTTTGGAATAGAGCGTAACCAGCTGGAGAACTGTAAGAAGCCTGATAATGCAGCTATTTTCTGCTGTCCCGTCTTAATCTTGTTACACAAATGGTTGTGAAGAGATTCATGAATTTTAATTTTGCCCTCTGCATTAGTGCCTCATGTCACTCATACACAGCTGCCTTCTATGGGGAGTTGTTCACCCCTCCTCCTACAACAGGGGAAAAAATTAGTTACAATCTTGGCAGTAGTGCAAGTAACAAAAAAAAA
>VZRH01007246.1:178339-195184 GCA_013397555.1 Urocynchramus pylzowi | reverse complement strand
AAAAAAAAAAAAAAAAGGAAAAAATCCACAGATTTAGGCAACCACCCATGAAGCTGATTAACAGTCAGTGATCAGGAGGAACAGCTTTGCCTCTTAAACTTTTCACCTCTCATTGTTAGCTGTGAAATTTTATTTCCGTTAAAAAGCAAGCCTGTAATCAAAACTGTGCCATTCTACACTTTATGCCAGTGCTTTTGTTAAATTGTACCCACACCATGGAATCACCCTGTTCAGGAGCCAAACAGCATAAGGTAGGGTATGTTTTTGAAACATTGTTTTTTAATTTGTGCAGGCAAAGGAAGACCTCCCCACCTTTTAAAATCTATAGCCAGGGTAGGACTACATAACTATGTAACCTGCACATTGAGAATATTGAGCACATAATTGATGTCCTATAATTACATGCCTGAGGAGATATTGTTTACTTTATCTGGGAATAAAAATATTTTCACTCTTTTCTACTCTGTGATTTGTTATATATATATATATATATATATTAATAAGATTCTCCTAAAGAGCTTTCTCCCCTGCCTCTAAAAAATGATATTCCTGTATGTTACAATGAAAGCAGATTTTGAAAGGCTATGATATGAGCTCTGGACATTATGTCGAAAGAATGGTCATACAGCACCTCTGCTTATCTATTCAAAATGCCACATTACAAGTGGCTGGTGCTTATAATCTGTACGGTGTGCTGTTGATAATTGTGGATACTGTAAAGGGTAAACAGTATGAATTCCACTCCTGCTGCTGCTATTCACCCTGCAGGTCTGAGCGTGTTACATCCAATTATGAGGTAAAGCATAATGCTACTAATAGCAGCTATATAATTTATTTCAGTCTTCATAGGCCCTATTTTTGCCAGCAAAATTGAAAAATTGTTTTATTCACAATTTGCTTTTTGTTCATTTCTTTAAAAAGGTGCTTTTTCATTTCACAAAATTATAATCATTAATTGGACACTGACGTGCAACCTTAGTAAATGGAATTATTCTTGCACTGCATAACATTTCACATTGAAACAGGTATTTTCAAACTGCTATGTGTGTGTTTTTTAGTACTCTAATATTACATTTTTGATCCACTTATATTGTGTGACAGGGTATAATATATTTCTGAATGGCATTTAATTTATTTATTTATCATCTGTGTCTGTTCTGGAACAGTTTAGGTGCATCTGGATGAGATTAAATACCTTAACAGATCCCTGGCGCTGGCCACCAGAGGTCACTGTAGAATCCAGGTTCAAATTACTGGGGGGGGGGGCAGATAATTTCTGTCACCTCCCTCGATAAAATCTCCTTTGCTGTGTTTATTCTTATACTTCATGATTTCCTCAGTGCGCAGAATTCTTTGTTCTTGAGTGGGGTGCACCGACCCAAATCCCACCAAGCTGTAGGGACACGTGTAGAAATGGGAGTATTTACCTTTTCTGTGCCCAATTCTTCAGCTGGGCTGCCTCTTTGCATTCAGAGTTCATAACTGGGTTCTATTTTGCTGCTCCAACAAGTGGGGCCCAACAAATAGATCGGAGGAGGAAAATACAGTTGGGCATGTCCCATCCTACTTTTCCTGACTTTCATTTGGATAGATATGTGGCCCCTTGAAAATGGAAAGTTGATAAAACTCTAATGTGCAAGTAAAATGTTGTCTTTCTCCGAGCAGAAACTGCCAGGATAGAATGAAACTGGTTGGCAATCCCGTGCAAACAAAGTGAACCACCTGTGGTAAAGTTAGAGATCTTGGGAAGCAGATTGTCATTACTTTAGTAATTATACACAAACACTTCTTGGTAAAGTGGATTAGAATTTAAAGAATAGATCAGCTTTATGTTCCACTATGAAAAAGGAAAAGTGTGTTAATTGCTCATAGACAGTAGCTTACACAGAGGCACTTCACAGCTGAAGAATATGATATGGAAAAGACCTTTGTTTAAATAACATGAACAGTGTTGTGACATGGACCAACTAATGCATGGCAAGGAAAATAGAGGCAAAACAATATGACATAAAAGGAGTTCTGGATTTAAATGTAGTATTTGGGGATGCCATCTGTGTCAGCTAAAGGCAGTTTTTTGTATCTGCATTTCTTTCTTAGGTTTGTATTAAATATGCACAAATATTTTTATGTGAAGTGATTGCAAAATATAATATGTATGATTAGTTTCCACATACTTCAGTTAAATATGCATATGGATTTTAAAATCCATTTAACCAGAATACCTAAGAAAATAAAATTCTTTTTTTTTTTTTAGAAATATGTAATACTTTAGTGTCAATTAGAAGAGCGCACATAATGTTGTCTCTACCATGTGGAATTGTACCACTCTAATTATCAGGTTATAATTCTCTCTTACAAAAAGAATTTTCAAAATTAAACAGAATTAATATATAAGCCCATCAATAACTGTATTACAGCCTTGCACTTGCATAAACCTCAGGTAAGATTATGGTATTTCCGATGTCTGAAACAGTTGTTGATCTTAAATACCAAATATACAGCAATAGTTAAACTGATTAGGGATAAACTTTTAGCCTTTGTTCTGAAGTTCCTTGCAGAGTGGATTTAATTCAGGCCTTAAATCTCCCTTGAATATAATTTATTTAGTACAGCAATATGGGGCCTCACATTTTTTATAAGTAGTGTTCAAGTATTTATTGCATAAATTAGTTTGTCTACAAACTCTGACCAACTCCTGATAATACTTAACCTGCAGTTCTATACCTGGGGTAATATTTGACCTTTAGATATTTTTGTAGTTACTAAATGTTTAATCTTTAGTAGTATAATTTATACCAGGAAATTTACTTAAACAAGTACTATCGGTAATTTTAAAATGTTTTCATACAGTTTGCTCACTTTATCCATTTTTTATTTGCAGTTGAAAAATGAAGAAAAAGATACATATGAGGAAAACCTCCATTACCCTTTTCTTCTCATTTTAACCAAACAGAGATAGAAGATTACACCTTTTTTTTTAAGATGGACTGCTGAAAATTAATCCTTGTATGTGGATGGTCAGGCAATGTGGAATGTTCATTTTCCCCCATTTATGTCCCTGAATCATCATAGGAGAAATATTTCTAATCTAAATGCTGAGAAAGACATTGTGGCTCATTTTGCAGAGTATAAACATTGAGACATCTTTTTTTTGTATCATTTTAGAAGTTATTTTTCCAATTACATTCCAGCCTTAAACTGATTGGACTTCACATGTACACATTAACAAAGGTGTAGAGCTGGCTTCCTTCTCTCTTGTGCCTTTAAACTTGCATGTACTTTGTTGATCTCTTTAAATGCTATTTTGAGGTGTATTTGAAAATATATGGATAATATACTTTGTAGGCTTAGATAATTGGTTGTAAAGAAGTGAATGCATTGACACTTAATTAGTAAGGAAATAGTTGTCTGAAAATCATCTTAAAGTACACCTATTGAATGCTTGTATTTTGCTTCCTTCTTTTTTTTTTTTTTTTTTCAATTCCACTGTTGATTTTTCTATCCCTGATTGAAATGTCCTCATTTGCTTTAGTGTTGAAGGCTCCTTTTCTATATGTGTGTATGTATGTTTTTTTCCAGCAGGACTTTTCCTCCTGTAGATGTATAAGAAATTATGCATCAGACAAAAGCCTCATAAACTGACCATTTGTCCTTTGGACACAATAGCCTGCCCAGCCCCTCTGCTCCTCCTCTCCAATTATGTGTGATTAGTCTCAGTGTGTTGTGTCAAGAAGGGGGAGTGTGCTGAGTGCTTATTATCTGTTTAGGTACAAGAAGAGCACATTTAGGTTCTGGCTATGAATGGAAAGTGAGTCTTTATCAGGACTGAAATCTAAATGCTACTATCGTAGAAATTGCTTTAAGAAAACACATGCTTTTTTTGATAAATTCCAAGAAACACTGTAAGAACTAAAGGATTTTATAATGTAATCAAAGTATCTCCCTTGAATTAGTTTATATTGTGATATATTGTGGCCCATATATTTGATATACACTTAATGTGATTTTTCTTGTACTAGAAAAGACAAAAATCCTACAAAGAAACAGGAGCAGTATCTGATTTCTTAACAGTTTAACAGACTTTTAATGACTTCTCAGTAGCAGTCTTTAAACAACAACACTTTTAAAATGTTGAAAAAAGAGAGAGAGGCAGAGACCATGACTGAGAGAGGAAGGTACTAGATGCAAGCAAGTGTAGAGAATCCTGCTGAAATACATTAATTAAAAGAACTGCAATTTGACAATAAGCTTTCTTCCATATTCAACACACTGGCCAGCATGTAAACCACAAGCTCCTGAAAGTCCCTTGCTCTTCTGCTTCTTCCCAAATAAATTTCTTCACTACCAGTTTGCACGTCCTTGTATTCAGTACTTTTTATGCTCCATTAGAGCACCTAGATGGATCTCAGAAGGCATAGGTCAAGTCGCAGTTAGATCATACATTTCTTTCGCACAAAAACTTGAATTGCAATGCCAAGTGATGGGCTAACATCACAATAACAGCAATTTATTCCTCTTTTGATAAAAAGCAGCCTATTCTCGGTGTTAGATAAAGACCAGGGGCAATGCAAACCAACCATTTATCCTAGAACTGAGTAGTATAGCTGGTATGAGTTTCATATTCAAACTCCGGTTGGAAAATTCTTGTGTAGTAAGAAATCAAAAGCATTTAGGAGTAATTTGAAATTGCTGTGAAGATGGCTTTAGTGTAATTAGTTTTGTTTTGTTTGTCCCACACAGCAGTGCCTTTGTTTCTCTAAAAGCATGTACAAGGAAATCTTCATAATCAACAAAGCAGTGTGGAAAATAGCGCAATATTAAAATTTGTGAACCTTTTATTTTTTAGAGGACCTGAATGTCTGCTGTACAATAATCTAATAAAGATTGTTAGTTGCCAAAAATAAAGGCAATGTCATTTGAAAATTGCAGTTTTAGCTCTAAGAAGAAAACAGTTTTACTCAAATTCGTAGCTGATAATTGCTTTTTATTTCTTTAGTGTCTGTCGTTTGAGTTGAAGGCTTTGCACAGGTGCTGCTGTCCCTAAAGTGTGTAATTGATGGCTTGTTTACCAAAGATGCATTTAGGCTTCATCCTGCAAACTCATATTGGAGCTCCACAGGCAGTAAAGTTACTCATCTACATAAGTGCCTGCAGGTTTGGTCCATGTAGACATTTTTAGAGGTGCATAAACACATTCTCTTTTTTTGATTTTTTTGTTTTAAAATGGGTGTTGAAAAGTCACAGATAAAGGATTTATATGAGGTACTAAGAGTGCTCTCTTTTAGTTACATCTCTGAGTCCCTTGCAATAGTAGGTATTTGAATTGTTTCTGAGCACTTACATTTTAATAAAAATACATTGTTTATTAAAACATCAGATATCTTTGGTAAGATAAGAATATGTTAGGCAGTTTGTCAAATCATGCTTATAAAATGTATCAGAGCCTTTTATGTCACATGTTTTAACTAGTTTCTGATACTTGGTATATTTTTAATGATATAATTTACAGTGTTCTGTAATAGAATATTGAGCTTAATTACTTTGTCTTTGCAAAGCATTTGAAATTGAATGACACTGTGCAAGAGCTATGCTGGCTTCACTGAGAATGGAAATGTTAGGCTGATACAAGTTTTCCTTCACATATTTTGGTAAGTCTTACAGCAATGCTGTGTCTACTTTCTCAGAGGAAAATGGCAGAGAGAAATTATATTCTTGTGGGCATCCATTCCTTGGGCACAGCTCTCATGCACTTGGTGCCACGGAAAGTCAGTTGTGTAATCTTCAGGATATGAAAGAACAAGAAGAAAGTATTCCATTTCCTGATGTGAGACGTGGCAACGCCTTGCTTAAAAATTGCAAACTAGTCCCAACTGATAGCATTCTGGAACATTGTGAAAAATCTTTCAATTTAGGAAAAAAAATTTGATTTGAAACAACAAATGTCTTAAGAATGTGAGATGAGGCAGGAGAACTTGTGATCCCAGGTACCAGCTTCGAAATCCTTATTAGACAAGTCATTCACATTTTGCCTTTGGCTGTAATGGCTACGTGTTTGCACAAGGAGGAAAGCTGGATTAAAATTGTTCCCCCCTACAAAAAGCATCTTTATATCTTGAGCCTGGCTGCAAACGGTCTATCAAGTGTTACATCTCCATTACAAGTCTCCTTTGCTGTTCCCTGAACAAAAGAGGATGCAGTGGGTGGAGCTTTTGATACTCCTCTTGATATGGCAGGTGGCACAGCTGATATGGCGGGGGAAGAGGAAAAAGGCAGCAACACATGCAAGTCAAACAGCACAGTGTTTTATTACCCACTCTCTCTAATGCAAGAGGGGAATAACCAAGTCCTTGTTTTTTCACAGGAGAAATTACAAACATGTAGTTTAGCCTGGATTTTAATGGCTTTTTCCCAGTGTGTGAGTTTCTTCTTTTTTAAGGCAGGGATTTTTAACAGTGTTGTCAAACTGCAAATTCCTTTAACTCTTTTGAAATGTTTTGAGAAACTGGGAGAAAGTGCTAGGACAGCATGCACTGGTGGTTATGTCTAGAATGTTTTCTGCACAGCCTGGTCATCCCGTGTTGTTTCCTCAGAAAGAAGCAATTTTTTTGCTTTCTATCTTTCTATTCGCTTTTTATGTTGTCTTGAGTCTGATTAAGGTGGTATCTCCACTGCCACAAATTGGTAGTCTAACATTGGTTGTAAGCCCACTGGTATCTTTTGAAAGATTGTTTTGAAAGTGGATTTTCAATATGATTCTCATCTGCAATGCAACTTAGTTAATGCAATCAGAATGAGGGCACCCTCATTCAAAATCCCATAAAGCTAAAAGAAGGTCAATACATGGCTTAGTAAATTTGCAGATGAATGTGTAAGTAAGGAGGGGACCCCCCAAATTATGCCCATTCCTCATATGAGGGAACCTGAAGCACAGCCAGTATTGCTGTCTCCATTTCCTATAGCAATTTAGAAATCAGGCAATGCACTCTAGAGCTGACCCCACTGCTGCATCTCCTCTGCAAGATCCACCTCCCTCTCCAACCTGTGGATTCTGTTCCAACAGCTGAATGTAACAAACCTAACTTTTCTTTCCCATTTTTAAAGGGTTTAGCCTATTACAGCTCCTTGCTTAGTCAGCAGCTGGCTTGCTGCCAAAAAGCCCAGCATATTGTTGTGGCTGGGTAAAAGCTGGATATTTTCCATGGCTGTCCAACAGCGACATTGGATCTTCATTGTCTTCTCGTGTGTAAAGTGTGTGGAAAGTAGAGGGAAGATGCACGAAGCGTTAGTCCAGATGGCATTCCACAGCCTGAGAAGAAACATCTTGACCCTCGAATCTGGGTTAAACTCAACAGATGCCAAGCCCCCAAAAACAAAGAGCTGTTGTGGCTGACGACAGCAAAGGAGAGATAGGCCTTTGGTAACAGAAAGTATCTTTTATTATGGATGCATTTCCCTGCAGATAACCAAAACAGTGTCACTTGTAGAAGACTGCTTATTAAAAACGAGCAAAAAAATGATGGTTCTCTGCATTAGGCATCATCCCCCTTCAGTTGTAAAATGTTGCCCCTGGGTGATGGGTTATGCTCACAGAAAGGATTTGAACATTCAGACTGTGCTGTGCCCTGACAGAGCCTGCATGCTAAAAGACCTGTTATTTTTTCCTGACTCTGACTCCAATTAATGTACTTTTTAAATGATTAAACATATCATGCTGTGACTTCTGAAATGTCAACAAGCTTCGAAACTTGGGAGACAGGAATGTAATAAAATAGGTAATAGGAGATTCAATAGTTAATAGAGGCCCTGAAGTGTGAGTGTATACAGTAGCTGTATATTGGAAACTGTGCAAATGAAGATGGCTTAGTATTGCAAACTGAGGAAGAAAATTGTTTTTAATTAGCACCTTCATAAGAACTGCTGATTAATACTGTTTGGTTTGGTGAAAAGCTTTCAGCTGAGTAATTTGTACAGCCATTACAACAGTTTTGTTAGACCAGGACTCCTGTTGTTAAACACAAACAGCAGATGATAATGGTGGAAGATGAGTTTGTCATGTAACAATTTACCTTATTGAAAAAAGCTTTATATAAACCCAATACAGTAGGTACTAGCCGAAATCACATATTTTAAATCCTTTCAAGATTGCAGTCTGCAATGCTGGTGTGTTTTTTCATGGAGGAGAAACAGATTTTATATCATTTATAAAATTATATATACAATTTAAAGGTGTTGTAGCATGGACAGACCACTTTACTGGTAATGCTTTACATCAGGACAGTAAAGTGCTGGTATATTCAGACACTTCCTAAGTATACAAAGTCAGTCTAAAATTTGAAAGGTAATTAAGTAATATTGTTCACATGCAAATGTATGTTTGTGCATTATGCACTGAAATTACGTCTGGTGTTTGTGTGATGTCTAGCATTTATACCTCAGGCTTTAAGGAGATTTCTCCCAGGTTAACTACTGTTCACAGCAATTGCTTCCCCTTCCTTTCAACTGACAACAAAAAATTAAAACCCCTTATCCATAATACAGAGACATATGCATTTTAGTGGCCCAGATACAAAATTTAGTGCAGTCTGTAGAGACTGAAGGATTTTATTAAATGTGGTAACAATGAAGGAATATCTGCACTAAATTATGACGCTAACCAAGGATGGTAAGATCTCTAAATTATTGGAGTGCTATAATAGAACATGAGAGTTTTCCTTTAGACAGGCCTTCGGGGTAATAACAAGGGTTGAGACTCACGACAGTGCCAAATAAGCTTTAGACAGCATAATAGTCTGCAAAGAAAAGCCACAGAGCACTAATGTAAAAGAAGAGCTGTCCACCACATGCAGTAAAAATCACCAAAGGTCATTTTATGGTAGCAATTGTGACATAAAATTGGTGGTCATGCTACATGTCTAATACTCAGCACAGCTTTATAAATGATGGGCCCCTAGCGATGGCTGTCATTAAGTGCTTTCATCATAATAAACTTTAAACTGTTGGCTTTATGAATCGCCAGCCAGCTTCAGCTGTTCGTTGGATGGAGCTTGCAGTGCCTTAAGTGTGACAAGGCCTATTAGGAACTGCAACCATGTTTCAAGCGTACTTGGCTTTCCCACTCCTGGGGTGATTGCTGCCTATTAAATGGCATCTGGGAAGATTTTCCTCCAGCAATCTCTGATCAAGAGCTTTTTTGGGCTTTGACCTGCATTTCCTTCAAGACTTTCTCTGAGGAGTTTTATAAGAGCAAAACTCCAGAGGATTTATAGCCACTTCTGATTAATACCTTTTCAGTTTTTCTAGCAACTCTCCCACTGCTACATGGAGAAAAGCTTTCATTGTTCCTAAGGTGCTTATTTGTGACCTTTTCTCTGCTTTCTGATTCCCTCTAACATGTTCTCAGTGAAATCCTTGGTGTGCAACCAAGACAGTTGCTGAAGTTGCTGCAGCTTTCTGTGCAGTGGCTTTGGTAGTTAAAAAAGAAAATTAATTTAGAAGGAACGCCTCCTATTTCTATTCCAAGAGTGGTCTCGCAACTGACAGGTAACAGTTAAATGCCAGCAGTACAGATTTGCTCTCCTAAATAGTGTACATGAGGTAGAGAAACGCCAGTTCCGTGGGGCTCCAGCTGAGGGGAATGCAGCTACATAATTATAACAAAAATTTCCTCCTTGAACCCAGCCTCTCAAATCCCTGTGTGAAGAAACAGCCTCTGTGGCCCGTTGGCAGGCGCGGAAGCGAGTTCTGCCGTGGCAGGGCCACATTCTTCCTACAGCAACTTCCTCTCTTTGTAAGGAAAGTGTCCCGGTCCCGAGTTCATTTGCGGTCCCTCGCCGTGTCCAGACAGCGTGGGCAGGGCAGCAAAATGGGAAGTGTTTACAGCTTTAGGAAGGTCGTGGCAGCACCCCAAAGCTCCCCTGGTGCAGCGGGTCTCAGTGGGAGACCCTTGGGCACACAGGCTGCCAGGACCCGGTCCCGTTCTCGCCCTGGCACAGGCTCGGGGCATGGCCCCTGAGGTGGCACATTCCTGAAGCCTGGAGCGCACCAGGGATAACTATACTGCTGAAATATAAAGTTGCATATAAAGATTTCATGAACTAGATTATATTTTCATCACCCTTATGCATATGAAGTCTTTTAATTTCTATAAATCTTACAGTGAGTTAGAATTAAATCGTATTAGTGTGAATAATAAATGTTTAGGGATCACTCATCTAAGAACTTGTAGTATTTAATTTACAAGGACTATACATTTTTCAAATCTCTTAACAAGGAACTTTAAGCACTTCTTGAGGTTTTAAAAAAAGGAGAAAAAAACAAAAAACAGATCTGGAAAGCAAAAATGCTCTATTTTTCCCAGGATCCTGAATGAGTCACTCAGGAGGTATTGTAATTGCAAAAGCTTTCTGTGTGTAAGAATCTGGCTAATACTCTTATTAGCATCTTTTTTAATCCAGGTAACATAATAGTCAAAGTGTCAGATGAATGTCTCAGAAGTGGACCATTAAAAAATAAATTGTGAAACCTTTGAGAGATTAGCATTTGAATCCAGCCAGAAGCTCCTTGAGTTTCTTGGGTGTGGATCAGAGTCCTTAATGTATAAGTTGCTATCACAAACCACATCAGCCTCCAAGTTACTTGGAATGGGAAGACAGTAGCCACAATTATTAGTCTTAGCTCTAGAGTTGTTTCCTCTGGGAAGTAAATTAGCAAAATGAGATTTTCACTGCAAAAAGGTTTCATTTTCTGATACTTTTCATTTCTAAGGAAGTTTTAAAAGCAAACAACAAATAAAAAGTACATTAAAACAGTATTTCCAGGGTAAAAACTCATGGTTTAATTCATAATGATGATAGTTAGCTCTTAACCAAGGCTGGTGTGAACTTTGTACATTCAATATGCTTTTTAGAGTCATTGCTTACAGAACATCATCAGCTGATGCAAAAGTTGACCTTTTCCCATGTTGGGAAACTGAGACAAAGGAGTGAAGTAACACACATAGAAAGGCTCCATGGCAGGCAGAAATGTATTTATAATGCAAGTTTCACTCAAAGACAGTTCTTAAACAGCAGACCTTTAACCATCCATCACAGTTAATTTTTGTGCTAGATCTTGGCATACCCTGGGAACTGCATATTTTTCATCATCAGGTATCATTTGAAATTCCCTGAAGAGGTTACTGTTCTTTCTGATGGATAGTACTGGTATTGGATTTCTCAGCAGAAGTACTGAAATACAGACAGGGATGTAGGATGTACAAGAAATAATATTTTAATTTGGCATTTCCCTTCTTCTAATGGATTTCAATAGCAAGCTGCTCATTTTCAAGGGATCAGGTAAGAGCACTGAAGAAAACATGTCAAAATTCTTTGTCAAGTTTCTACAGGAGAAAAAGCTGTTTATTTGTTTGAAGGGAGAACTGATGGACATTCCTACATCTTCATACTGTTTTAGTGTTCCTGCTGCTGTGCTGCGTTCCAGGAGCTGGGAAAGATACTTAGCAGAGGTGGCTCTAGGTTAACTCTTTGTGATCTCATCAGAAATCTGCAGAAATTGTTTGGGCCACTTTTTGAGACAAGTACTTCCACAAGTCTGCAGGCTACTAGAAGATTTAGGGGTGAAGACCTCAGATGAAGCTTTGTGCGGCGAGAATCACAGCAAGGGCGTTAGTGCTGTGAGAGCGTGTTCAATAATTGATGCAAACAGTTAAAACTGTGACACAACAGGAAGCAAAGTGGTGATTTAACCTTGCATTCCTGGTGCAGGGAACAGCAGCAGCTTGGCAGATTACTACAGAAAGGGCAGGTGGTTTTGTCATGGCTCTACAGCAGCTTGTGCCAGGTGAGGTGCATCTGTGCTTTTCTGTGCCCACCCTGCAGACAAGGTGCTGCCAGATAACTGCATGGGGAACAAAAAGGGATCGTGTTACAGGCACCAACACTCTGGGAATCTGCCAGCTTATGTAGTGAGGTAGAAATATTAGCAAACACATGGGGAAAGAGTCTATTATGGAAATAAAGGGCATGGGAGAGCCCAGAGACAGTGAGCCATGTTTTACAGGTTTAAGGTTTATAGGCTGTGCAAGAAAGAAATGGGAGGGAAAAGATGAAATTCTCATCTGAGAGGTAGGTATTCACCATGACAAAAATAATTTAGAAAGGTGTTAAGCTCAGTTAAAAGGCAGCCCTTTCAAAGCACTTTCAGAGTTATTTTCAGCTGTGAGCAAAGCAGAGGAATATTGCCACTGGCTAGAAATTGCTGCCAAACAATGATGGGTAGAAAGGATGCCTACTGCTGAACCCCAGCCCTTTTCAGGTCACTTTTGGCCTGCTCTTTTCTTTATTGTAAGACCCCTTTACAGGAATAAGTACTGCAGAGCATGGGCAGCATCCCATCCTGACCCTCCATGCCAAGGTGGCAAGGGTTGGAAGCTTGTGTCTAGGGCCTGAAGGGCTGAGTATGGGCTGCTTAAAGCACGGGGAGGATACATCCTGTCAGGTCATGGCATTAAGAAGGCCCTACTTGTGCCCAAAAACTAGGAGTGAGAGCGAAGAGGTTCCAGGTGGGTTCGTCACAGGACAATGGATAATCCTACCAGGCACGGAGCTCGGTGAGGCAGCAGCACACAGACCCTGCAGAGCAGCACGGCCACAGCGGGGATGCAGGTAAGACTGAGCGCCTTAAAAACTTCTCCAGAGGAACAGAATCGGTTCCATTTCCAAACTTTCCACTCCCCACTAACCACAGGCACGGGAACCTGCAGACCACTGACCTGTGTATGTTGAGGAGCCCACCCTTGGGCAAACAACCATTTGTGTTGCAGTGTATCCCACACGGCAGGATGTGCCCTGTGTGCTCACCAGGAAAGATAGAAGGTGAAGGAGCAGCAGGGGATGCTGAGTGCTGGGAGGGCTCACCTCGTGGTGTGTTGGCTTGCCTGGACTCAAGAAAACGGTGTAAAGGCGGCATATGATTGTACTTGACCTGTGGTTCTGCCTTCAGAGTGATCTGCCTCATGCTGATGAGGTGACTAGGAATGTGTTTTCCCTAGGTAACCACTCTTGCCAGTAAGCAGGGGGCATTTTATCACCATGCAGCCATGCTGCATTTATCACCATGCAGCCTGCTGCTGGGTGGAATTCCCCTGTCCCAAAGCCACCAGCCATTTTACCTGCTACTCCAGGACACAGTGCTTCCCACCTGTGCCAAACAGGGTCAAGCTGAAATGAACACTTGCATGAACAGTTCAGATCATTGTACAATCAGATATTTGAGTTGCAGAATCACAGCACATTTTTCTACTGCTATTTAGAGGCTGATGTGTGTAGCCTTAACAACAATTTGTTTATTCATCCATTTCAGTAGCTTTGTTCCTGCTGACTTCTATCTAAAATGTGATGCAGTGTACATTTTATGAGCTATAGGACAGTTATTATGGCTTAGAGTGAGTCCATACGCACCAGAACTGTGGAAAAAAAAGGATATTTTAAAAATCACATAAGATCTAAATGGTTGTTAGTATTCCTCTTTGCTGATTTCTTATCTTTTCATAGCATGGAAATAAGAATAAATTTAATATGCTGAATCTGGGTATATTTTCAGTGTAGGGAACATGGAGATATATCAGAATATTCAGAAATCTGAGTTTTTCATGAAGTGTTGAAAAAGCTCTTTCAAATGAGGAAAGAAATGTCACTTCAAACATTCATTTTTAAAATATTGATGAAGCAATATGTGCTCTGCAATGCATCTTCTATGCTTAAAGCACAGGAACTAGTATATTCCCAGATTTCTTTTAAAATCTGACTTCCAAAGGCAAATAGTCCTGCAGTGATAGTTCAGACCACTTGTGCTTTCGGAGGGATGTCTGTGGAACTTTAAACTGCAAGCTGACTGCAAGCTCAGGCACAACATGGCTTCATCTATGTTGACCTCAGTGTGCTAAGCCAAAGGATACACTCAAGGTATTTGTGCTTCCTGTCCTGGCTCTGGCCATCTACACTGTGGCCAGTGAAATTCCTATGGTTTGTGTGCACATGTCCAGTCTTGGCCTCTATGAGCTTTCTCTCTCAGGGAGGCGTAGCCAAAGGGTAGGCTGCTTAGAAACCCAAATCCTCCAGTGGGTAGCTTTGGGACCTGATGACCAGGGGTTTTTGCTACATTCTTAGATGGGAGGTGTGGAAGGCCATGAGCCTGTTCTTTGTGCCATAGACTGGTGCTAAGCAGGACCATCAGCCTGAACCTTCTCTCTTGGCCTCTCTGAAGGTTGCTTCTAGCCTGTGTTTGAACTGACATCCTCCCAAGGTGCTCTTGAGTTTGTGTGCCACAGAGACATAACCAGTGACTGTCGATCCTCCTGTGCTGGACCAGCCCTTTTTCTCTGTTGGTTTAGCTGGGCTATAATTCAGAAACTTCTGCCCCTTTACCCTTCCTAAAGGAAAACACAACTGCACAAACCTCCATTTAGCTTTGAAAAGGGGCTCTGATAGTTGTCTTAAAACCAACCTGAAAATGTGAAGCATTACAAAGCATTACACCAGAGCCCATTCATGCTGCTGATATAGTAAAAGTTTATTTCTGCAAGCAATTGATGTGTATGTTGCACTGAGACCCAATAGGACCTTCTTGCAGGGCCCTGTAACTCCATGAGAATAGAGGCAATTCTCTCTGGGCAGCTATGGATTACAAAGGAACTCACTGCCACTGGGAGTAACGTTATCTTAACAAAAATCTCCCTGCTGTTGCCCAAACCTTGACCTATTGTGCAGTTCTTTTTCTGCTAATATAACTCACTTGACATCTTTACCTTTCTATACCACTTTGGTGTAATTCCCTATGACCCTTTTAAAGAACTATAGTGGTGGTAGGGATTCATTGCAAAGATGAACTGCAAAGCACAGCCAAATTTGAGGGGTCTGGAGGGAAGAATAAAGGGTTGTTACTGTTTCATATGTAGCCCACCCTAAAAAAATAACAGTAAAAGACGCAGACACACAGCAGTGGAGATAATGTTTGCCCCCTGTTCTCCACAGAATAATTGCAGTGGGGCATTCCACACAGGCCTGTCCCTTCTGAAGCTTCACTCATTGGTTTTATTACATCAGGGAAAACAAAACAGCAAAAATACAAGTAGTGTTTGAAGTTTCTGCACTTCTAACATTAAAAACAGCTGGTTTGCTTTTCTTTCCTGAAGGATCTAGGAAGGTCTGAAGCTCCTCAATCTAGGCCATGGTGTCATACATTATATCACTTGTCAGGGCTCAAGAAAAATCAAAGCAGAATAGTATCAGGTGTTATATTTCCTCTTTTTTCTTCCTGGTTATAGCTGTGATATTTGATTTTCAAGTGGTCTGATCCACCCCTGTTTCCCAGCTCCTTGTATTCCTCAAGGACTCTGTGTTCTGCATCCACAGGAGGAGATGCAGGATGGTGGATCTGGGGATGCAGGATGGTGGATCTGGGGATGCAGGATGGTGGTGCACAGGCAGCAGCAATTTACAGGATGTGATAGAGCTCTACTCAAACAAGAGATTCTTTTTTCTGAAGTAAAATTGGTGACATGCAGACATCCTCTGAGATTCTAACTTTGCTGCTTCCTCAGTCAATGCTTGTACTCTTCAAGGGTAGTGAGGAAAGCTACATCTTCTCCTTTTGATAGGATAATAGAAGTGAGGTTATCCACACTGACCTGCACCTTCTGACTTCTCAGTCAACCAGCAAGCTTTATTCCATCAGATGAAGCATGACCTGTTTTACTCCCCTGCTGTTCACTGGTACTTAGATAGCTGGATAACATAAAGACTTTGGAACACAACAGGACTTAGGATGCTGCTGGAGAGTATGGAAAACCTGCAACAAATGCTGTGATTTTGTCTCCCAAACTCATCAGTACCCACTTCTCCTTGGGACTTGCCGTACCTTTAGGATTCTCCACCCTTCCTTTTGTCCTTGCCATGGAACACAGAGCCCTCTCTTGCTGCCATCCCTGTGGCACAGCTCCTCAGGCTGTGGAAGCTGTGACCCAGCCTGATGCTGAGTGTGCTGAGGGCTCAAATGTCAGCAGTGTTTAGCCCTCCTGTGGGCAACATTGTCCCCACCCCATCTATCCCTAGCACAGGCCTTTGTTTGCACCCCATGGGAGGAAAATAATCCCTTTGCCTCTGACCACACCTGGATTCAGCCTTCAATTTGGCACCTTGAAAAGTGGGCCAATTCTCTAGCACTCTTGCCAGGACTAAAGCCAGAGTGAATGCAGCTAATTTTCACTGCTCTAATTAGGTGTTGCGTTAGCAAGGGGAGACCTCACCTCTTTTTTTTTTTTTTAATCAGAGAGAGAAAAGGGAAAAAAGAGAGGAAAGAAGAGTAGGCAGCAAGAGAAAAGGAAAGGGAGAAAAAGAGGAAGAAGCAAACTAATAAAGAGAAAAGAGAGCACTGAGTACTTGATGGGGTAACAGGGAGGGAGACTGGGAACAGCACCTTTCTTGCAGCTGCAGGACTGAAGAGGGTGTTCTACACAGATCAGAGGCTGGAGGAGCACTGGGGACCTGGAGGACAGCCACAGAGGGAATGCCTTCCTACATTTTCCAGCTTGCTTTGGCTGTAGGTCTCTGGGGAAGCCTTTGGTGTGGAAATCAGACAAAGGTGTTCCTGTTGTTACTCATGGGAATTCAGTGCTTCAGAGAAATGCCCTGAAAATATGTTGGAATCCAGTTATGCAGTCTCAGACAAGCAAAAAAAAATTCTTCAGTAGTGCTCCACAAGCTCTGGCCAAAAATCAGCATTTTCCCCAGCTTATGTAATAATCAGGTGCCTTTCTTTCCATCCCCCACCTCCCACCTCCCACCCCCC
>VZRH01007246.1:144488-178082 GCA_013397555.1 Urocynchramus pylzowi | reverse complement strand
CCCCCCACCCCCACCCTGAAGAAAAAGAAGCTCACATCTGCTCTAGATGACTTGAAATAAAGGGGGCCAAATCTGTATGTATGGTTTTCTTAGCTTCTCTACAGAGAGAGCCAGGGCCATGGAAACATCAGACTAAGAGGCTTAGAGTAAATCCTGGCAGTCTCAGTGCTAGAAACTCTCCCACTGATAACCAAAGCCTAATAAATAAGTTTGAGAGAAAAACTAAATGAAAGTCAATGTTGAGCAGTTAATTAGGATACCTCTTAGCATTTGTGCTGCAAAGAATGAGAAAATTTAAGAATATAGAAACATATGTTGTCAAGAGTAAGAACATGCTAAAAGTAAACACTGCTGTTATTATTAGAAGTAAAAATAATATTAATTAGTTGTATTACAGTAGCACCTAGTGGTGCTACTGGATCTCATCGCCAGATGAGATCAAGATCCCCAAAATATAAAGGTCTTAAATAGAAGTTGCATATAAGTGCATATATATATAACATATATGTATGGACATGTGTACATAACATATAGATAGACACACAATTCAAGCGATGAAGAAACCTCAGCAAATGGAAATCAGGCTACAGAGTATTTTGCGACTTGGCTTCTCTTATTCCTATTTTTTTTATGTGCTGCAGGGCAGCTGTTCACAACTGTTATTTATGATACAGAGAATAGAGGATTGGATTTGTATTTTAGGAGTCAGAACGTATATATATGTGTGTGTGTGTGTCTGTATATATAAATATGTGTGTATGCATGGAAATATAGGTATGTCTATACATCTTTTTGCATGCACACATACAAATATGTGCACATTCAGACCACATGGAGTGTTAGTTTTTCCTAACTTGGATCGGGACAACACAGAAAGTTTGGCAGACAAAATAAGAGCTACCCCAAAGGCTCCATTTTCTCCCCCAAGCACCATTTCTTTACTACAGTGGAACTGCCACTGTCCTTTCTGTGCACGCACGGGCACTTTTTGGAGAGAGATGACTCCCCACCACGCACTGTAAAATTCTCCTTAAAGAAAGTCACAGCTGAATACTGCCTTCAACTAAGTCAGCATAGACTGAAAGGGAGCAGAACTGCAAGCTGCAGTTGCTGCAGCTGCTGCTGACTTTGACTAAATAATTTAATTATTAATGTTAGTTTTGAAAAAAACTAACACCTTTCCCGATGTGGATTTGCATGCCACAGCAGGGAGAGGCTATAATGACCCAGATGACACACAGTTAATTCCGGATTCCTTAAGACATGGGAACTAATTTAATTGTTAATGTTTTACTGCCTGGGTTTCCTAAGAAAATGAGCCTTTGCAGATTATCTGGGTTCCTGTTTCAAACAGAGCAATGCTGAGGGCTTTTTAGAAAAAAAATCTTTTTAGAAAAAACAGCAGCAGCAGCAGCAGCAATCTTGAGATTTCCAGTGAGGAAATTGCACGGCAGGTCGGGGCGTCAATGTAATGTTCGGAGACATGCTTCGTTTGAATGATAATTTCATTAGATTAGTTTGTAAACTTTTAATGCAGGTTGCATTATACGTCTAAGAAGAAACAATTTGTGTGACAGACTATCCTTCATAATCCCCCTCTTCAGCCTTCTGCTAACAAAAGACCCTTAATACTGAAGATGTTTTGTGGGAGGAGAAACATTTTCCAAACAAGTAGTTTCTCTATTCCAGCCCAGGTAACAAAGAGGCCTTAGGAATTTCTGTGGGCCTTGTCAGGACTGGCCCATTGGTCTTAAAGCCACCTGCTGCTTAAGCCATTGGTCAATAGATTAACTGCTGCTATTACTAAGTGTTTAGGAAAGTAAGTTATGTGGCAGAGCAAACAAAATCAACCTCCTTAACACATGTTAATTCAAAATTTAATAAATCTTCACTGAGAACAGTAAAGCAATCAAGGACGGTGGGGTGCGCAGGAAAGCTCTTAGTATGCGCTGCTCCTCCAAGCAAAGTATCACATGGCAGATAAAAAGTCTTAAACAAAAGGATAATACTCTATTTGCTCTGCAAAACTAGCTTGACACTTGCCTCCACGCCTCTGCCTTCCTCCTTTTCTTCTGGCTTTTGGATGCTGCTTTGCGCTGCAGATTTTGGGCAATTTCCAAACCTCAGTCACTGAGGTTCACAACAAACAGTAATAGTGGAGTTAATTCCTGGTGAAAAGGTGGGAAGGATTCAAATACTGGCAAAAGCTGTGACACTCCACAGCCTTGCGTGTCATTCATATTCTGTAATGAAACACGCTTTAACAGAGCACATCTCCCCAGGAAGAGAAAACCTTCTGCCTGCCCTCACATGCCATTGGGGACTTTGCATGGCCCTGGAGGACCAGAAGGATTTTGGCAGGGGAACCAAAGTGTCTCATGAGGCCAATGCCTCATGGATCTGGCCTGGGCAAAGGTCAGAAAGGTGCTACCAATTCTTAAAATAAGTAATTTAAATCTCATTTGTCTACAGCTCTGTGCTATTTCATGAGATGAAAGAAAGACTTGGAAGAAAAATTTTGCTTTTGCATGCAAAAAAGGGGATAGGACAATACCAGGTATTGGTGCATGTTGGCTTAGGAGTTCCTGGTTTTCTGTCACATGCTTCAAGCACTTGCTGTTTCTCATACTGCAAATTTAAGTAACTGGTAAAATACAGTTCTCACTGTTTTGGAAAGATTCACAAAAATTCTTGGAATAAATTTCCATTTTTGTGGTGTCTTTTCTTAATTCTTAACTTTCTGGTTCATAAGTTTCATTAATAAGTAATTTGTTTCCTATATGAGTTAATTGTGATCTAAAACTGAAGATCAGGATTATGGTTGCCCTCACTTGGCTTAGAATCATGGGATGGATGCTCCTGTATGGGATGAGTCTGTGTTTTGTCAATGGATACTCAGGAGAAGAGAGAAGTCCAGAACAGTGGCACTTCAAATCACACATAAGTTGCCCACTGACGTTTTCCCACTGAGTGTTTGAGAGAGGCAGAAGCAAGAGAAATGCACTGAAATGTATTCCTGCTCCAGCACATACACTCTTCTATCCAGGGTGAGGTGTAGCAGCTGGCACTGGCCTTCTCTTCAGAAACTTGACCATTGGTTTGGGATCTGGGTTTTTGTAGATTTCCCACAAGTCTAATACTGGTTTTGCCAAGTGCATTTGACTGGTTCCAAACATACGTTTTGATGATCAGGTACAGTACCTTGCTAAGAAAACAAGGCATCTTCCAACCAAATTTTCAGGGGGGATTTCTCAGGATCCATAGGCTGGGTTGTGATTTCCTTAGTCTGGCTTTGGCAGAGCCTTCCTTAACCTGGCATGTGAATAAACACTACTGCAGGCCTTCATCCATGCTGTTTGGAAGGCTGAAAATTCCCCTTTGTGAGGCTGGAAATTTCCTGAGAGGAGAACGCAGCAGTAACTCCAAAATGTTTTCCTTGCAGACCTCGTTGAGCTAGTTTTTATCTTGGTAGGAGAGCATTGAGACCTATATGAACAAGATAAGATAAATTTAAATTTAATTAAATTTTTTATTATGGCATGGTAGGTATTGCTAGGCTATCAGCTGCCATCATGGAGCCCAAGCTGATGGTTGTAGCAAGATATTAGAGGCTATCTTTGAACAGGACATTTATCTGAGATTTTTATAATATATCAAAGCTCCTTGCATGTCTGGGAGTATTTGGGGGTCAGTAAAATGCTAAGAAGGTTCCAGCAGGGCTTCTATCCTTCCTTTCCATCCCATATCTAATCACTCTCCCTTCGGGCAGTCTGCTAAAATTGTGATGGTAGGGTAAAATCAGAGGTCCAGTATAACAGAAAATTGCCTTTGTCATATTCTGAATCTCTTTGACTCCAGGACCTATACTCCTGATGGAGACAGTGTAAGGAAAGTCAGACCTAGCCCTATATTTGTGCTCTGCACTGAGGACATGTTCAAAGTATCTTTTCCCAAGAATGAGTATCTGTCTTCACATCTGACACCAAAGCTGGTTTTCAGCCAGTCTGCTGGCAGGAGACACAAGTGAGTACAGTCCCATTTGACAGCCATAAGCTCTGGGTAGTTTAATGTAATGCAGTTAAAATTAAAGGACTTGCCTGGTTTGTTGTGCAACATCCCCACATTGCCTCAGTCTGGCAAGGTCAGCTGGATGATATTATAAATGGGTACGCCCTGGTTCCTTTTCACTTATTTTTAATGTGATGTTGCTTTCTGTACAAGCATTAATTGTATAAGCCAAGAAAAATTGTGGAGTAAAGGGATATATTTTTAGATGTTACTTTATTTGGAAAGCAAGAGATGCAGTCCCTTCTGGAATTTGATATTCCTAAGCTGAACAGTGCTTTACTGCTGTGATGCAGTTAAATCACGCATTTCTTTGCTGCCTCATAATGAAGAAACCTAAGCTCAACTATTATTCTCCTTTGAGGCTAAGAATTCAAACTCTCTTTGAGAAAAGACTGATTTGAGATCATTTTCTGCTCTGAGCGTGCTAGGCATTACACAGGGTGCAAAGGCAATACACAGTGTAGCATGACACTTAAACTGTTATTACACTTATATTGCATTTAGAAAAAAAATCTTCAATCATTCATAGTTAACCTAGGAGAGCATTTTCCCCAATGTGACACTTAAATGTTTTTAAAATAATGGGATGATTTGTTTCTTTCCCCTTGAATATGAGGCAGTGAGGTTAGAAGGGGAAGCAGAGGGGGGATGAAAAGTGGCTTATATTGTCAAGGTCTCCTTAACTGTTAAGCAGTGGGGGAAAGAATCAGACTCCTTTCCTGGGTGAAAACAGAGATATTCTCCACTGATGACTGTCCTTCTAAGCCTTTCCTATCACAGGCTAGCAGTTAAAATAATACTCACCTACTGGGCATCCAGCAGAGTTGATCTACCTTTTCTGCTAGGAGGTTCACGTCCAGTCAAGCCTGATTAATCTTTTGCAAGTCCTGAATGATCCCAAATATAACACATAACAGCTACACCTGTTTATCAAGTCAGTTCATTTCCCTTCCCCTATTCCACACTGAAAAGGAGCATTAATTAAAACAGTAAACAAACGAGCGCCTATTCTAAATCAGAGCTGCAGGCAAAGAAGAGATAACTTAGGCTCTTGAGAAGAGGGATTTTCAGTTAATTTATGGAATCTACTGTCACTCTCAGGGCAAGGGAGCTTACGTAGCTTGGAAATTGAAGCAGACAGGCTTTGTCTAAACACTTCTTTTTCAGTGAATATCTTCTCTTTTTTCCCTATTTTAATTTTTAATCAAGCCCTCCTTTTTTCTTCCTTTTCATTCTTTTTTTTTTTTTTTTTTAAGAAAAGAAATTGCCAGATTTTTCCAGTATTCTGGTGACTCATACAGCTCCTGTGAGATACCCAAAAGGTAGAGAAGAGTGAAGATGAGAGGCAGGAAGCTGAGCTTTAAAAAGAGCAGTGTGAGAATATGAAATGTTCCTTTAGCAAATTATTCCCCGGAAATTAATTGCCGTTCTTCAATCCGTTTTATTCATCATTTCCCCAGCATATTCATCTGTATCCTGGTCCTGGACCAATGTTGGTGTGAGTGTAGGTTTCTGGTTTTTTCGGTGAGCTGCAGGGAGCCCACCTGAATTAAACAGTCACGGAATGGTGTCCGCGGGGTTGCTGTAGTGCGGATCTGCCGGGTCCCTTCGCCGGGCTGGCTGCTCTGTGCGACACACAAGTGAGCATACGAGCAGGCTCACAGCACCGTGACAAAGGGCCTGCTCCTGCCTGCCGGAGGAGCAGAGCACCGAGGGCATCCGAGCGAGCGGCAGAGCCCGGAGCCCGAGCCTTACTTGTGCCTGGCAGGTGCTGCTCGCACCCATCTCCCAAACCTGGGGCTGCCGCCCCAGCCCGGCGCTGCGGGAGGAGGAATTGCCCGGCTCTGGGTGCTGCAAGGTCAGGGCCTCCGCCTCAGTGTGGATTTTGGTCCGCTTTGTGGTTTTGAGGGAAGCACGTACGCATTCAGTTTTTGATAGAGGGGGAGAAGCAGCAGGGGAGCGCCTCAGCGCTGCAGGAGAAATGGGGGAGCAGACCCCCCCGAAAGCAAAGAGGTGCTGCGCTCTGAATTCCCCCTCACAAGCACATTGCTGAGCTAATTGAAACTGGCTCTCCCACATCCCTGGGGAGTGCCCTGACCTCCTACCTCCCGGCAGCTGGGGGGAGGGCGGGGAGGCAGAAAAAAACCCTCTCCCTCTTTTCCTCTCTCCCTCTTCCCTTCTCTCCTTCTCTCCCTTTACCTCTCCATTTTTTTATCAGCAGTTCTACCCCAAGAAACCTTCCCTGCTGTAGCTCCTGCTCTACGCACCCAGGACAACTTTCAACAAATCACCATTTTCTGTCAAAAAATTTGTAACCTGCTCTTGTTGCGAGCTGCTTTTCGATTCCAGAACATAGCTAAAAAGAATACTGGTCTGCCCAAATAAAATACTATTGGCAGGGAGACAGTTTAAACTCCTATCAGCCAGGATTTGTCACAATGAAGGCTGCGTTTCTCAGGAAGCAAACTATCATTTTGCTTCTTACAATACTGTTGGGACTCTCTCCCTGGGCTAATTAATGTATTAGACATTTGATTTTATTTCAGACTGAGATTTGGAATAATTCAGTTTGTGAAATTACATTGAAATTGTAGTTTTCATAAAATTACAGACAGACCAAAAAAAGTTCTGTAAACCTTTGTCATTTCAGATACAAATCTCTTTTAAAGCTACAGGAATGCCTTCTACATATTTCAAGTCATCCAGCTTTTACTGGTGGCATATCCAGTAATCATGTTGACAAATTAATGGTAGAGAATTAGTTGTACATTAAAGATTTAAATTATATTATGCAGCACATTGTCATAAAATGATATAAAACAATTGGCAAATAAATGTAAATTAATTCCAGTTACTGACATGAAAGAGGCAGACTGACATCTGTACACTTCTTGCCTTGCGCAGCTGCCATACTTTGAGACGTAAAGCAAAGTGGGAAGCGGGATGGCGCGGTGCCGCAGCAGCCAGGGACGGGCTCAGGCCCGGCCTTTGGGAACGGCCGTGGGCTGGGCAAAACCCTACCTCCACTTCTAAACAAACAAATTTGTGTCCAGCATCGCCCCTGCGTGCCCCTGGGGGGACGGTAGAAAAGTTTCCTTTGTCAGGCAGGATGAATACCTTGTCATGACAATACTCGGGGTTTGGCATTATCCTACCCTGACCAAAATCCCGCGAGTTCCTATCAATACCAAAGCACGATTGCTTCCTGGGGCACAACCCCGGGACTTTCAAGGACTCACACACTACTGTGCTGGCTAATTATACGGATTCCATTTCCTGTTATGAAGGAATGCATTACCTGCAGCAAAGGATGCAGAAAATATTGGGTGTGGGAGGCGCTAGGAGGAAGCAGAAAGCGGCCATGAATTCAAACCCCAGCCCTGGGTTTATACCCACAATCCAGACCCATGCTGAGAGCCTAATCACTGGGGCCATTCTTTGGGCTGTTGTCCAATCAGTCCCTGAATAGCAAAACCCCACAATGCGGAGTATGAATTAGAGGGGGGGAATAAACGTGGGCGCAGACTTTTTTTGCAACAATACCTAACTGGGCCTTTCAGCCAGGACAACTCACGGACAAAAGCACGGCGGAAATTGAAGTAACTTTTGGAGGCCCTCATCAGTAAGAGCTGGCTTGATGAGGGTAGCGCTGGCTTCTTTTTTGTGTGGACTGGATCAATTATTCACTGAGGGGGGAGAGGTGGAGGAAAAAAAGTCTTAAAAATCCAACATTTGTGTCGCACTGGCCTTGGAAATCATGGCTGTTCGCTGAATAAAACCAAATATTTTTGTCTCCTCCTCCTTCTTTCCTTGGCGGATGCTGCAGTGATTTAGGGGGTGGCTGGTGGAGTGCTTGCATTCCTCACCCTTCCCCCCTGTGCCCAAAGAAGAGAATAGCTTCTTGAGCTATAGAGATGTCAGGTCCATGTTTTAAAATTTAGCTTTGTTTACCCAACAGAATGGAATTCATTACTGCGCAAAAGCGGTTCAATTTTCTGACCTTTTTTATTCAAAATGTTGGAAGTAGCAAAAAGCTCATTTGAAGGTCACAGGTTTATGTATCTATTCTCTTAAGTGTTTTAGAAATTCATATGGAGGACACTAAAGGTGGAATATGTGAAAACATACTGTTCATTGTTTACCCTAACCTTGCCATGATTATTAGATAAATGAGGGAAGCAAAATGGCATTAAAAGCCATTGTTAACAGTGATTTTTTTTTCCCCCTGAAGACTGTTCATTTTTGCCCCTGATCTGCAAAGGTCATTTGCTAATTCTTTTCACTGAGTAGTTTATATAACTTCTGCATTTCAAGTCTATAAAAAGCTTTTGCAGACTTTTCATACTGTAAGTAGTAATTTGTTTCATTACCGTTTGAATTTTTATATGTAATTCCTATGGACATTTTGCTGATATTGTCAGGCTTAAAAGCTGAGAGGCTTTTCAGTTTTTTCTTTTTTTTTTAAGGCCAGTTTCATTCTATCTAGATAATTTGAAATTAGTGGAATCAATCAGTCAGCGATTTAAAAGCCAAACTTTGCAGCGAAAGATATTTGGAGTAAAATTATTTTATTTTTCTACATCCACATCTGATTTGAAAGGCCTTTTCAGCCAGTTATCCAAAGCCAATATTTAACTGTTACTTATTCCCCTAATTTCTGTCCTTTGTCAGGGGAACTTTCCTCGCTAGATCTTGTTGCTCCGTTCCGCGCTAATTGCGGCTTACATTATATAAATGGCTTTGTAAAGAAAACTATAACCCCCAGCCTCGAAAGTTGCATGTTTCTATTTGCTCAAACTTGATGCACTTATTTTGAGAGGGTCATTTCGAGGAAAGCTGTGTAGGCACTGAGAATGTCTTGTATAATAAGCTTAAACAGAACCTTTTGTCCGTCCTCGTCTTCTCAGGCCCGAAAATTAGGCCTCCTTTTTCTGGCGGGGGGCTGAAGTGGTTCATTACCGCAGCCTCCTCCGGCAGGCCTTGGCCCAGCCATTCCCAGTACTCGAGCTCTGTAACTTCCTTAGAAAGGACGAAGGAAAACATGGCACACAAAGGTCTTGTTAGCACTTCCTATGTGAAATTAGCAGCTTTCTAAAAGGTACAACTCCAATTACCTCACATTGTGGGGACGCGCACAAACCCAACAATGAGCCCAGTCTTGCAAGTGACATGCTGTCTCTCTGGAGTTACTTCCCTAATTAGGGATGACGAAGCCCCATTCTGGCGAGTGCATCTATTTACAGTGGGCCACAATGCCTTAACTCGAGCATCCTCCTGAAAGGCCAGTGTTAAAAAACACAAGTGCTCTTTTGGCGGAGCCGTCCGTGGGGAAGCGCCGCATTCCTCGCGGCTACACCCTGCCGAAAAGGGTGGCCGCTTTCCCCCGCATTGTTCACACTTCAGGATTCATTTGGGACAATAAAGCTCCTGCCCCGTGAGCGCTGGGAATTACAGTGGACAATGGCCAGGCTTTCTTAACGGGGTCTAATGATGGAAAAAAAGAAAAATATTTATTGCTTTTGACAGTTTCACAAGGGGCAAAAATCCTTGTCGTGGCTTTAAGTTTCCACAGCTGTTGGAGGAAGGGTGGTCATATGGACTAAAACAGTTCAGCTCCTTTGTTAAGAGGCTGAGCACAAGGGCCAAGCTGTGAAATTAAAGATTAAGTTCGTTAAGGTAAGGTAATTGTGCTTGCATCCTTGTTGATACAGGTGTGTACAGGCAAGGCCCGGCTCAACAGACCTATTTATTTACCTCCTGGCTCCTTACCTTCATGAGGCAAATCACCTCACGAGTGTGAGGTGCTGGAAATGTATCTTGTTTGCAAAGCCTGGGGCAGGGCTGGTGGCGCACAGCCTGTGCTCGCCAGGGCCCCATCAAGAGGGGGAGGAGGGTGGAAAACATTTGGGGGCACCACCAGACATACCTTTGCCCAGAGGAGACACCCACCCCGGTTTAGGGCTGGGGCACATGTCAGCTTCTTTCCTCAGAGGAGAAATGTCTTGAAACACCAGTGGTGCTGCGGTGAGGGAGGTGAAATTATTAATTCCCTGGTAGCTTATTTGGCATGAAAGTGTTACTGATTATTAGTTTGCTGCTGCTAAGTGTTTGGATTCTTTGCTATTATTGTGTTATTTGTATTGTTAACAGTTCACAAGTTCAACAGTTTCAACTAAATTGCACTGTAATATCAGGGTTCCAGTATGAAATTACTGCAGCTAATAATAAAATAAGACCTTTGTGTAGGTATATAGATAGCTTCCCAAATTCATTAAAAAAAGCCCTCGTGAATTAACACAAACATTCTGCTGGGGTTGTGCTGTTTTGGATCAGCAGATCAATTATCTATTGGGCTTTTTTGGTGACAAAGTAGGATGATAATTTTGAATTATTAAAAATGCTGCTATACAGTTATTTCATCAAAACAAGCATACAGCAGGGACTTGCACGGAAGAGCCTGGTGGTTCACTGGTCTCCCTCCTCTCGGCCAGCAGCCACCCTGCCCAAAGTCCTGCCCGGGCTGCTGCAAGCACATCCAAGCCTGTGCTCCAGATCCAGCTGAGGAGCAGAATCATTGCCACACCTGGTACTTAAGAACTGTGCCTTTCAGGGCCTCCTCTTTGAGACAGAGCAGTTTAGTTCACGGCTGATTCCCCTGCAATGATGCAGTCCTACCTCTGTGTGTTGCACGGTGCCAAGTGGTTTGTGATAGCGCGCTGAGGTTAGGACGTGCATCATCTCTCTGGTATATATTCTGCCACAGATATTGTGCAGGTCAGTGTCAACAAGTGGACATCAAAAAATACCTCAGCCTGGCTGCTCTGCTTCCCAGGATGGGCCTATACACAGAGTTAAATTTTCTGTCCCACTCTACTGTGACAAGGCGAGAGCTCCTATCCCATTTGGGGGAAAATATATGGAAATTACTTACGACAGAAATTCCTCAAAGGCAACGTCTTTTCTGCAAAGCTGAAGAGATGTCTGTTTTAAGAGGCTCATGAAAAAGACCAAGTTCCTTCTCCTTCAAGCTAACAGCACGTTAGGCCCAATCCTGCTCACGTTAAAGAATTGGTTCCATTATTTCCTGCCTGCTTTAATCTGTTTTTCCCCATATAGGTGGTTAAGGAAGCAGATAGTAGTTCAGGTTAAATATGTGCTGAGATGTAGATATGCTAAATATTAGCAACTTTGCTTCTTTACAGAGATATTTGCTTGTACACAAATTCTCTTCTTCTGGAGAATATAAATGACATATCAGTGGTTTTAGAAAACAAAGGCGTTCAAGCAACCTTCAAACGCCTTCTTTAAAATTAAGGATTTATCTTTACTCCTGTGGCATAGATAATGAATTTTCTTTGCTGGATGGAAAGAAAAACCTGTCACATAGCTGGCATATATAGCCCATTACAGCTAACACAACATTTCATCATTTGAACCACTTGATAATTACAAAGAGAATTGCAGGCAACTTCTGAAGTGTTCTTAAATCTCACTTTATATTTTGGTCCTAGTGAGAGCAATCATTATAAGGTTCTTTTTGTTGAGGTAAAATGATTTTGATTCTTCTTTGGTTTTTTTTTTTAATTTCTATATGTTTTTTCTGTAAAGATCTGGTTACTTGTAAAATAAATTAAACCATTTTCAGCTAGGAAAAAAGTAATTTATGAAAAAATTAATTTTAAAAAACCCTTTAAAATATAAACTTTCATCCTTTTTTATTTTAATTTTTTACAAGCTGTTGAAAAATACATGTAAAATATAACTGAACAGTTAATGAGATAATCTGCTTACAAATCACGAAATTAAATTAGCTTTCTTTTCCTTGCATGTAGACATACCTGAGGAAATATAAGAACTTACAATATTTATTAAATAAATCACAGCCTAATAAAAATTTATGTTTTGTTGTGTTGGGAGAAAGGAAGTGAAGAAAATTGGAATTTTAGCTGTATTTTTCCATCTATGTTTGCATGTACTAAACTATATGTGAAAAATAGTCTCTCTCAGGTAGAGAAGAGAGTTTTTTGTTTCTTGTTTTCAAGATGACTTTGCTCCCTGCAACAGTTCACATGCTGCATGTGGGAATGTTCCACTATCCAGTTATGGGCATTAAAGGACAACTATAACACACTAATGTGGACATTATCAGTGAACATAACAGAGTGTGTGTACATTAATACAATGTCTGTGCAGATGCATGCATATATACTGATTTGAATACTTTGGCAAATTCTTATTACTTGAAATATATTTTATTGTGGATTGTTCATTACTACCTTTCCTGGTTTGCACAAAAGTAGAACAAATCCAGTAATAAGTAAAAAATTACTTTACTTTGAGAAAGGTCTTTCTATAATGCTGTTTCCATTTCTTCTGCTTTGACTCTTTGCTGCTATAAAAGCAGTGAAATTTTTTTAGGAACCCTTGGCAAATCTTTTGTTTTGGTAATCATGCACTGATTTTTCACCTGTGATTAATGATTACTGTGTTCCACTCATTTTGTGATTGATCAGTTCTTCTTGGAGAGTAATTTTTCCCTCTGAGCTATATATCCAAATTGAGCAGTACCTGTGCTTTGCTAAGCAGACTATTGAGTGAAATACAGCTCACACAGTAGTTTCTGCCTCTTCTCTGAAGGATAAAACTACACAGCTGCAGTTGTGTACTAGACAGGTCTCAGGCCTATGAGACAATTTCAATGTGAATGCAGGATGTTGGGGTTTTTTCTGATTTATATGCCAGGTGGTTTTGACTAACCAAGATATAGTGAATGTTGTTAGGAAAATGATGAGATTGCATTTCCCTGTGTCCTCTACAGTATGTCCTAAAATTGTAATCTTACTCAGCTGCTGAGTCCACCTCCTGTTCTCTGTGGATTAGTTATTTAGCTTGGGTATTAAGTATATCAGAAAAGCTTAATCTAAGAGTCATTATATGTGTTTTAATATTGAAATTTGTCTTTGCAAAATCAAATTTTAATGTTCTAAAATAGGTTCATCTCCTTTAACATCATGATTAGAAAATGTTTTGCAGGGAGAATAGGTGGACAGATTCACTACATGGTTTTCACATAACACGTTATTCTGTCCTGCTGGAAGTAAAATGCTCAGAGCATTTTTTTATTGTTATGAAACATTTTTTTAAATATTTAGGCCAGCATTTCTGAAGAATCTTGTATGGGCTAGAAAGGCTGTCACAAAGCATCCATGCTCTTATTGGCAAGAGAAATGAGCTTTCTTCAAGCTCCATACCAGCTGCTGGTAAAAAATCAGCAAACATAGTAAGACTCCAGTGCAAGTTATTTCTTTAAAAACTAATGTTAAAACTTTTTTGTAAATTAGCAGAAGTTCTTGGGCATAAAACCTTGTGGGCATGAACTGAGAAATGCAGTCAGCTTGTGCACAGGGACACTTTGGCCATCTGGAAAGTCCTCTTGTGAAATCCCCTAGGGACTCCAGGATAAGCACAGGTAGGCATCTGAGTGGGCTACTGACAATTCTTTTACAAAAGATGAGAGAGATTTAAGTGAGCTTGGAGGTTACACGACAACTTGATCACAAAAGCATGGAGAAGCCCTTTCTGCCCTACTTATTTGGCTTCAAAATTACTGTAATGGTTTCTTTCTACACAATGTACAAATTGTCAAAAACGGGAGACGTTGCTGATTGCATTTCCTATCATTGTGCCCAACAACTATTCCCTCCATCAGATCAAAACCATCTGTGCCTCCATGGTGTGTGTCTACTCTGCAGGGCTACAAACTTCAAACCAAACAGCTCAGGTACAGCACAGGATTGAGCTGAGGAGCACAGTGATCTTGCCCACAGGGGACTTTGACCTCCTTCCAGGAGCTGAGCCAGCACGCTGCTCCCAGCACTGCAGTCTTCAGTGCAGAGCAAACCTTAGCCAAAGAGCCATCGTGGACCAAGGAATTAGAGAGTCCTCTCTTGGAGAAGCTTCTGTTCTCTATTCTTTTGCCTGTTTTTCTTCACTTCATGAAAAACCACATTTATCTTATGTGGTTTTCAGGTCCATTCTGAAGAATTGTGACTTCAATTCTTTAAGTAAGGCAATGCAGAACTTGGATGCTGTCATTCATCAAGTGGGATCTGCTATCTCAAAATCTATATTATCAAATTATAATTTTAAATAGACCCTGAAAAATATCGGTGATTTTAGTATATTGATTATTTCTAAGAATAAAATTATGATAATTGAATTTTCTAGAGAGTCTCAGCACTTCTGATACGCTCTTGCATCATGTTGTTCCTCCTTTTTCTTACCTTTTTATGAAGAACTGAAATGTGGAAAATAATGATGGTCAAAAGGGGTTGAAAGGCTACTTGAATGGAGACAGAGGCCAGGGGCACGGTTTCAAAAGTAGGAGAAAAAAACATCAGATGCTACTTGTGGTCCAGAGCAGAGGAAACAAGTGAAGAGAACTGTATGACATTAGACAAGAGAGTGCATTCAGACAAAATAAGGAGAAGAAAATCTACAGAGAAATGCTGGCAAGTATGCAGACAATTTAGAGCACTACAGACAGGGATGGTGAGTTTAAAGGGCAGACAAGGAGCCAAAGAAAAGAATATATCCATGATGTTGCTTGGAACAAGGCAAAAGAAAATTGACTTAGTGGTTGACTCTGAGTGTTTTTAAGAATACAATTGAGTCTAAGTACCTAAATAGCTTCAGGGAAAGCAAGCAGATAGATGACTTGTAATGAATACCATATATGCACCCATGTACCCTGATTAACTTGAGCTTTTTGGTTTACACAGATTTGAGTGAGGGAGGAGCAAAAAAAGTGGGAGAAAAAAGGTTACTCTAAGCAAGGTACATGGCCAGCTGAACAGAAAAAGGCTAATGCAAACTGAATGCTAAAGGTAGCATGTATCTTTATATTCCAGAGCTTCCTGCCAGCTTTTTTCCCACAGCCTCTGCATTAATTTTACACCAGAGTGACAGCATTCAAGTTTAATCTAAAACTTCAGGTCTCCTAACTTCCAGCCTTGAGCATGTGCAATATTGTACTATAATACACAACCCTTTCACTCTTCAGTTCCAATGGTTTGAGTTTACTCGAAACATTCTTGAGCAGAGTGATGTCTTTGGTAGATCTGTGGGTGCAGCACAGAACTATTAAGGCACTGCTCTTGGTGGAGCTGTAGTTCTGGGTCTCTTTTATTATTTCCAGGTGGAATAGCATCCTGCAGTGAGTAAATTCATTTTAAATTCTGCAGTTTTCTTTTCATAGAATCTGTTGAATCCTCACTTCCCCCACCTTTCCAGTTTTGTCCTGCTGCCATCATTGTGCTTGCTGTGCACCAATATAGTGACTGACATGCAACAGTGGAGTGTACATAAAGACAAAAGTTTTAAGTCCTGGCACAAACACTTGCCTCCACTTCCTTGAGATGTATGTCAGTGGTGGACCCATGAAGATTCTTTATTTTAGTGAAATTGAACACTTAAATAGGTCTTGGAGGAATCAGGGTATGGGCAAGGACATAGAAGTGGAGACAAGCCATAGTATGACCTTGAGGCTGGGAAGTAAGTGACATGTCTTTTGTGTCATAAAGATTCAATTATTAAAGTAATGATAATGTTCATGTTTTCTAGTTCTGGAAAATGTTGACTTCCTGTTGTCTCTGTAGCCCCTTGGTTATCATGGCAACATTGCTTTGATTTTTGATTTCTCTCTCTCTCTCTCTTTATCCTTCCTTATACATCAGTTTGGGTCTGTGAGAGGAGTAAGAATTCAGGAAAGATAGTATCTAGTGATGTTCATGAAGTGTGATGGTGGAGGTGGTGTTAAAAGGTGTTTCTTCTACTGTCATGGAGCCATTTCATTCCCAAGAAACCCTCCTGGTTTGTTAGCTCAGTAGCTGCTGGTAGGTGTTTGACGTGACCATAATTATGGTTGTTGGATAACTTCTTGTTGAAAAAAAATCCTTCAAAACTTTCACAAAAAATCAGCAAAGAGATGTTGTTGCTAGCTAAAATTTAGTTCCCTGAGATTCAAGGAATACCTGAGGCACAGTAAAATCTATGGAAGATATAGATTGATTTCAATAAGGCCAGGACTTAGTACTATCAGTATCCAATTTCTGCTGTAGTTATGGTCCTCCTTGCAAATGTGCTTGACCTGTGGAAGAGGCTTTAAGAGAAGTTTCAGACAAGCTTTCCATCACCTGGATGGCCACAGATCAAAAACTTGAACTGCTCTGACTACACCATGGATTTCCACAGTACTGTAACAAGAGAGAGCTGTGTTCAGCATCTGGAGATTCAGCTGAGAGGCTCCATCAGATGGTGCTGAGCTCTGTTGTTAAAGAAAATTCCAACTCTTCCCCAAGTCCCAGGAAGGAAAATAAATGCAAAGAGCAGAGATAGTCACAAACTGGTTTGGTTTTGGATTTTTTTCCCCTGAAAATATCATTAACTAAAAATCAAACCAAACAAATAAGCACACATACACAAACAAAACCATTTCAGCACTGAGCATTGCACATTCCTTAATGTCCTGATTTCCTGCATCTTAGNGTTTGGTTTTGGGTTTTTTGGTGGTTTTTTTTTTTTTTCCCTGAAAATATCATTAACTAAAAATCAAACCAAACAAATAAGCACACATACACAAACGAAACCATTTCAGCACTGAGTATTGCACATTCCTTAATGTCCTGATTTCCTGCATCTTAGCTCCCACCTAGCTGGGGCTCCCGTTTCACTGGGGCTTTTTTCCCTGGATGTTTTATACAGGGCTGATCCTTTCTGTTCAACAGAGAAAGGTAACTGTAGCCATAAACAACTACTTTATATTTTTTAACTGCTTTCTCAATTACCTTTTAGTAGGGGGGTAAGTTACTGTCATGTTTTTCTTCATTAAACAAATTAATAAGTTTCCTGCAGATCATTGAAAAAAAGGCAAAAAAATCAAACCTCAAATTTTCAGTGTTCCCAGGGTGGACTCTGCTGTAGAAAGATTTTTCAAACATTTTTTAAATACTCGAATTTAAAAGATAGGACAAAACGTTTCCCCCTGTAAAAGCTGATGAGGCATCTGTAGCTGGATGTTAAGATTAATTATTATTTAATTCTTATATTATATTATTAATTATTAATTAATTATTGGTAAACTAGAATTAAAATACCCAGAAATCTGATAATCAGACTCTCTGAGTCAATTGAGGCTCTGTATAACAAGTCCAAATTTGGTATTATGGCAAAAAAATTCAGGTGAAATTGATGAGTATCTAAAAGTATCAGAACTGAATGCAAAAGTGCTTGGAGCATAGGTGAGACATCATTAAAATACCTCATTCCTTTGACTTCCTTCTCACCATCTTCCTTCATCACTGAGAGAACTGCCTTTTCCTGACTTTGGTTGCTAGAGCTCCAAACCTCTTGTTTCACTGGCAGTGCTAAATCTGCAGAGCCTAACCCTGGTGGCAATGCAAGCTGAAATTAATATTAGAGTTGTGTGGATCAGAATCTTTTAAAGAATATTTCCTTTGACCTTGCCCACCAAAATCAACAAGAAAAGGCATTCTAGGAAATTGTGTAGAGAAAGTTCTATTAAAAAACTGCTATTTGGATAGAAATCTAAAATCAGAATTTTTGTTCAAACTTCCAACCTAAATTTGTGCTCTGTGTTAGAAAGGCTTTATAAAGCCTGGATTTACCTGCTTTTCAGAGAATGGAAGCTTGCTTTCATTAATGTGATACATCATAATATAGGAAAGGATGAAGACTAACATTGCAAGGTAACCAACCATAAGTCTTACTAAATCTTAGCTGCTAACATTTAATATCCCACCAAAACTAAGCAAATAAATAATATTTATGCATATGCACATATCTTTCTAATTGGGTGAAATGTATTGTTCTCTTCTTCAAATTGCCAGTGTGGTTTGTTGGGGGTTTTTTTGCCCCTGGGCATTTTCCCCCTGCTTTCATACCTGCTCATACCACGTCGGTTGTCAGGTTTTGGAGTGTTTGACATTGCTGCTGCCATTATAAATTGAAAGATGGAACCATGGGCCAGATTGCTTTTATCTATTATCCAGTTTTGATCTTTCCATCTGCTCTTTGCCAAGTAATGTCAGCCATGATTATTTCTAACTTGCCAAAATTCTGAACAGCTTTTAAACAGGTGACATTTTCCTATAAAAAGACTCTACCACAAGCATGTTTCTTTTTCCAGCCCTAAATGTCACCTTTTCTCCCATAATTACAGTGGTCTAAGTGACACATTTCTGGACTACTGACAGTTTTAAAGATTTGCTGTTTGTGGGTATTGCAATTACTGTGCATTACCTTCTCCCTTCTGAGAGGAATGAAATTATTTCCATAGAAGTTGCTGCCTTCACAGTTTTGCCTTTGCTTTTGCACAGCTGGCTCTAGACTCGATCTAGACTTGGAAGTTGCTGGGAATAACTTAGTGTCAGGCAAATAAAGAACTTTGGATTAAGCTACTGTCACCACTTAGATGAAATCTTTCTTAAACTTTTTCCTTCCTGCCTGAAAGCATTTGAAAAAATATTGTACCCTGAGTAGACTTTGTGGACTAAAATGTTTGAGCCTAGGGTCACTTATGGATGTCAACAACACCCCTGTTATAATTATTCTTTTGTGTGGGTACATCTCCTGCAAGTGTCTGTGCTATGTGAGTCAACCTCGTGTGATGATACTGTATTTAGCCCATGGGCTAATGATGACACAGGCAGTCCATGTATTTCTGCTGGCATTCCACCTCTTCATGCAGAGAAAGAGTAGGTGGGAAATTAAATCAGTAAACCCTCTGCTGTCATTTACCTGGTCTGCCTTCTGCCTTTTTATTTCACAGAACAAATAAAACACAGTGACCAACAAACATTACTGACCCAGACATCGTGCAATTTAAATGACGTATACTGAAAAAAAATCTGATAGCTCCTTGTCTCATCACTTCTTTTGTTTCTAAATAAACCCCCAGGATAGAGCAGAGACACAAACCAGATATTTATTTGTGGACTCTTCATCTTTCATTCTATGTATCATAGCAAACCGTTCCAGGGCAGACTTATTCAAGTCTTCCATGAATTCTAGAATTGGGATTCTCACAACTGTATTTGAACACTAGCCATGAATTTCAATACTTCAGATTTGAATAACAATATATCTATCTGTTGGTCTGCACAAGAGATCTCTGGAACTAAAAGAAGAACTATACTATGAATTTATTGAAAAATCAACTCCTTTATTGATGAATTCTGAACAATTTTTTTTTATAATGTATGCACATTTACATCCAAAAATTACCTACAGATATTAGGAGCCTGAAACAGGAGTTTAAATAATGGAAAGAACAAGAGCAACAATAGACTTCACAGTCAGTTTCCTTTAAGTCCTTAGTATAGTCATGAAGTTAAGATACAAAAGCATTTGCAACAACAACATAGTGGGCAGAGAGTATAAAAGAGAGGCCATGAGGCCATTAAGGCAATTAAGAAAGATTAAGATTTCTTGTGGTGGAAAGACCCATTAATCAATAGGCCAGAAATCACAGCATGTTGCAGAATATACTTCTCCTAAAAAAGAGAACAAACAGGCTAAATATATCCCACCCCAAAGGTCACAGAGTTCCCATTAATGAGAAATCATATTAATCCCTCAGATATTGCTGGCTCTGTAGTTATGTTTTCCATTTGCACACGTAGGAGCAGCACTGATGAAATGCACCGTAAGCGATGCGGAACCACTGTTAAAAAAATTCCTGCCCACAGCTGGCACCACAGATAGATCCAGCAATATTTGTGGAAGGAAAGCAGAGCTTACTCAAGAGGGCAGGGGCTGCTGCTGCTCAGGGTTCTGCAGGAGAGGGAGGTGACTGTGGTTATTCATTGCTGGCGACAGTGACGCACAGGCCCCCATTCACAAATGTAAAGCTGCTGTACAAAGATGACACCATGCCTGTCAGAGGATGGGTAATTGAAAATCCTTGAATTTGCAAAATGCCTCTGGGCATCTAATGCAAGTCTTCATATGGTAATGAGGAGAGGAAACAAAGTGGGAGGGCTACTGCACATGCTAAAACTTGCACCTGAAATAATTGGAAATTGGCTTAGACGAGCATGTAACCAGGCTGAAACCAGCTCTAGGGCACTCAGCTTCATCTTCAGCAGCAAGGTCACTGCCCCATTTCAGCCTATGCATTTTGTCTGAAGGAGCAGCCACAGGTGGGCAGAAGCAGATTTGCTAACTGGTTTTGTAGAAATAGCTACAGCTGGTTGGGATTTTTATTTTTTTTTTGTTTAGCCAGCTGAAAAACAGCTGGAAGTAGGTGTGCTTCTTTCTCCAAGAGGTTGGTTTGAGTAATTTTTGAACTTGAAACTACTTCCTAGAACTGTTCCTTAGAAATGTTCTGTTTCTTGATTCAGAATAAAGTTTTCTTCACTGATTTGAGTCATTAATATGGAAAAAAATCTCAAAACAACGGAAATGAAATATTTGACTCATCCAAACTATGCTGTTTTGATTAATTGGTTTGCAAGCATTCTTGAGATGTGTTACTGTTTCAGTTACAGTTTGTTAGTTTTAGGGTTTTTACTTGCCATTCAGGTGAGGAAGATGCTTTCTTACAAAATTGAATATGATCCTGGAGTATATAGAAACAGTGGATGAGGCATCTTTTGCATTAATGAGTTAAATTATTATTTTGGGGCTTTTTTTAATGTAGTCGGGATATGTTTCTTTGATTAATGTTGCTAGAATGTCAGAGGCATGGTAAGAGAAACCAGAAAAGAGGGCTGGAATCAAGTTTGCCTCGTTTTGCTGTTAGATGTATAGTGATTAATATGGGATAAAAACCTTTTCTACTGAAGATATTCCAGGCAAAATTCAACAGCTATTCTCACAGATTCCAGAGAAGTCAAGTAGCCACAGTGTTTTGTCAATTTCAAGCAGGGCTACAGGCATCTGGACTTTCTTGTCATCTGTATACTCCCCTTTTTTTCAGTGCAGGACAACTCACAAAATTCCCAGAAAAGCAGGACAACTTATATAACAAATCTTTCTGAAGCAGCTGATTTTCAGGCTCCTATATCACTGCAGAACAGCACAATCAGACATAGGGTACTGTGCTCTAGCTTCTGCTGGCCAATAATTTCTTTGCACTGGTTCTTCATAATTTACAAAATGCAATGTGGCAGCTTCTGGCTGGCCAAGCAAGCCTGAAGAGTTGTCTGTCTCCTTGACTGCAGAGAGAAAAAGTTTTTTTTCCTACACAACAGTAGCATTGTGCTTATGAAGATCTTAGAGCCTATTTTGATACCAAATGTGTGCTACTGTTTTGGGAGGAAGAGGCACTCCCAAAGACCCAGAGTAGACATTTGTTGTCTGCAATGATAGAGAAGCCTGAGATTTCCAACTTTCTTGATCTTGGTGGTACTTATATTCTAGCAGTAGTAGTAGGAATGTCTGAGAACGTTAGCTAGTTTCTAGCTGCAGTACATCTGTTCTCTATACAATCACCTCATCTTCTATTGCAGCTTCTCAGTTTTACTACAGATAAACACCCCTTCTATCATATTGTTTATCCATGCATGGAGCAAGAAATTAATCTGACTACACCATTCTGGACCTCTTGACATTTAGAGAGAGTTGGGATTTAGACAGACCGTAGAAGGAATTGCAGTTTTCAGGATGCGAAGTGATTAAAATGTGAACAAGGATTTCAGCAGAAGCAAGGTCAAGGTAAAGATGAACTCAAGGAGAATTTCAGAGGTGGGAATGAGAAGAGTGGGGAAGGTAGTTTGGCATTATGAAAAATCAGTTTATTGTTTTATTGTTTTAAACTTGGCAATGCTGTGATAGCAATATAAAGGCCTTTAATATATTTTAATTGTGCTGTGATAGAGCACAGAGATGCTAAACACAGTGACACAGTGCTGTAGTTTTCTCTTTATATAACTGGCTTCTACAATTTTAATTTACGTCTGTGCTCAGGAATTCAAAGCTCCTCTTGGTGTCAAAGAAGTCAGCACAACTCTCACTCCCAATGTGTGATACCAGGGGAAGAAAAGACTTCCATGGAATAATGTGGTGTTTCCAGGTCAGATTCATTTTGCTTTTCCCATTATCTGTCCTTCTGTAGTGTTTTTTTCATATACAGAACAGCTTGTAGTTATCAGGTCTACTGGTGGAAAACCTCTGGTGCCAGCCACTGGGAGAATCCTCAACTCCTGCTATGTGGAGGAAACTACAAGTAGGGAAGGCTGAAGGGCAAATCTTTGGAAGGGGACAGCAAGATTGCTGGACCTTTCATAGTTTGACAGTGCTAGCTTTAGTAAGATTCCTTCTTTGATTAAAAACCTCAGTGCAATTCTTTTTTGATGCTTATATGTTAATTCCAATGTGCACGTGTAACTATTAGCCAAACTATTTGACTTTTCACACTAGAGAAGCCTAACAGCTATATCAAAAAATAGCCCACCACTGATATTTGCCAAATGTTTTCATTCCATCTGTTTCATCACAAGGTTTTTGCTTTTTCCAGTTCCCTTCTCCTACTTTCTATTGCATGCTTTCTTCCACTGAGTATTTTTTCATAGCAATCTTACCTGGAGATGAGCTGTACTTCTACTGATAGAATAGATGAAAATAAGCCAGCATTTCACTTGATAAGCATGCATTGTTTCATCCTTCTATGCATTGTTTGTGTTGTGCTACTAATGCAAATGTAATTAGTGAAAATCAAAATACTATATGAAATCATCTCTTTATAAGAGAATTTGGACAAAAAAAATTGATAAAAATTTCTTGGCAATGTCAAAACATCTTGTTTTGATGTCTTTGGGAATACAGACTTTTCACTTTCCTCTTTCCAAACATTTTTATTTTGAATGCCTTCAAATATTGTCTTAGGTACTGTAGAAGCATGTAAAAAATAAAAGTTAAAACTTAATGAATCATCTTGACTACCTAACAGTGAAATCTTTCTATTTTAAATTTTGGTGGGCCAAATCTTGTGCATTTTGATCTTGGTTGGAATTTTAAAACCTCCTCATAATATGAAGGTTCTACAACCTCTGAAAAATGCATCTGGCTTTTTTGTTTTGGTTTGGTTTGGTTTGGGTTTGGTTTGGTTTGTGGGGTTTTTTTGTTTTTGTTTTTTTTTTTTTTGGTTTTTTTTCTGTTTTTGGTTTTTTTGTGTTTTTTATTGACTCTGGGCATCTGCTCTAGAGAGAAAGAATTTTTGAGTCCAAGTTCTTGATCTCATATTCTCTTTCAAGTTGAGCATCCTCCCTGATTACCACTGCCCCATTTTAACAGGAGGAAGGCAACCTCTTCACAAGCAGGATGCCATTTGGGGCTCTTAGGGTGGATGCAGTCACCGTGCTGATGAGAGGCAACGTGGGCAGCACCAAGTCACTCTTTCGTGTCTTCTCGAGCATGTTCCATCCTGAGTCTTGTCAACAGGGGCAGAAAGGTACCTCCCACTCAACTCCCCACTGATAAATTGCCAGCATGGCTTTAAGTCAACAACCTTAAATGCCATCAGGAAACTGGTTGGTGGCCAGCACAGATTGTTGCAGTATGACTGTTTTGCAAGCCTGTCACACTGCAACAATTTTTGTTTCTGACTGGGTAGGCTGCTCTGAGTTAGAGATGATGAAGACTACACAGTACTAATGAAGTTTGTCCTTGAGAGACAAGCTTGCTCTGCAGAGCTAAGAGCAGGAAGTTGGGTTTTAAGGCTAGGAGCTTTTGCAGAGATGTTCAGCTTTCCTTTTCTCCCTCCCATGTTTTGAGGTAGTTTTTACACTACCTCAAAACATGACAACACAGCCAGACTGCCAATACAAATAACAAAAGGCTCTTTTTTTTTTTTTTGATGAACAGAAAGCCAAGTCATACTTCTCATTCACTTCCATAGCATCTAACTCTACCTCACCTACATGAAGCTCATCCAGTGGGTTGTTATGCATTTGCCAGATAAAATATTGTACTCTTTTGGACAGAATGGAAATGGAGCTGGACATAGAAGTGCTTCAAGAAACTAAATTTCCTTGTCACTTATTAAATATCAAACATGGGGCAGGTACTTTTACAATATCTGTGAAGACACCTGCAAAGAAAACAAGATTTTGCTCCAAGTAGTACCTTAGTGACATTCACCAGCAATGCCTGGTCAAAGGGCCAGCTAATTTTTGTTATATTTCCCCAAGAAACAGATTCTTTTGCTGTTGCAATCGTAGCCATCTTCCATGTAAATGCTACCTCCTCCTTCCAGATGTTTAAACAGCTTGTAGGCTTTATCTGCTGACTTGGTCAGCAACAGCAGCCAACACTTAGTATCATCCTATTTTCTCTGCTGTGTATAAAGCTCATTCCTATTTGGATTAATTTTGTCAGTCTATAGTGTCTGATAGTATTGATAATTCTCTTTGGGTTTTTGTTAATGGAATAACCTTAACAAGAATAAAGTAGCTGGATATGGACTTGTTTTAAGATAGTATTTATTTCTAAAAATATTTTAAAATATCTGTTCTGGATTATACCGTGTGTGTGTTTTGTCTGTGGGTTTTCCACAAATCAGTTGTATTTGTTCATATAAATTTCACATTTTCTGTTGAGCCTCTCATGGAGGAGGAGGTGACAGAAATCATGGACTACCAAAAACTAAACCAATCTCCACCACTATCTCACATATTTATATCTCCAGTTCAGGAGGTGTTTTAGGTAGCTGGGTGTAGAAGAGCAGTCCTACTGATGTGGTCAAAGTTAGACATCTCTTGAAACAGAGCACATCAGACTCATGCATGTTTGAAGTTTCTGTGAAACTTTATTCACAAATTTACTCTAGTAAATGCCTAGCTTTCTAAAGATTGAAGTATAAATAAATAACTATGCAAATATAATTCAGTAAATAAATTGACTTTATTAATGTAAACAGGCATTATGAAGGTTAAGATATGTGGGCTTGCAAAATGAAGACAAACCTAAAAAGACAGTTCATTCTCAGTTATACAGTGAAGTATGTCTACTTATTCATTGTTCATCAACCAATATTTTTATAGCAAATGAGGCATAAAGAAATTGTGCACATGAGCAGGTCTGGAAATAAAAATCAAAAGAATCCCTCACTTGATGTGACATTGTGAAATACTGTAGGTTTTTGAGCTCTATGTGTATATTTATCTGACTACTGTTTGTATAACAAACATCAAAGAATAAGAGGTTGATATGCACAGCAGAGCTAGCTTTTCTGAGATGTTTTACCTCTTGATGCACAGGCAATCTAAATATTAATATAGTCCTCATGTTCTAATTTCCTTATTCCTATGCCAAGTTCAGAAACACTTAAAATTAAGCCTCTTCTGTTTTTCTGCTGTTACATGTGGTTTTGTCTGATTTCATTTCAGCTTGTACAGTCCCACCAAAACAAGCAGCTATGCAAGATTGCTTTCCAGCTTCAAACTGTGATGTGTGGAGGAAATAAACTCCTGATGTGTTGCTGGTAAGTAATGATGTCTGCTTGTCCATTCTAGGATATGGCCCAGAATTCCCTATCATGCAATTAGGTTTGTGTATTTCCTGTTGCACTTTTTCTGCATCTTTTTCAAACCTTCTGTAAAGCATCCTGACCCTTAATACAAGTTGTTATTGTCTTCAACATATCCAAGTATTTATTCACAGAGCTTATGTAGATCTTGACTTCCAGAAATGCCAAAATTACCTTCCCAAGTAGAATCTGTGGAACAGTATCTGTTGTAGACAGTGAGAGAATAAAACTTGATAATCAGTAAGAGATTCAAAATATTTCCAAAAGTCATTTTGTGTCTCCAAAAAATTTCAATGAAGGGGGCTGAAGCTCCATCTGAACAGAGTTCAAATCATGTCATTATAAAATTACATCATTAAAAAAAATGTTATAAACCAGCAATACCACTCTATGAGCAGCAACTAAATTGCCAAAGTCTGGATGAGCCCAGAGTCTGGATCTAAAGATCTAAGAAACCCTACATATTCTGGAAAAGATTGCAAGGCCATGAACTTAGCTGTTCTGTGCAAAATCTCTTGAGACTTCACACTCAGAAATTCTTGCTATGGTATCCTTTCTTAGGTGGATGGTGCAGAGACCTATTCACCTTCATAATGGTGAATTTTCCTGGAGTCTGGAGCAGGGGTTAGCTTACATGTTTTTCAGGGTGAAAAAATATCCCTATCCATGTAGATATTAAAAAAATCCTGTGAGGTTCTTAATTATATTAAAAAAAAAAATCTTCTGTGTCTGGTACCAACACAACTTCATATACTGGTGTGCACACTTCTTTTTTTGGTAATTAATTTTTCAAATCTGAAACAATGAAAAGGAATTTTGCTGCTGAATTCAAGCACAACCGGGTGTTATCCAGAGGCTAAATTCTTTTCCTGCTTAACATAAGAACATAATAAGAACATAAGAGGCATACTGGTTCAGAACAAAGGTCAGTGTAGCCCAATATCCTGGCTCCAACAATAGCCATAAGTGGGTATGCAGGGAAGAGTAGAGAACCAGCCTTGCATATCTGATGCCACCCCCTAAGTATTCTCCCAGCTTTCAGCTACACATGGCTGAAGAATTTGATTAAATGGATGTAGTTCCAAAGTGTTTAAAAACCCTGTATACACTTCTGTTCCGTGGTCTTGCCCAGTCTCCCCTTGAGGCTATGTAAACTTATAGCTAATGCCAAATGGGAAGAGGGCAGCTGGATATTGTGGCAAAAAGGGATTAATATCATTAGGGATAATGCTATCCCTGTACCTTCATTAATGCTATAGTTCTAGAACATATCTGGTGATTTACAGTTATATGATGAGAAAAAGTGGGAATGTGTCCAAAATATTGTCATGCCTTCTTTAAAATATCTATGCAGGCATTGTGATCTGAGACAAAAAACAAAAAAGAAAACAAAACAACAACAACAACAACAACCAAAAAAAAAAAAAAAACCACACACACACACAAAAAGAGAGTGGGTCTGGCAGGGTAGAACACTAATAAACTCTTGATAAAAGAGTAGCCTGTGGGTTCAATGAAGAGATACTTAAACTGTTCAGGCAGGGTGCTAGAGGCAAAGAAATATGTGATTACCTTTGACGATGCAGTTCTGAATAAGAGGAGAATAACTGACAGAAGCCCATGGACATTTTCAGCCTTGCCTGGGAGTAAGCAGACATGAAATGATACATCCATTCAGTGGCAAATTCCAGTTAGATTGCTCTCAGACCAGACTACAAGAGATTCTTGTATCTGTCTTCCTCAATTTTTCAAACATTTTCTCTTCCTTTTTTTTCAAATGAAATTTATCCATTGTTAATAATAATACAGATTAACTTCCTGAGATCATGCCACTCATTTTCATTTCCATGTATTTGCTGGATGTGCAAAATGAACCAAATGTAAAGATATATACACAACAAACCTTCCTGTCTCTAAGTGCTTGCAAACAACAAAGGCACTTAAATATTCTTATGACAGAGTTGTATAAAAACTGTGGCTAGACAGAGTGAACATTTTCTGTGCCTACTGAAACCAACTGTATCTCCTGCTGTTCTGAATCACTAGGTTCAAATCACTGGCCTCCAAGAATCCTGTAGTTGGAAATGTTGGAGACAGAAATCTCTAATGGGTCATTTTGGACAGCCTCCTGCCAGGATATGATTAATCCCTCCAGAGCTATGTTAGTGCTTGATGAACAGCAGCACTATCTACAAGTGCACAATGTTGTCCACAAACATAGATGAGCAGAAAGAAGATACTGGTGCCTGTGGTCAACAGATACCTTCCTGTGTAGCCTCTGCTTTTATTCTGTGTTGCCTTTAATTTTATTCCTCATGTTGGATAGACAGGAAAAGAAAGGATTCTTTGAAATAGTCCATAAGAGACCAAAGTCCTTAATTTATCAATTTGTGATGGTTTCATTGTGTTTGCTTGAGACATCTGCATGTTTTTCCTAATGTTTTGTGGGTTTTTCCTCTGAGTGTATCTGCGGATTTGTAGGCTGGGAGATGTTTGGTCACCTATTAGTAGGCTTGGTGTGTCCCTCAAAGGATGTCTCCTTTGATCAACAGGTTGCTTCTGGTTCTTGAAAACTTACGAGTTCTCCCTGGCATCATCTGATTACACTATTGGCTGTTTTTCCAATGAGGAGTTTTAATAAGATGGTTTCAGTCAGGGTGAAGTCTATAATCTTAATTTTTTAATTAATCTTAATTTTTTAATTTTTGAGAGCAGTAGAGTGATTTCTTTGAGTGATGGTAAATGTCTTTGTTACATTTCTGAAGTGTTGAACCTGTTGGAGAAATTTTTGAAACTACTGCTAAGATAGTGCTGGACCCCCCCTCTAGCTGGTAAAATCATCTGGCAGGATGAGACCCACAGGAGGGAAGGGCATTGTCAGTACTAGTCTTTAGTTTTCACTATTAATGAAATTTTTCAAGCTTTTAGTATTGTCTCTCTCCATCTGCAAGTCCTTTAGAGTCCTCAATGGTTCCTGTTTATGCCCATGGCAGTAGCTATGAATGTTGTCAGTAGCTATGAATGTTGTCATCTAATCTACTTGGTGATGAAGATGTATTCTGTTTCATCTCAAGGTTAGATCTCTGCAATGCACCTACATCCAGTTACACCATGAGACCAGAGCCAAACCTCAACTGAGTTTTATTTGTGATGGGATGCTCCATTAACAGCCAACAATGTCTACACTCCACTACTTGAAAAAAAATTTAGTCTGTTTTTTGTGTTAAAAATGTTATGATCCTTGCTATAGAAACCCTTTCTCTTTTTTTTTTTTTCTGATTCTGTGTCAGTGAAGATAAACTGATGTGCCTTGAGGGATCAGGAGCATGTCAGCCTTGGAGCTGATGGATAGTTCCTTGGCTAGTGGAGAGGGATATGCATCTTATAGTCTCTGCAGAACTGTAGGCTCTCAGGTGACACTGTAGAACTCAAGTTTACCCAAGTTTTTGGAAGGGACGGGGAATGCCAATAGGGTATGATGACAACAAGGCATTGGTTTGCTTTCAGCTGTGAGGGTTTGAGAGTATCTTTGCTCTGGTAACAATTAGTGATGGCTAACTGAGAATCTAGATAAGTGTGTTTTTTTATTCTGAAATATTAAGGGACAGGCACACTCTGCCCAAGCACAAATCCTTCTCAAAAGGCAATTTCTCCCTTCTCCTTGTGTTACACCTAATGAGCTTTGGGTTATACTTTCATGTATACAATTGAATTATTCTTAAAGAACATCAAAATGTATGTGAGAGATGATGTTTTCTGTTGCTAGCTAACAAGGTTTTGTAGTTCTCCAATTCCAGTTTCAAACATATTTATTGCAGTAGGTAATATTTAAGGCTAAATGGTCTATTGTTTACATCTTTCGTGTGTTCCTTTTGCTGCTTCCCTGAGCAAGGTATGATGGTGTTACAGATCCTCTGGAGGCTCACAGCTAAGGAAAAGTTGTTTCTCTGTAAAAAAATACTTCTTCCTCTGTGGCAATCTTAGAAGGAATCAGATTTTCTATGTTTGGTTAAAGTGCTACACATCTCACATTTAAAATAGTACCCTTTATTTTAGGAAAATAATTCAATTCAGGATGTTCTGCTTCCCCCTCCTGAACTGAACTTAGATATGAATGGGAGTTAAATACTAGATGTCCTGAAATGAAAAATTTTTCTCAGCTGGAGCCCATATGCGATGAAGAAACAGCATGGATGGGGCAAAGGTTTGATGTGTTGGTGACCTGGGAGATGGGCAGAGAGGACAGCTTGGACAGTTTTAACAGAGCTCCAAGAGAACTTACAGAGCTTGTCCAGAGCCCACTTCTGTCAGTGGCAGAAGTCCCCACTCATTCAGAAGGAGCAGGCTCAGGTTCAGTGTTTGTTAAATGTATGCTCATTATCCCCAGGTCTCTTACTCAAAGATGATTACTGTAATATTTCATATCACTTTTCTCTGAACTGACTGCTCTTCTAATTTGTTCAGCAGAATTGCCTGTTTTTCTCCTTGATGTACATATCCAAAGCACCTTTTCTTTTTCTTGTCTTTTTAGGTAGCTTTTTCCATCAGCATATTTTATTTGGGAAATAGCAGGTGACACTTAGGGATCTTCCCCTTTCCTTCCTTTTTTTTCTGAAGAAAAACACCTGCAGCATAGAGCAGCCTTGGAGAAGTCAAGCAAGAGTCTGTATGCTGTGATGTGCTGCAGTAACAAATGTATTCTAGTGCACATCAAGCAACATAAATATGTAAATGTTTTACAACATGTGTACTTACATATCCTATCTTATTTTATCTTCCTGCACTGCGTGCATAAAGTTACATATATCTGGTAGAGTCTGCTCTGTTAACTATAATGCTGAATATGTAAATCCCCACAGTTTTTATAACCAGTGCTTTAGGTTGCATTTACTGTAAACAAAGATGTATTTTGGGGGGCTGTTGGTTTGAGTTTATTGTTTATGTAAATCTCTCAGAATGTGACATAGCCAGATAGCTTCCTATGTTGTGCTGATCCACATTTTAGGCCAGCAGCCAAAGTATTTTATCTTTTACTTCATTATAGTGATCTTCCAATTAGCTGTGGTCTGTAATACCCTGATTTTGGTGGCAGTGGTTTGGGGAGGATTGTTTGATAGTTCTGCTCGAGAGGCAAAATGAGGGGCCTTATTATAGAAAGTGCAGAGGTTGTGCAGTAGCTGAGTTCTGTTGCAAAGTTTGCCGATAAGGGAAAACTGGCCCTTGAGCATCCATTCTATTCTGTATATTAACACTTCTAATCTGCACTGCTGATAAAACTGCAAGCCATTTGCCTTTGGAGGAATTAGTTCTGCCTCACTTGTGTAACCAGGCGATGGTGATTAACCTTTAAACTGTCCAATATTCTCAGCAGACTCCTGCTCCAGATTAGAAACTATTTAGTTATGACCAACTAAATTAACAACATTCCCTCCTCTGAAGAATAAGATTTGGAAGGTATGCATTTTAAGGTGGAATGCGGATAACGTCCTTATTTATTCACTCACCACTTTTGCTACATAAAATGTATTCATCAGTTGAAAAGAAAGAGAAAGGAGAGAGGGAGTTCAATTTCAGATTGAAACAATCTACAATTAGTTACGTACAGGAGGTGATTTGGGTGATTTTGTCTTGGGGTGCTGCTTTAGATGGCTGAGACCTGTTTGTGACTTTTCATTCTTAAATAAAACTTGCAGGGCAGGGGATAAAATAGGCAGGTTGGTGCTCTGGTGTGGGCAGCATTTTAGGAAAAAGATTTCCTTCCTTTGAAAGGAAAGGCAATTATCTCAATTCTTCAGAAGAGTAATTATTGGAAGATTGCTAACCTTTCTGTCACAATCATGCAAAACAAAAGGTTTTGTACGTGGTGGTTACAGACCGACATATCCAATGGACTTTAGCTGCTGTGATAACCTAGTACTGTACCATTGTATCTACATATTTTAAATGTGTAATTTATCAGTTGAAACATACCCTTCAATACATGTGCCATAAAAGAAAAGAGTGAGGGCAATTATGTAATAGTATAGTGTTTGTCTGACATGCCTTAAATCCCCATATTGTTATTCCTCACTGAATAACAAATACAAAATCCCTGTTAGCAATGTTTTCCGTTTTACCAGTTTTATATTAGCTGCCTCCTTAAAAATTGCTAATCTAGATACTACATTAGTAGGATGTCAGTCAAACTGCAATCCACAGTGAAGCCTTCTTCATATACCAATTTAAATCATTCATGGTCCTTTCTTTGGCATTATTCAAAAGATCATAATAATTTTCTTGTGCCCACAGCACAAAAAAATCAATTATTTCCCCACAAAGACTTGAAAGTACTTAGCGAATGCTGTAAGAAAAGCTGAGGGTTATATCAAATTGAAATTGCACTCATTACACACAACACAATTAGTTGCCACTAGTCTGGCCGGTGCTTTAATTCTGAATGGCATATCTTTATTATTACAGAAACAAGCATGCAAATGGCATTGTTCAGGATTTGCAGAAATCAATAGGATATAGTGCTGTGTGTTTGGTGGCCACTGTCACTCAGTCTGCTGTGGATTTGAGATAATGTGTGTATTTGAATTAATGAAGGGAACGTGAGACATCATAAGTGACACCCAAATAAAAGAAATGGGTACATGATATTTGTAATTATTCTACTTGTGTTTTTGTTGTAAATACTTGTGCTTTTTGTTTTTTAATCAAAGGATTAATTGCATTTTAATAAGGCATTATGATTTTCAGAGCTTTAGTTAATTAAAACTTGTAGTATATAATTATGAAGTGATGCTGAGATTTGTCTAAAGATCACCCATACATTTAGAATATGTATATTTTTCCTTGTTAAGCAGTTGCTACATTTTATGAATTATACTAAATGTTGGAACGATGATGGCAGTTCCAAATGAATTTCTGTAAATGGCAGCTCGTTGTGTAGATTATGTTGTTGGACAAATTAAAGTGGAGGAAGTGCTGAGGTTGGAAACACTTTTCGGCTGTAGTGCTGGAACATTCATTTGCACAAATGTTAGCTTTCTGCTGCAGGAGTAAGAACAGATGTATTTGTTCAATGTATCATATCATTCCGCCCATTAATTCCCAGTGAAATTGCTGCAGTTGGAAATTCTGAGGATAGGCCATAAAGACACACTGGTGGTGTGTGGTAAAGATTATTTTGCATGTGACAAAAAGGGTTTTAAAAGGAGGAAGAAAGTAGGTGTGTGTGCATGTGTGTGTGTGTTTGTACAGACATCTCTATGTATTGCCTGGTCTCCCTGAGAGAGATGAATATTCCCAGTACAAAGCTTTAATCACTCACAATCAAACCTGGGACATATACATACGTTCATATACATAAAGATTGTTTCCTGTGGGAGTATATTATGTCTGGATTGATAGACTAATTGCTGGATAGATAAAACAGAGTTAAACAGTATCAGAAAGTTAAAATCTTAATGTTTCAAATGAAGCTTTCATTTGGCAGTATTTTAAAAAAGATCTCCTCTTCCATTCCATTCCTTTTGTAGGTATATATTGAAAATAAAAGCTAATTTTGCTCTTCTTTTATATAAAGTTGGAAAAATACTGCTTTGTTGCTGAATGGTGAGAGGGCTTTTCTTATTTCCTGTCAGCTGTAAAATGTACCATACTTTTTTTATGCAGAACAGTCCAGCACAGTCCTGTATTTCTATAGCACATCCCCATGAACTAAAAAGGTTTTCTAATAATCTCTCTTGAAGAAAGGATCTTAAATTAGACCACAGCATTTCCTACCTGGAAGCTTGGCTCCTGCAATGCACAAATGTTTATTTATTTATTTATTTATTTATTACACCCAGGTTTGCAGATACTTTTTGAGACAAACCAACTCAAGAGCTCAAAATGTTCCAAGTGAGGTAGGGAGATGAAGCCTGCAGAGAGGAAAAAAAAAAAAAAAAAAAAAAAAAAAAAAAAAAAAAAAAAATAAAAAAAAAAATTAATTT
>VZRH01007246.1:78269-140703 GCA_013397555.1 Urocynchramus pylzowi | reverse complement strand
CTACACCGCTCTTCCGATTTTTTTTTTTTAATATAGTTTGGGCTTCCAAATAATTTAGTTGAAAATGGCTGATGTAGATCTATATGTCCAGAGATAAGTTTTTTTCTCTAATTGCCACAGTATGATCAGGAAAGTCATATGCAGATTAAGGGAAAGGAGGTAACTTTCACATCTAGTTTTTTAGTATTGGATCTCACAGGAAATACAGAGCATTTCACGGGTGAGATGTCCCAAACCAAACTCAAAGTTATGTTGGCTATACCTACAGTGTAAGCAGGAGTTTATCTCTGCAAACTGATGTTTACAATTTTATGAAAGGAGTGGAAACCTTTGGGGAATTCATGGATAATTACTAAACACAAGGGTCTGAATTTAGACAAGGTTAAATATAGGTGTAAGCTCAAAAAAATGTCTTTGCACCAGCCCAAATTTTCTCTGTATTAAACATTTCTGACTACATCTGTCATATTATTTGAGTCAAAATGTATTTTCGGTATGCTTCCAAGTTAAAGGGTAAAAAGGTTAAGTTGTTGTCATGCCAATGTGTGCTGCCCCTTCCATTTTTATGAGAACATTTCACCTGGGTTCTTGTCTGTGAACAGCTATGTTAGGGGGAAAAGTATGGCTTGGATATAAGAGCTAGGAGTCATTTTTTTTTCCTCCTACTGATCTGTAATCAAACACAGTAAATACAAATACTTGGCTTGAACCTCCTGTGACATTTGATAAGACTTTGATTGTGAGTCAAAGTAGTGAATTTTTTTTTTTCTGTGAAAGTATTGTTGCACTCCTAGTCAGGAGAACATCTGAAATGAAGTGGATACAAAGTGTACTTCACTGAAAAAAAAAGTCAGGTTTTTGATGTGGTTCATTTGGGTTTTAAGTAACATATTGACAGAATAAATTGTATTGTTCTGTCTGACAAGAAATAGGGATTGGAGTACCTCTAGTTAATGACTGGCCTCAGATTCCAGGTAATTTTCTTCTTTGTCTGTTAAAAATTAGGCAGAAAAAAATTAACTGGAATATTTCAAGTTCTAATACAATATGAAATAATAAAACCAAAATACTTTCAGTACTGTTCAGTGCCCAGTAAGGGCAGAGACTGTCTACTACTTTTGAAGAGGTCTTCAATATTAGCTTTGTAACTGATGATCTTACAGGGAGTAGAAACTGACAGAAGAAAAAATCTGGAAGAGAAAGCTTAGAAAGAGGAATCAGGGTTTTTCTCCACTTCTGCCTGTGTGACACTGTCCAAGAAACAGTAAATTGAATGCCAGACCTGCAAATTCCTGGGTGAAGCTAAGAGGTGTTTGAAAATACTGGCTTTGGATTTTCATTTAGGGTCTGAATTGTCAAGGTACCGAGACTTTTGCAGAAGAACACAAATAATTTTGCTGACCTCTGTTGTACTCAAAATCCTGTGAAAGAACCAGGGCTTTGAGTTACTAACTCCTCTTCACCTCAAATGTTCTTGTTGCTATCATCAAGACCTATTTAAATGCCTCACACCATATTTTTTCCAGTAATGTTGCACTCACACTGGGCTTAATATACAGTGGGGTGCAGGTGCCCACACTGCTCTCTCACAATCCAGCACATTGGCCTTTTTGTGATCCCTTCGTGTTCTCAGCTCTTTCTGCTCAATCCCTGCATCCTTTGGCTGTTACTTGCCCTCCCTGCTACCTTCTCCTCTCCCTCTCTTTCCTGCTGCATCAGTTCTTTCTCTCCACAAGCCCTTTAGACTCAGATAGTCTTTCCACATTTCTCTTCCATGACCTTTACAGATGCCGAAAACAAAATTTAGAAGAGTGTCACTGGCGCTTGCAACTTCCATGCACATCCTTTCCTGGTATTTGCCTTGCCCATCCAGTCACCTACTCAGATGCAACTTGTGCATCATTCCCTATGGATGCCTTTCCTTCTCCATTGCTTTAAACTGACTCAGCTACAAAAGTATGCAATAAAACAGCTGGTTGGCTTTTTTTCTTCCTAAGCCATTAGCAAGCCCTGGATCATCTCTCCTAATTTTGCAGCTGTAAAGAATGATTGCTTTCCAGTTTGGCTAATGATATAATCCACTGTGGTCTCAAGTCTTGCTTTCCTCTTTAGATGATGTCAACATGTCCATGAGCTACATGTGTTGTATTCATAAGTGGTACTTAGAAGCACATATTCTGTAATCTCCTCCTTATGCCTGACACTTTACATATGTTTATCTACAAGGAGTGGTGACATTAGCTTGCTAATTTTGCCAGTGTACTGTACCAGTGAGGGTGCGAAGGACTGAGAAGGATATTTAAACTGGCAAAGAGAGAATTATTGACATTAGCTGCAAGTACTTTGTAAGACTCTGTTTTGGAATGTCATTTGTTAGAAAATCTTTGCTGCTGAAAGTCATCCATCATTCCCAGATGGACCTGCAAGACTTACAGAAAACTCTCTTCCCAAATCCCACTTATTGGCAGTGGCCAAAAGTACTCACTGTGGTGATATGGGCTGGGATAGAGTTAATTTTCTTCATGGTAGCTAGTATGGGGCTGTGGTTTAGATTCCTGCTGGAAACTATTGATAATACAGGGATATTTCACTGTTGTTGAGCAAAGCTTGCACAGCACCAAGGCCTTCCCTGCTCCCTCACATCACAGTGCCAGTGAGGGGGCTGGGGATGCACAAGGAGTTTGGAGAGGACACAGCTAGGGCAGCTGACCATGGATATCCCATACTGTGTGACATCCTGATCCTAATAAAAAGCTGGGGAAAGGAGAAGGAGGGGAGGGATTCTCAGAGTGACGTTGTTTGTCTTCCACCGCTATGCGTGATGGAGCTCTGCTCTCTTGGAGATGGCTGAACATTGGTTGCCTGAAAATGGGAAGTAGTGAATGGATTTCTCATTTTGCTTTGCTTCCACACATGGCTTTTGTTTTCCCTATTAAATTGTCTCAATCTCAACCCACAAATTTTGTCCACCCTTTCTGTTCTCTGCCCCATCCCATTAGTGGGAGAGAGTGAGTGCCTGTGTGGGGCTTAGTTGCCAGCTGGGATTAAACCATGACTGTCCTTTTTGGTGCCCAATGTGGGACTCAGAGGGCTTGACAGATTTGATTGGAATGTGCTAGATTGAATTTATAACTGTTACTGATGTTTCTTTGGTGACAGGTTCCCATGCTTGCTGTAAGGTTTGCTTGATATGAGTGATATGGAATAAAGGCTGGATAATATGCTATTTTGACCTGAGATATAGTTTAATTTTCTTTTTAGTAGCTAGTACTGGGCTGTGTTTTGTATTTTTCCTGGAAACAGTGTTGATAATACAGAAATATTTCTGGTATTGCTGAACAGAGCTCACACAGAGTCCAGGTCTTTTGTTCCTCTCGCCCCACCAGTGAGGGGACTGGGGGTGCACAAGGAACTGGGAGAGAACACAGTTGGGATAGCTGACCCCAGCTGACAAAAGGGATATTCCATACCATATGGCATCATGCTGATCATATAAAGCTGGTGGAAGAAGAAGGAATGGGGGAGATGTTTGGAGTTCTGGCGTTTTGTCTTCCCAAGTACCTGATATGTGTGATGGAGCCCTGCTTTCCTGAAGATGGCTGAACACCTGCCTGCCCATGGGAGGTAGTAAATTAATTCCTTATTTTGCTTTGCTTGTGCACAGAGCATTTGCTTACCTATTAAGCTGTCCTCATCCAAACCCACAAGTTTTCTCACTTTTACCCTTCTGATTCTCCCACCAATCCCTTCAGGAGAGAGTGAATGAGTGGCTTCTTGATTATTGGCTAGGGCTAAACCACAACACTTGCCTATTGACATTGGCAAATGAGATATACAGATATTATTCCCTGAGAAGAAGTGGAGTGTACAAATGGCATGATAAGACATGGTTTTCTTGGCTGCTGAATGGACTTCAGTGCTGAAAAAAATAGTCATGTGCCAGAACTCCACCTACACAGTAGGTTCCATGTATCCATGGAACTCCGTTTTTCTTTATTAACTAGACTGTATGCATGATATTCACATGGGGAAGATCCTCAGCCAGAGCTCATACTGCCATGTAAGTGTTTCTTTAAAGAATCAAGCTCTTACCTCTCAAACTTACACTCATGTGGTATTGTTCAATATGTATGGCTGACTACTATAGAAAGCAGCAACAGCAGGGTACAATGCACTAATTTTATCCCACTTTGACTTTGGAAATATAATCGGTACTTACAAAAATTGTAAGTACTACAGACTCATGCTAGTAGGATTATTCAAAATTGGGAGTGCTAATACATAAGAAAAATAGCTTTGCTATTCCTGACTGGCTCCTATTATCACCATTATCAGAGAAGATACACCTTTGGCCACAAAAATGTTCTGGAGCATAAATGCATATATCTACATACAAGAGAGACAAGACTCAAGGTGGTGATTCTTTTTATCTTACAATGAACTTTGCTCTTTTGAGTGGCACTGTTAGAGTAAGAAGTGCAAGATCGTGTGTCCAGTGGCCAAGTCTCATCCAGCTCATGAAATTATAGCCTGAAAAAATACACATAACTACCCATTTCACGTGATCTCTCTGAGCATTAGGCAAAAAATACAGTCATCCTTGATGCATTATGTATGTACCATCTTACCTCTAAGGGCCTATTGTAAACAAGTTGTTAGATTAACAAGCACAGTAGATAAAGTATCATTATAGAGTAATCATTCAATCAATCAATCAATCAGAATCATCACAGGCTTGGGAATTTTCCATATGAAAGACAATGCCTGAAGTAAGAGGATTTTTTTCTCAGGTTATGTTATGGAATCCATTTTTGCATATCACTGTTCTGAATGTTAAATTGCCTACTACCATGAGAAACTGCAAAGAGAAAGACATAGTGATTTGGTCACTTTTTGGGGAGAAGAAGGGCTACACAACTGTGTTTGATTGCAACTGGGTTGAACATGGCATAAACACAATTGCCAAATGACCAGTGAGTCTTTATAATTTCTACTGTGTCCCTTTTTGTGAAGTTTTCATTGGGTGCATTTCAGACTATTGCAGCCTGCTCCTGCAACCTGCAAATCTGTGTGGCCTCCCTGTGCTGAAGGTGTTGTGTCAGCACCGTGTCAGAGCATCTGAAGCCAGAACCTTCCCTCAGGAGTCCTATCAAATGTAATTTCTCACAGTCAAAGCTTCCTGAACTCTGCAGGGATTCATTGCATCCTCATCAAGATGACACCGTGTCGACTTTGGGACTGTCACAGCATGTAGACACATGGCAGCCCCCCAAGGGAAAAAAAGGAAAAAGATAAGTCCTATACCTACCTTGAGGAGGGCACCTTTGCAGATGAAAGCAAGTGAACACTGACCTCACCTCTCTTTCATAGCCCTTATACATCTGGCCAGCAAGATGGTTGTAGCCAGCCTCTCACTGCCTGATGAAATAATGTGCTGCTTGAGCCTGACACCTTAGCACAGCAGCAATGGATCTGCATGTCTTGTTATTCCCAATGGACAAAGGGCTGAACCTAGCACTTGGTGAAGTGCAGTTTAGTCAATCTGTAACTTGTCTGGGTTGACAGACTCCATTATCTAAATAAGATAATGTTTCAGAAATGTGCTCCAGTCCTGGCAAGGACTCCATACTCACTGAAATAATGGTAGCAGTGGAAGTGGTGATAGAAGAATGGGAGAACTGATTCCTTAGCAAGATGGGTAAGAAGAAACAGGTGAAATGATTGTATAGAGAAATGCAGACAGCTTCAGACCTGTGCAAGTTAAGAGTATCAAGCAAGAATGAAAGTTCTCAATTCTTGTAGTTGAGTTCAAGATCTTTGGTTACTGATGGAAAATGATCTAGCATTTGTTATGGATCAAGGTCAGAATGGCATGGCTGAGACAAGTTTAGGTGAGATGGAAGGATTTGTTTTGGTGTAATTAATTGCAACATAGGAGTGCAGTGGGCATGAAAGGCTTCTGCTGGCATTGATGGGTGGATTAAGTCTTTGGCTTTCATCTCATTTAAAATGGAGCTGGTTAGCTGCTCACAAAAACAGTCTGCTAGAAGATGCTGATTAAGTGCATAAGTCCTGGAACAGTACTAGGCTGAGACATATCTGCCAGACAGCATCTGTTTTGATGGTTCATGCTCAGTGTTTAATAGAACACTGAGTCGTCCAAAACGCCTTGAGGTAAAATAAATTGTTGCCAGCAGCTTGCTCTCTCGCTGGTTTAGTACATCTTAACAGTGATCTTTTAATCAACTGCAAGGTGATTCCTAAACATGTCGTCCAAGGTTTTGTTTGCAAATGACAATCAGTAATTTATACAATAAGTGTTTACATTATTTGCAACAATAGAGACCACTGGCAACAGAATTACCATGTGGAAACTAACTGATTATATCATAAAGGCACAATTTGTTCAATAGGCAAATTAAAGCATCTATGCTCTCTGCAAAATCCTGATGAGTGGATTTATTTGGGTTGGTGGACATCTGGTTAATCCTAGCTGTCTTCACTTGGACGCTGATGTGAATTCCTCACATTGTGAGGAAATTTCTTGTTAGCTGTTAGCTAAAACCAATGAGATTTGACTGAGCTTTCCGTACCCATGGAAGGCAGCCAGGGTGGTTTGGAGAATGCATGCTAAGTGTTTCCTGAGCACTTCCAAGCTGTTGTCTGGTCCTGATGCTCTGGGTACAGGCAAAGACTCTACACCACAGTTCATAGGGAAGTGTCAGGGTCTTCTCTGCTCTCTGAGATGACCCCAGGTGTTGGTGGAAGCCGCTTTTCCCAACCCGGCTGTCCAAGAAGGAGTCAGGAGTCTTCTGCTCGTGTTCTCAGAGATGTTTATTATTTCTTATCTAAAATATTTTCTGTCTGACCCGCCGAGCTCTGGCTAGCAGGACAGTTTAAGGCGCACTGCCCCCCAAGGGGGCTGGTGCTATCTTTTATACTATGAACTACGTATTAGATATTTACAATTGTGTGCCAATCCCTAACACCTATGTTAGACAGTGACTTTCTACTCTAAACCAATCTAAGAATGCCAACATCACCTAAAAGATGGATGTCAGGAAGAAGAAGGAAGAAGGACAGGGCACGCCCCAGTCCCTCCATCTTAGGATTTTAGACCCCCCTGTACCTAATCTCAAACTTTCTCCTTTCACCCTCTAACTACTGCTACTGTGCTGTCTAAACTTTTGTGACTTGTGATACCTCATATAAGGTTGGTAATTTGTCCCATGGGCTGAAATCAAAGCCCCAAGTGTTTTTGGCCTCCTGCCAGGGTCTCCCAGACCCCTGCCCGGGGTTTGGGGCACGAAGAGGAATACCTTGGATTCCGACAGGGAAGTTTGATGCCTTTGTGGGTAGAGAAGGTAAATTAGTATTTTCACCTTGATACAGGCTCTTCAAAGCAGCTGCCTACTGCTTGCTTAAAGAGAGAGGTGTTTGTCCCTCTTCCAGTAGTAAGTCACTAGCACAGAAACATCTGTCTGTCTCCTTTGGGGGTGGAATGTGAAAGGGGAAGTGTTGAAAGTGAGCAGAACATCCCAATCACTTTGATTCCTCAGTATTCCCTTGACTCTGGCTTTCAGAATGGTGACCCTGGTGTAGCCTAGGCAGGGCGTTTTTCCCTGTGCATCCATCTCCTTGCTACTGATGAAGATCCCACGGAACACAGCTGTCCTCATCACTGAGGTTCATGAGGCACTGATGAGCAAAGGTGTGTGAATTTGCATTTCTTTCTCTTCAACATCTAGCAACAGGTAATCTCACACCAATAACTTTTCCTTTCTTGAGATACTTTGCAAGTGTGGGATAGCAAAGGTTCTGTGTTTGTTCAAAATCTATGCAAGCGCGTTAGAAAAAGGAAAATGAAGTGAAAAGCTTTCAATGTGCTGATCTCTCATTAGCGTATGACTTTACTTCAGGAATCCAAAGAATGTGGCTGAAGTTCTCTGCATGTCTGGAGATGAGTCTGATAAATATGATGTAAGAACCATAAATCAGGGGAAGCAATTGGAAGTGGTGACTGCTGTTACATTATTCCACTTGACTGAGTGCAATTTTTATTACTCACATTTGCAAGATGCAAGGGCCCCACAAGGTTGAAAATGTAAACTATTTTTCTGTCATTCAGTAAAAAATCCATAGCAGTATTTGTATTAAAATGTTGCTCATGGTTGGGTTTGGAGTTCCAAAATTTACTGATGCAACAGCTCTCTAAGAAATATTGCTCAAGATCTTTGCAAAATATGGAGTTGACATTGATGGTCCGATGGAATCAATCTAATTTGATATCTAAACTATCACAAACACTTGGAAAAATCTCTGCTTGCTACTTATTGGTTAATGTTAGTGAAACATTACAAATTATAGCATGCTCCAGGCAGGCAGAATGGTGTAAACATACTCTGCATATATTTGATAGCCAGCAGTCCTGAACACACAATTGGCACAGAAATCCTAAAATTCAAATGAAAATATTTAATTTTTCAAGGTCACTTATGACCTTTAAATGAGTGCTCTCCAGGCCAGATGAAATAGACATTAGACTGTAAATGATTGAATTAGGATTTGAAAACTCTACACTTTTTGGAGTGTGCTCAGCCCTTAGCTGAATTGGATTACTAAGGAAGCAAAAGGCATGTCTCCTTCATTTTTTGGTTCTTTGGGAATACCACTTTCCTCAAAAACCTCATTGCAGCTTACCAAAATTAGGGATAGAAGCAGGTAACCCAGTAACCTAAATGAAGAATTATTTTATCTATTCTGTCCTTTTAAGACATGCAAACTAGGTAAATGTTGAATTTTAAGCTACTTCTGAGCACCCCCTGCCAAAAACTGCTTGTCAGAGGTTCCCTGTACACACCAAGACCACATCTCATATTTAGAGAAAAAAAAAGGCAGTACTTGAATAGTGTCACCCATGAATATGGAATGCAATGAACTGATTTGCAGTGGAGTTCATTTGCACATAAATGCATAAAACAAAAACAACCAAAAACCCCTTGAAAAATATTTATCATTTTTGTAGAGTAAATAAGTAACTTTATGCACAGTAGAATCTGTTTGTATGAGCAATTACATTTCCCTTTACTGAATTTATAAATTCATATATATACACACATATATATATATATATACATGTGTATGTGTGTGTGTGTGTGTGTATATATATATATGTATATATATATATATATATATATATATATATATATATATATATATATATATATATATATATATATATATATATATATATATATATATATATATATATATATATATATATATATATATATATATATATATATATATATATATATATATGAAGAAAAGTCTTTGCAAATATCCATTGTATTATCTTGGAATTATTGGCCAGGTAGAATGTTACAGAAGAACACAAAATCATCTTCTTGTCTGAATTACTGTCACCATGGAACAAATTGGAAAAAATATTATTTTGTGTCAACCAGTTGCACCCCACTGCACACATGGATGTCTCTTAAAGCCATCAAGATAATATCTGAGCATGTAATCATAGCTGGAACAGTAAGGAATCCTCTTTTTCTGCAACAACCAAACAGCACATTGAGCCCACAAAGACATGACCAACACTGTCACTCTCAGGCAAAGTTAGAAACTAGATTTCTGCCTTATGGCCTTTGAGATATCTTTCATTTTCCCCAAATGTGCAGGCAGGAAATTTTGAAGACAACCCTAGCATACTAAGTAACTTGCATAGCTAAGGGTAAAACTGCAAGCTTTACAAGTCACTAGAAATTTCTGGCCAGAAACAAAGAAGGCTTAAATTATGTTTAAGAAGCCATCCAGCCTGTATTTCTAGGTCTGTTCATCACCAGTTCTTTTTCCAAATCTTCTTCCTGTGATATGGATTATGAATGTAATCATTCCTGCTATATTTACCACACTAAAAAGTTTTAATTACTTCAACCAATCTGAATATATGTATTTTATTCAGCATTAGTTGTATAACTCTTAAACATACCAGCTATATTTTTTTTGCATAATATTATGCATATATATATATATATATAATTGTGTTTCTAATTAAAACTCTGCTTCAAGGAAAGCAAAGTAGCTTTCTTTTAAAAATCTTAGTTTGCAAGATGCTGAATGCTCCAAGCACCCTAAAATATGCAGTGGGTGCTCAGCACCACACAGGAAGTGCACAGCTCTTGAAAGCATCCATTTATTTACTGTTCCATCAGCAACTTGCTGCTACCCCTAATCAACAAAACTACTACATATTTTGTTTTGGCATTTTTTTCTAATTTATGAAATTTGCCATTTTGGTCAGGTTTTGTTGGGGAAAAGAAAAAGCAAACACAGCTGTTAAATACAAGTTGCCTTTGCTTTCACCACGTTTTCTTGCTTATGGTTCTAACTTTAATGTAAAGTTCTGTTGTTTAGTTCTGCTTTTAAAAGCATACCAAACATATTCTACACTGCAAGAAGTCTGTGGGTACCTACATGGAACAAATGCACTTGTTCTCTAAGCGGTCATTTTCCATAAAAGCACATTAAAGTACAATTTATCCAGTTTACAAAAACACTGTAATATTTCTGTGTTCAGCATTATGTTCATGGATGGATGATTATTCTACAACAGAATGTAGTATTTACTGTACTTGCAATTTTCTACACTTCCTGGCCACCAATAACTAAGAAAGATGAACTGTGAACAGGTCTAATAGATCCTGGACTATTAGCACACTGTAGTTTTATTTTAGAATCAACTGGTTGGAAGCACAGAGAAAGAGCATCACTTTGTTGATTTGAATGAACTTTTGCAGCCCAGAATCTGGGCCTTGTTTGTTCTGGGCATTTATAAAGCTGGATTTGTTACTTCTGTTTAAATATGGTTCTTAAATGGATTCATGGCAAGATTTTCAAAACCTCATAGCTAGGAACATTGCTGTCTGGACAAAAGGAGAGGGGAAAGGAGCTGCACTGGCTCAGGAGCAAGACAGGGATCAGAGAATGGTTTGACTGTTTTGGTGCACAGTTTGTGTTTCTAGGAACAAAATTACCCACTAACAAAAGCAGTTGCTTTCAGTGGTCCGCTACAGCCTAACAATAGTGTTGAAATTATTTTGCCATTAGCATAGACAGAAAAAATTGTGACTTAAATTTGCATCAAGACATAGAACAGATTCACAGCACCCTTAAAATGCTGAATGTAGCATCCTACAGACTGCAACTAGTCTTTGGTGAAATTTCTGACATATCCAAATAACTATTATTTCTACCCTCTGCCTATAAATTAGCACCTCAACCTCTTCTGAGACCAGCAGACCACAGCAGTGTGGACACAATGCATCCAAGCACTGCTATTGTAGGCAGAAGTCCAAAGTCCAGCATCCTTCAGGGAAAATTGCACAAAATTTTTCCTACTCCATTTGTGCTGGTACATTGCTTGGATTTGATCAGTGTATCTGAGTTGTCAGCAGCTGTTGTCTTGCCTTTAATGGCTGTGTGTGTTTTTGAGTTCCAAACAAAGGGGGGAAAATCATGTGGTTTGATATATTCTGGGATCTCTTCCCACAGATATCGAGAAACAGAACTCTGTAGATCAAAGGGAAGAAGCCATGGGAATATGTGAGATCCATAGTGGTGCCCACCCCCAGCTTTCCTAGCAGCTTGTTTCTGAGATGCAAATATTTTGAGCACTAGAAGGGACTCCCCACATGTAGAGAGGGCAGTGCCTTAGAAAGCTGGTGAATGACACATAGTTTTAAGAGGAGTTCATCTGCATTTTGTCTTCATAAAAAATACTGTAGTTTTCCACAATTTTTTTTCTTTTGTGACACAATTATACATTTTTTTTATTATCTCATCATGTTTTTCACCACTCTTACATGGAAGTGGACCAGGCTGGTTGGGCAAGAATTTATAACCTTGTACAAACAGCAAAACTGAAGGTCATATGAAGTAGTGCTACCAACAGCAACTCACTGAGCAACAGAGAGTCAGTAGTAATTTAATTAGCTGCTTATAGCAGTCATAGCATGAAAAGCCAGCTGTGTAACTGCAGCCTTCACAATTTCCAGCAGAAAAGTAACACCAAAATAAACCCAAATATATTCTTCAGGATTCTCAAGTCTAAAGGCATTTATTTGCCTTTAGTAACATGAATAGTAAACTCCCCAGAGGAGTTTGCTAATGACTACATACACTTGTTATATTACATATGCTTATGATGTTGGATTTTAAAATAAATAAATAGAGATGTGGATGTAATGAAGGCTTTTGGCTGGTGTGGAAATGGAAATCGCAGAATAACTTTGAGTTTTCACCACATGGAAGTGTTTCTGAAAGGTTTTTGAACATAGATATGTTCCCCATAGTGGGAAAGAGGGAAAGCACTTGATCATCGTTGTAAGAGCTAAACATGGCAGTGATATTCCTCATAGTGGAAGCAGAAATGGAAGCCCAGAGGGTTCCTGAACTGGGGCAGTGCCTCACAGCAGCCCCTGGGCAGCCTGAGGCTCCTTCCTGTTACTTCCATCCTAACAGTGAGACCTGAAGAGCCAGAGGATTGTTGTGAGGTACGGTGCTGTTGTGGGATCCATGACAATGACAACATCTTCCAGAAGAGAGGGAGTCCAGGGGGTTTTTAATTCCCTCCAAAACTACTAGCTTGGTTTCTGCTTATTGACAGCAGCAGTCTTGTGTGAGCTCCAACCCAGGTGCAAACAGTCTTTGTGCCAAACATACAACTTGGTTTGCTCTTCTCCTTTGGATACTTCTCGGTGGTAAAGAAAATATTGCCCCTCACAACCCCACAGACATCACTGGGAGTACTGGGAGCTGGAACTGTCTCTGCCAGCCACGAGAGATTCACGAGTGCACAGCTCATTTTTGGAACTAATTAATTATGTCATGAAAGGGAGATTTATTCTTCCCTCCCTCCTTCCAGCCCCCACCTTCCCCAATCCTTGCTAATCTTGCTTTCTGGATAACAGGGGGAAAATGAGGAAGGTGTTTAGCAGTCTCAGTTGTCTCTGTGATTCAAATCACAGAATGAAGCCAGATAGCAAAACAAGTGCAGATCAGGCAAAGACTGCCTGCTCTGCTTTCTCTGCAAGAATCAGTTTCAAATATTAGGTGGATTTTTTTTTTTCCCTGTTGCAATTAACTAAGAAAAATGTTTCAAAGCTGTATAATTAAAGGCCAGCATTTTATTCGATTTTAAAATAGCCTTTATGAAATCTACTCCTGCCACTGGTAATTACAATGTACATCTTAATACACCTCTGCTAGGCCTGAGCTGGAGATAACAGTCCTGTGTGTATTGCATTTGGCTTGTGCATAGAAGGTAAAATCCTTTATCTTATCTCAATCTCCAAACAACCAGCCTCTCTTCCAATTCAGCCCTAATCTTCTTAGTAAATAATACTGATATTTTTCACCATAACAAAAATGGAGCTGCCAGATTCAGGCTGATAACACCTCTCATTTACACACCATTCTCTGTCAAAATCTGCCTGATTTTTCTTAATCTCTTAAACTCATCAAAAAATACTTTTTTACATTCAGCCATGGTAAGTACCTTGCTAACAAATAATATTATTATAAATAAATCTGTTGAATACAGCTGCCTCTTTGGTTAAATATTGGAACTCCCCTCTTTCCTGGCTTGTTTCCTTGAAAGACAACAAATTATTTTTGTAGACTTTAAATTTGCAGTAAAATTTGGTACTCTAACAAAATTGCCTAAAAGGATTGTTTAACTGAGATCATGCCTAAAAGCCTTTTTTTTTTTTTCCAACAAAATGTTGTCTCAGTTCACTTCTCTCAAGAATGCTGTCTTTGCACTGCCATCCTTTCCTTCTTTATGGCTTTTCTTTAAAACATGATTAGGAAATGATTACCTAAATATTTGGATTTTTATAGCCTATTAATTATCTCTGTATGATTTCTTAAATTGTAAAAAAACACTGCTGAAATAATAGCAGGAAAAAAGGTGGATATCTGGACTTCTGCTTACAGTGATGAAATAGAAAGAATATACTTAAATGTGACTAGCTTGTTTCAGCAGCAACCTAAACTCTAAGTGACACATACACTGGGGACCTGTCCTAATGTGGCAAAAGATCCATGTAAGTAAACATTAACTCAGTCATTTTACACCAAACCTCCTTCCACACATTGCTGTGCAGCAGACTACAGGATATACCACACCAGCAATTTTGGATTTCCCATATCAGAGAAAACAGTCTGAAAATCTATAGCAGAACATGGCTTAGAATTTCCAGATGTTACAGCTGGCAGAAACAGGTGTTTGTCTTCTGTAGAGACTGTGAGCCTGAAATGCTAGTTCCTTCCTCCACTAGAATTTGGTGGGATATATTTAAAAGAATGGCAAAAGGGGTTTTGTCCCGCTAACTTTAAGGAGGGTTTTGCAGGGTCATTTTTACACCAGTCTTTCTTATTTTTTAAAGGTTGCAGAAGTATTTTTCAGAAGCAAGGCTGCACGTGTTCATTATGAAGTAATAAGGTCCTATTTCAAGGCTTGAAATGTTGCTGACATGCTTCCAAAGCTGTTTTAACAGGAAAACACCAACAACACCACTATCCAGGTTGGGATTATGGAAAAGATGAATCAGATTCTTTAGATAATTTGTCATCTTTGTATCATTCTGAGAGAGGTTAAGAGCTTGTAATACCGGTGAGTACCTGATACCTTGTAAGGCTGGTGTGGAATGAGGTGTGTAGTTAGCAAGGGATGGGGACATTGGTCTTGGCCAATAGAAGACCACTGGCAGGGCTCCAAAACAGGTCCCTGGCTGCTGTGGACCACTGCTGCTGCTTCTGTTACTCATTTGGTCACAAAGGTGCGATGGAGTGCCAGAATTCCTTAGAAGGAAGCTCCATATGAAGCTGAGACAAACAAAAGTTCCCTGCCTGATAGGCTGACATTTAGGTCTAAATGTTATATATATGTGTTCCCTGAAAGATGTAAGTAGTTCCCTCAGTCTGACCAGTTGTTAGCACTGACTCCTGATAATATCCATCACACAGGAGACACAAAAGGCCAGAGTCTTACTGCAGACTTGAAGAAGAAAGCTTACATCCTGAGTGTGAGTTAAGGTACACGTGTTTATTTTCTAATGGCAGCTTCAGAATTTATAGGTATCCCTGACTGAGTTCTTGTTGGTTTAGTCTTTATTTTCTCTCTAATTTTGGTTAGCCCTCTCTGCACCCAGAACTGTTTTGATTTATGTTGCCTGAGACTGTTTAGCAGGACTGTGTTAACACTTACAGTGGGACCTCAGCAGAGATTTTCATAATGGAGCTAATGGTCCTCTGTTCACCTAAAATACACCTCCTGATGCATTCCTTGTGTGCCCTTTTTTACTGCAGTATCTCACTGCTTGCTCTCAGCTGTAGTGTGACAGACAGCTAACCTGGGGTCCCCCTCCAGCTCAGTCTTTTCTAACTGATTCCTAATTTTTGTTATTAGTTTCCAAATGCATTATCTTCATTTGGGGGAAAGTGACTAGCTTCATTATCTTCAAAATACTGCTTCTCATCCCTTTCCTATTACACCTGTCCTTACTGTCATCCAGCCTTTTTCTGCATGATATCCTTCTCTCCTGTGTATTGATAGTGCCAACCTATGCAGTATCACCACATTCCAAATATTTGTGTCATGATCTTAATTGAAAGAAGGAGATCAGACCCAAGACTGATCCATAAAGAATTCCACTGCTAACTGGTAACCCTCACGCTACTTTTCCTTTCAACACTATCTTTTGCTGTCGTTCCTTGAGTCAGTCTTTACCTATCTTTCAATTCCTCTACTAATCCCTATCTTCTCCAGCTTAACAAATAATTTCCCATGTGGCACCATACCATATGTATTACTGAAGTCTAGATAGATGACATTGACTCCTTTTCCTTTGTCTAGAAAATCAGCTATCTTATCAAAGGAAGCTATTAAGCTGGCCTGCCTAGATCTCCCTTCTTTTATTATATATCCTACTGCACAATATCCAATAGTTCCTTTACCTCCAAGCCTTTATTTATCTGTTCCTTCAAAACCTGTTCTAAAATGTGGCAGACTCTAAAGGTTAAGTTAATGAACCAACACTGGCCAAACCATTTTTTTTCCCTTTCATTTACTATACTTTCTGTTCTCTGATCATATGGCACTATCTTTTTTATGCATCTAGGGTTTGTTCCCACTTTTGGCTTGAAAGACAAACTTCTCAAGTTTTTGACTTCAAGAAATTCAAGGTCTAATTCTAATTCAAGTCTCTCAGTTGTTCATCATTCCACATGATCTAAAAATTCAATTGCATTAGTTCTCTCATCACTGGAGAACATTTGTTCTGTAGTAATAAGTAAAATATTAGTTGCAACATTTTCCAAAGGCCTATCATTTAATTCAACCTGCTTAGCTCATTACTGGGTTTTTGTCTTTCATAACCAGATTTTCATTTGGCCCATACCAGTTTTGATGATGGGTATTAGTGTTTTGCATTGACATGAAGAGGTGTTTTTTTCTTCATCTTTCATAAGCAATATCAAATGGATGCAGATCACTTCAGAAGAGATATATAGGAGTAGTGGGGGATCTGACTGTGAAGGAAAGGGAGCCTAGAATTCATATGGGATGTTTTTCTATGGAAACTAAATAAAAATTGAAGTTTCATGTGTACATTCATTTTTATAGCAGGCAAAAAGAAAGACACAAAAAAATCAGGACTAACCCTGAGGTCTCAAATCACCTTGCATCTTATACTGACTTGAAAATCCCATATAAACTATCTCAATTCAAATATAAGTTCAGCTATGTGCTCTTATCTCACTCAGCATTAACAGAGTTTCCATATGAATGTCTGCAGAAGGCTGGCCAAAGGGCAGAACAGAGAGCACTCCTTGGATAAGCTTACATTTGCAAATGTTTCTTTTTATTTTGAATTTTTTTCAGCCACTCCATTTGCCTAATTTTATTGTTCTCCTACTCCTCAGTAAGCTGTCAGTTAAAAACTGAATCTGGTTTCCCCTCAACTATGAGTACAGCTTCCCTGTATCCAGTCAGGGAGATATACTCCAAAAGCAAAATGATTGCAGGACTCTGCTTTATTTAGCTTCTAAGAACTTCCAGAATTAACTGGTCTGTACCTGATATTTGCCTATTTCAATTGTGGGCGTGGAACTATTCTACCATGTATGGCTAGTGAGCTGATTTATAGAATACTTTTAGCAATTTTTGTTTTGCCCTTAATGTGAAAAAACTAAAGAACATTCTCAGTATTGACAGAAATGTGAGTGTTTCCTGACTGATATTTAAGGACCAAATGCTGTTCCTGATTACACTGGCCTTGTATTCTTAGACTCTTCCAGATGTCAAAGAAGACAAGTGAGTGGGCAGCTTTTGCATGTATTTTCCAAACTTTGAAATTTCTGCTGCATTGCCACTGAGCAGAAAACATACAAGTTCAAGGGGGTTATAGGGTTGTTATTTAAATCTTACAGTCAAATTAGACCCTAGAGACATGATTGCATAGCTTTATTCTATCAGTCCCCATGAAGTTGTGTTCTCATATCAAATATGAGGTATTTCAGCTTACCACCTGCTGTACAAGTATTCATCTCATTGTTAAAAGATACCAGGCAAAGTGGTGCTTTGTTTATTTTAACAGGTGACAGTTATTTTTAGTGGGAGTGTGAGTGTGACACTTCTGCCTTTTCCTGCGAGTCACAGGAACATGAAGTTCTACATAACATTCTTAAACATCTTAAGAGTGCAAGAGCCTCCAGGCTTTTTGTTAACATCAGGATGGCATGTTTTGTTGTGTCTTGGTTTTGAAGAAGGCTATTTTTGCTGTGAAGTGCTGCTCTCTTCTCTTTTAATGTGAAGTGCTGCTCTCTTCTTTTAGGAGAAGTGGGTGTTCTGAGTGCAAGTTTGGGTGATGGCCCAAAGGTGCAAATGCTGATGAGAAGGCAGAGCCACATCACTGTGAGCTTGGCAGGCAGGGAGCACCAGCCCTCACCTGGAAAGCTGCTGCCATCCAGAGTGGTCTGGGACAGAGGGACATCGATGAGCCAAGAGGGAAGCCAAAAATTAGTGAGAAGCATTTGTAAGGAACTACTTCCTTGAGAAGTCATGGTTCTGCTGAAACCAAATTACACAGCAAACATTCAACTTGATTTCACTTGAATTTCCTTTTGAAAGAAAGAAAGGAAAAAAGTCAAAATAATTCATTTAAACATTTTTGGGGGTTCATTTTTCACTTGAAATTGTTTTTTGCTTTTGTATTATGTTTTCTCTAATAAAATTGATTATTTATTACAGCACAGATGCAAACATTATCTTCAAAATGGTGTATTGAGTGTATTTGAAATAGTTCTTTTCAAGAAATTTTAAAATATCTGTATTTTAGTCTGGCCCAGAATGAAACCCTTGTCACCAAAGCTCGTTCTGCATAGCCTCAGGGTAAGCTTGCAGGTGATTTGGGAAGGAAGGATTGAATTTGGACTTGTCTCTCAGGCTAGCTCAGAAACACTCGTGTTTCTGAACACAGTTCCCTACATATTCTGTGATTTCTAAGAAGTCTTGATCTACAGTCCCTTAAAGTCACCAGAAACCTTTTCCCTGGCTGGAGCTTGGACCATAGACACAAAACTTTTGAACACTTCAGTATTCAGCATCACTATCAGTATTTGTTGGTTTCTTTAGCAGGGTGATAGACAATACACAAGGAACTCCAGAAGACATTTGTAAGTAGGCATCACTGGAAGATGAGTTGAGATGATGACCCTTCTGGTCTTAACATTTTGTATTAATAAAATTCAGACTTCCTAATCTCCCTGAACTATTAAAACAGTATGCAATTGTGGCTGAAGTACTCTTTTTTTTTTTTTTTTTTGCAGTGATTTAGTGAAGATGCATTTTGCATTAAGACTTTCTTTCACACCTGTATAATTTATGCTGTTGGGTAGCCAATGTTTTTAAAACAGCATAGCTGTCAATTGCTTGTGTAATGGCACATTTTGTAATACTATCAGATGACATATAACTTGTTAAATTACATTGAAAAAATATTGGAGAGAATTGCACTATAATTAAATGACAATAATAATGAGACAAATATTAGCTGCTGCTATAAATTATGTAAGAATTATACATTTTTCAAAAAACCTTGCCTAGTGCTTGAAAACACATTTCATTCAAAATTCTGTTGATTCTTTTAATATTTATAAAGATGGTAGCCTTTGAATTCACATTCAGATGTTTATACCATGCCCAGAGAACATCTATATATAAGTTTGCTGAAGCTCTCTGAGGTTCTTTTAAAGACATTTTATTAATCACTTAGATATTGTGCATTTTTGATCCCTCTTTTTGTTTGTTTCATATCTGGGTGATTAACAAGTTGCTAAAAATTTCAGGCCTGATATTTTAATAAAAATGCATTTCCTTGTGAATCTTTTGTTGACTATCAAGTACTGTTCAGTGCTATTGTCTCTCTGTGAGGGTACATCTCTTCAACATGGTCCAATTAATTCCATTTTCAAACAGCAACACTAGCACTAACACATATTTTCACCTCTGAAATACCAGTACCTTCTTACTTTAGCACTACAGCAAATGTCTTCTGTCGTGTTTTCAGCAGTCTGGTTCTGCTTTTGCCTGCACCAGTTCAGCCTCCCCTGGCACAGGGTCAGAATTGGATCTGGTCAGGAAGCCATCCTTTGCAAAAAAAAAAAAATTGGAGAAGCCATGGAAAATGTGCACAGAGGAGGGCAGCTGATAAGTTTTTGATTTTCATTTTCAACAGCATCACTCCACAGAGGCTCACAAGGAATTACAGTGACATGAAAGAAGTGGCAGGAAAAAAGTTTTACCCTCTTATGAATAAATGTTAGGAAACATAGTCAGTGAATGACTCATTAATTTTTTTAACAGAATAATATTTCCAATGAAGTCTCACAGAAACTTATTTGTAAGGTATTGCATGTTTGTAAATTATTTAGAAAAGCAGTGGATGCCAAGATATCAAAGCATATTGTTGGTCTGAGTTTCTCAGGAATGTAAAGAAAACTGCATAGGAGGAGCTTCAGGAGGGGGGAAGGGAAGGGAAGGGAAGGGAAGGGAAGGGAGATTTGACACTCGTGCTGGAAGAACTAGGAATTTCTCAGCCTAGAAGGAGATTGTTTAAAATCACAAATTGTGTGGAGCATTTTCAAGGGTTTTAGCAGTGCAACAGCTGAGGGGAACACATGAAATAAACAAATGGGAGTACAAGAAGGCGAAAAAATACTCTTTCTCCTCTCAGTTCATAAACTGCTCTTTCTCATTTGTACAGCATATTGTGAATGTTCACATTGATTCAAAGCAGTCCATGAAAGCTGTTAAAACACAGAGGTGTCACCTCTGGCTCATAAGTCACTGAGTTGCCAGCTGTTCTAAGGTGAGAAAGCACATCTGGAAAGCAATGCCCTCTGCTTGCACTGTGTGAATTGCTGTACTAATTGACTTCAACTGATACCAAACAACAACTGGTGCCAAAACAACTTCAGGAAAAGTGCCAAGGGAACATTGGCCTAGTCAAACTCCATTAAACCTTTAGATGAGTTTTGTACCTAGTCTTGATAGTGTCCTTTTTCTGTAGCAGGTGGTAGAGAATAGGTGATTTCTGAACCGGGCCTCAGAAAATTAACAGAAATAGTTCAACATTCTCTGGTTTGAAGAAGGTGAAATTATAACCACAACTAAGAATGGATGTACAAGCTGCAGAGCTTCTCATTTGTCCTTGTTTTACACTGTCCCCAATGCACAACTTACCAAGGCTGGATGCTATTTCAGAAAAGGCAGCAGGACAGGAGGATTCAAGCTCTGTGAAATGTAAGCCTTAAAATTTCAAAGTGAGAATAAAAAGAGGAAAACATAATTCTAAAGCTTAAAAAATAAAAGTTCAGTAGGCTAATTGGAAAAATAGGACAAAATATTGCAAGCAAATGTCTTCCATGGTGGTGCTATGCTTGAGCTTGGAGTATGAAGATAGTGTGAGGGGAAAGAGTTAACTGGTAGACTTGCAGAATACATTTTCAGAGGAATAAATGATAAGGTAAAGGTTAGGTGCTCATTTTTTAGAGCTGTGGAAGTAGCAATAAAATGGCAGATGAAACTCAGTGTTGATCAGTGATACACATGAGAAGAAACAGCCCTAACTTTATATATGCAATAAGGTAACTAGCACTGGACAGGCAGCTATTAAAAGAGGGAAAATGCTCTTTCGAATGGTAATGCCTTTCTCAGATAAGAAATGTCCTTAGGTAACAATGTAAATGGAAATAAATTAAAACCTGGCTACTCAAATGTTTTGCACTAGTAAGGAGAGAAAAAACAAATAATTGCATGTCAGGATGTTCACTCACCAGGTTACACAAGGAGCATGAGCCTATTTTGGAACCAGCCTGCTCTCTGCCTATTATCTCCATCAGACATTACAAATATGCAAAATACTCTGGTCGGTGTTGTTTTTGAAGGATGGTTAAAGCAGCTGGGTGAATTGGTTTAGGTGAAAATAGAAACTGGCTTCAAATCCAGTCCTTTATTTTTTAAAGTGGTCTCTCTCTGAACCCATTTTTCTGAAGTTTAGTAAAATCTTAGATTCACATGCTTCTGCATTTCCTGTTTTTGACCAATAGAGGAAACAGAAACACTTAAATACTGTAAGATGTTATTTTTAAAATATTTACACTCAGCCAACCAGGAAGTTCTGGAAATCTTGCAAGAAGCCTAATCCTGTAGGCTACGTAATCCAAAAATGGTCGCACAAGTTTATCCAGTATTTCAGGTATTTATAGTCCTATCTGATGAGGATCAAACATATAGAGAGAGCTCTCTGTTAGTGTGAAAAAAATTTTGGCATGTGTTGCCTCTGAAGAGCTTAATTCCCTGATGGGAAATATGCAGAAACCCGAGCTGCAGCTGAGTGCCAAAGGCCAAGGGGCCGTAGGGGAGGTGGGGGCTGAGTTGCCACACAGGACAGGAAGGCTCGGTGGAGGAAACTGCAACTGCAGCTAAGGACACCCATGGCTCTCTGCAGGGTGGCAGGGAGAGCAGGATACTGGCACAGGGGGGATGGAGAGGTGGAGGGGTGGAGGGATGGATGGATGGATGGATGGATGGATGGATGGATGGATGGATGGATGGAGGGATGGATGGAGGGATGGATGGAGGGATGGATGGATGGTGGGTGGGTGATATGTGGAGCCCCAGTAAGGGGATTGAGAAACAAGCAGGCAGGAACTGGAGAAACCAACAGCAGCTGCCAAAGGCTGGGATGGTGTGGGGAGCAGAGTGCAATGCAGGATGTGTGTGGGGCAGCAGGTCCACACATGCTGTGTAGCAGAAGGCAGAAGACACAGGGGGCTGAGAAAAGTCAGGTATGGAGAAAAGGGGATTAGACCATGAGTTTTGAATACCAGTGACAATGTTGCAATATATCCAAGGAGTGTTGGTCTGCCAAGGTGTGCCATGAGGTGGGCGGCAGTCGGGCAATGAGCCTACAGAGAGTGAATGTCAAAAGTAAATGGGATTTACTTTGAAGGGTGATAGACACAAGCAGTTCAGAACGGAGATACCCATCTTGCAGAGAGAAAGCAATTGACAAAAAAACCCCAACCAACCCCAAGACCTAAGTTTATGTTGCAATATTCAACATTTATCTGTACTTCTGTTTCCCAAGAATCTTCTGCTCAATATCCTGCTGGAATATTAAGAGTTGTCCAGGCAGGAGCAAGCAGTGCTTCAGTGAGTGGCAGAGTAGCTGGTATGTGAAAGGTGACATTAATTTAGGGATGGTACTTAACAGCCTTTGTATTTTGTGATTTACTCCTTTAACTTTTTCATACCTTGATTACTGACAGTATGAATGTTAGCTAAAGCAAGCCAAGGAACTCTTCAGATATGTTTAATATATTGGAGGTGGATTTGGTTCATGGGATTGATGAAGCAAGTGTTTTTATTTTGAAATATCATACGTTTTAAACAACTTTTTATGGGACTCTATATGAAAATCTCTTCTTCTTCATGGAATAGCATGAAGGCTGCTTTTTTCTATGACACTAGTAAAACATGAGAGGCTGAAAACACAGTGAACTCCAGAAAATTTTGTATCATTCACCAGAAGAAATTTTTAAGCTGTTTCATCATGTTCTAGACCAAAAAATGAACCTTACATCAGCTCCAATTTCTGTGTATTTTACAAAATATCTCTTGTAGGATGAATGTGTGTGAACACATTGTACTGTCCTTCAGTCAGATATGTAGTGAAAGGGAAGGGGAAAAAGGAGGAATTGTTTCTGTTAGTTGTGTCTAAATAACAATAAGAGAACTTAAAAGTCCTATGGGCTCCCTAAAACTTGGGTAGTAAGACGGCTGGCAACAGGATGCCACCAAATCACATACAAAAAGTCCCCTGCCCCCAGCATTGCTCTGGGAAGCACATTTTTGTGTTCCTACACAGCCATGCCTGTGAGGCAGAGACCTTCCCCTCTTGAATCACAGGCCATCTCAGATCTCTTTAGAGCCACTGCATCCACACTGCATTTCACTACCAGGAAGATGCCTCAGATATCTTGAGTCTGTCAGATTATCACAGAGCTGATCATTACTAGTGCCTCACCAGATGATATCTTCCCCTATTCATAGATATCAGTCCTTAATCATCTGTGTGTGTATTTCACCATCGGCACAGCAATACGCTCTTACGGATGGCGTTGTAAAAGCAGCTCACTTCCTAGCTGGGATGTGACAGACTGTTTGAATCCTGAAAAATTATCTAGCAGTGATGAACTGTTAGATCTAGAGACTGTCCTTCCCACTATGTACTCCATTGCTCATACTGACTCCTTCCAAATGACTTAAATTGGTGGAGCAACCACCAAAGATGTTCCATGTCAAAACTGCGGGTTCAACACATCGAGCAAGAGTTGCCTTCAGAGATGCCCCTGTTGAACAGTAAGGCCATGCTCAATCAATATCTCTAAACAGCATTAAATGAGAGTTAAACACCATGCAGTTGCTTTGAACAGTAAAGTGAACTAGAGTTTCTCTCCAGTGTTTGTTAAATTTTATGTCAGTGAAAAGATTTTCTATAAGCTTTTTAATGAGCTGTGCTCTCTGCATGGAAAAACTTTGACCAAATCTGTATTTATGCTATTTGTAATTACTACACACAAATCAGAATAGTAATTCCTGTAATAATTAAGCTAGAGTATACAGCTTTAATAAATATAACCACCAACATTTTAGTCTGTTCACAATGGGTTTTTAAATAAATATTTTAAACAGGGAAGTAGTTATTTAAGGCAAAATACTATGGAAGAATTTTGGGAAAGGGTGAAAAATGTAGGAAGATACTAAGTGCATAAAAAATGATGACTCATACTTGTGGTTTTATTACCTAATAATGCAGTATTATAAAGTTGCTTCAAATTTACAAAATGCTCTCTGAGGTTACAGGTCTCCAGAGTCCCTGTCACAAATCAGAGATACTTTGATCAGGTGAAATAGAGAAAGAGATGTGAAATGGCAAAGCAGAACTATTACCAGTAAGTATGAAACCAATTAGCCATCTATCAGTGTGTAAATAGACTATTCCTATGGATCAAATAACCTCACCACGAATCATTATTTGCTTTTGTGCTCAAAGTAGAAGTCAGTAATGACTCTCAACAGCATTTCAGGCACCCACTGCCTGCTCAGAGGCAATATTAAATAGAGAGAAGACAATGGCAGTGAGCAGTCAATAGGGTACAGTGTGGGCAATGCAGAAACATTAGGATGGAGAATTAAGAAGGCATTGGTTGGGCTCTGGAACAACTGGAATTCGATATGGGGGAGGAGGACTTTGGTGAAGAGATTTAAGACAAAGACTCCAAAGTGTGAGAATTGGCTTTGTATGCAGAAGCTGGGATTTGAATGCCAGGGGAGCCCAAGAGGAGGAGAATGGGTGCAGTGGGTACCAAAGCAAGTGATGGTTCACAGAATCACCAAATGATGGAGGCTGAAAGGAACCACCAGAGGGGTTGTCCAGTCCAGCCTCCCTGCTCGAGCAGGGTCATCCTAGAGCACATTGCACAGGGCTGCATCCAGACAGTTCTTGAATATCTCCAGTGAGACAGACTGCACAGCCTCTCTGCACAGTCTGTTCCAGTGTCCAGCAACCCACACAGTAAAGAAATCTTTCCTCATATTCAGATAGAACTTCCTGTGCATCAGTTTCTGCCAGTTGCCTCTTGTCCTATTGCTTGGTGTCACTGAGAAGAGCCCAGCTTCTCTTGGCACCCGTGCTTCAGATACTGATAGTCTTTGATGAGGTTCCCTCTGAGCCATCCCTACCTGAGGTGAACAGGCCCAGCTCCCTCAGATGTGAGATTTTGTCAGAAATAGAGAGATTTTACATACGATCTGGAGACAGATATGGCAAAAGTGCCATGCAGGCTCTATGTGTGGTTGGAAAGTAAGTCCAAGACTGTCCCCAGTTACAAGTCTCAGTGTCAGAGAAAATAGTGGCACAGAGACTTGTAACTCAGAAGATAAGGTGGGATGGTACCTAGCAGAGATAAATTTCTGAGCCTTTGCCCCTTAATTGTTACACATTTGGCTGAAGGAAAAAGGTTGTGCTAAAAAGAGACGTAAGGAGAAAACTATAAAAACAAAGAGAAATAGGACTTTGTGGTAGGGAGGATGCCTGAAGCTCTCCAAGGATACATGAAGGTCACGATGAGAAAAGCTCAGCCAAGAGTTTATTAAAAACAGTTTTGTGAGATTAAGGAAGCATAAACATCTCAGTATTGGATCAGCAGGGATGAGTTAAAGCAGAAGTTAATGGAGTAGTTTAATAGACAAAATTTTGTCGTGCAGTAGTAACACAGAGTTGGGAACTGTCTTTAAGAGATGGGTCTATGGATAGGAAGCATGCAATAGAAAGTCAGAAAAAAACTGGGGAAATGAAGGAGACAGCAAATATAGCTGGGAAGTGGTGGGAAACAACATGAGCAGAAGGTATCCAGAGGTAGAAAGGAAGAAAGAATAAAGAAAAGTACAAAACCAGAATTGCACCCTTCATTGCAAAATAACTAACGATGGTTGTAGCCATCAGTTTCATTCCGTAACAGAGTAAAAAATTCCATCTGTGGAAGTCCCTGGAATGGGGAAAGCCTAACATCCTTTCCAAACCAACAGTACTTTCCTGACTGAGAAGATAGCAAGTGTTTTAGGTAAATGGATATATTTCACTGTTGCCTTCACTGCTATCTTGAGTAAGGATTCCTGACATTTTTTCCAGAAATCAATTTGTTTTCATAAGAAGTTTCATTAAACGGTTGTTGTTTTTTGAGTTGTTTGTTGGTTTGGGTTTTTTTTTCCCTAAAGGAAAGAAAAAAACAATGTCAGTGTTAGAAGGAAAAGGGACACACGTATTAAAACCTAAAGCTTAGACGCCTCCGAAAACTCACAACTTCTAAAGATACATTGAAGACAATGTATCCAAAGCACAAAATCAGGAACTCTGAGATTTTCAATCATTGGCTAGCATATTCAGAAATGAAACACTGTTTTCCTGGCTGTCAGATTCATCTGAGAAGCACCACCTTTGTAATACTGTGGCCTGCTGCCCAAGGTGTTAATAGAGAAGAATGGCATATCCAACTGAAATTACAGGAAGGACTACAGGCAAAATGTAATGAGGTGATCAGTGAATGCAAATGAACCCTCTCACTTAAGACTGTGATAGAATGACTTCTCTGAATAGTAAAAAAATTTCACATAGGTTTTTAGGCCAATAGATAAGAGCATATTGCTAATTTTAAAAGACAAATTACTTGAATAATTATCCTCCTATTTAAATATTTTCTTAATTACTCTCAGCCATATCTTCAGTTTTTAAGCAGAAATTTAAGTGCAAGGCTGACAAGCTAGAACATGTTAAAACTTTGCAGGTAACCAAATCAGAGCTGCTGATAACTGAGCTTAATCTGTAGGACTGGTATGTAGGAAAACTCCCATTTACTTCCTAGACAGAAAAAATAAAGATTGAAGAATCAGGCCTTACATATTAATTATTCAAAGCTTACATTTTTGTACTGAAGAATCAACTAGCTGAAGGTGTGCACGTATGTGTAAATATACAGATAGCCAGGCAGATAGATAGAATGAAAATGCTTTTTTTCTTTTCTATCTAGGTAGAGACTTAGAGACTGTCACTGCTCAGCAGCAGGCTTGCTTTTGCTTGTAGAGCACCAACAGCAGTTGCTAGCTGTCCCTGACAGTGGGCTGAAAGGCACCAGCACGGCAGGGCTGGGGCCGGGTGGCACCGAGCAGCGCCGCTCCGCCAGGCAGTGACGCGCTTGAGCTCCGACAGAAGGCTAACCCACTGTCAGTCTTCCTGTCTTTGCCAATCAAATGCACATCCCTCCAGAGGCGCCTGCCGTTGACACTGGCACCCCAAACATAACAAAAGGTTAATGTAATGACATTTCAGAGATGACACATTGTCAAAGGCCCAGAGAAAGCAGACTGTGTTTAGGAAGAACTAGTGTGTTGTACAGGACACACGCATGGCGACGACATTCCCAGAGGGGATAGGTTGGGTGTAAACACCCTTGAAAGACCTTGTTCAAGGAAATCAGGAGTTGGGAAATGGATAACAGCATAATAAGGTCTGGCCAAGACCCCGAGGTTCTTTCTTTTCCCATCTGTGGAAAAGCAAATGTCCTTTTGCCAGAGGTCTGGCTAACCTTTACCAGAGAAAAGTGCAGGAGCTAGAATGACAAAGCTTTTGGAATCTACAAAGCAAGCCCTCCATTTAATTACAGGGATTTGCAGGGCAGCTTATGAGTATAAAATGTATAATAACTTATTTTTCTTCTTAGGTAAAGATGTGTGGCACTCCCACCCATTTTCAAAAGGGATAATTGACAATTAAAATAATTCTGGTAATGCAAAAGCTGCATATTTAGAAAGTCATATTCCAATATGTATCCCTACGTGAATAGATGTTATGTACATATTTTAGCATTAAATTTCAATTGCTTCCTCTCTGTCCCCATAAATTTTCCATTGGTTTCCATTTTTCCTCTGGCTTGGTTGTTTTTTCATCTGTCTCTTGTAGAAGGGCCCCTCTCCTGGCATCTCCTTCTAATCTCACCTCAGTGAAATGCAATGTCAACATTCGTATTTGACTCATTACTGTGAAGAGCAAGTGTGAGCAAGTGTAGTGGAAAGTAAAATTATTTTCTTTGTCCCTGACCATCAGCAAAAGAGCAGTTGGAGCAGGAACTCTTTTCTATCATGACACTTCCCACTGACACAACTCGGTGGACCTATTGCTGTTACAAATAAAGTCAGTATGTCTTAATCGTTTGTTATTTCTGTGGTTGGTTGGTTGGTTGGTTTGTTTGTTTGTTTATTGGAACTTCAATGAAGAAGTAGTGAAGACATAGTGAAGTGCATAAGCAATCACTGGGGCTAATGGTAGAGGAAGAAGCTATTTCAGAAAAATTTGGGGGGTAAAATAGAAATCAAAATGTCCAGTGATAAAGGAAAATAAATGTTATAAAAAGTGCAAGGTTAGAAGGCAACTGTGTCTTCCCTGGAGACACTGACAAGGACTTGATGGCTGCTGTTATCTGGGCCTGAGCTTCTTTCCCTTGGCATCTGTAGCAAAACTTCCAGTGACTTCAATAAGAGTAAGACTGGAGTCAATATAAGCTCTTAATGTTGTCTCCCACAGAGCTAAGTGCCACAGACTGGCCTTACATTATGCACTGATCATCAGCTACTTCATCCCACCAATGTACTTTTAAAAATGAAAATATTAAGAAGTATCATTTCTATTCTAATGAGTGTTCTTACTTTAAGAATAAGAGATAAGCCCAAGCCAGATGTCCAGATACAAAAGTTGCCCTTGAAATATAGGGCAATAACTTGTTCTGACACCTTACAACATGCGCCATGGTCAAAGGATTGGGAGGAAATCCCTTCCTCTGGTTTAGGAAAATTCTCATTCTAGGGAGGTGTTTTGCCCTTTGGGGTTGACTGTCTCTCTTGCTTGGCTGTGGAGGCAGTCTGAGCAATGCACAGTCCAAACACCTAATGTGTAGGCACTAACATTTAGGTGAATTAAATCTTAGCCTGAAGTTTCACTACAATGAATTTTCATCTCCCACATTTTTCATCTTCCATGTCTTAGTCACTGTCCTGTAATATGACTTTTGCTTGCTTTTGTCACAGAAACATCTACAGCAGAAACTTCTGTCTCTTCCAACAGTCTTTCTTTCTTCCTCTTTGGGACAATTTCAGAGAGATCATCATTTACCAGCCAAGCATCTGTTGATTTAATTACTTAATTAGACATGAAGGCCAGGGAGTTATGTGCACACAGCACATATATAGCTGGGTGATGTGTGTTCACACCAGTGAGTTATTTTAGACTGGTGGCTGGTTTTGAGACACATGTGGAACAGTGTACCTTGACAACTGCAGGTGGTGTAAGCATGCTTAGAGTCCTACTGCTAAGAGAAGTGTGGAAACTCTTTTTTTCTCAGTCTTGCTTCGGGCTGGGACTGGAAGGCGTTGACAGTGGGCTTGTGCTTACCCATTTTTCTGGTGAAAATATTCATGTTGTAGGTGACAAGGAACTGTAGAGGCAGGTTACAGTTGAGTATCACTTTTAAGGATAATATTAACATGAAAATATCCAGAATCTAAAAAAGTTTATGTCTATTCCCAGAAAAATCAGAATGTTTCAACCAAAATCAACCCAGCTGTCGGATACAAGCAGGAGAGATCCAGTGGTATTCTTGGATGCATTTAGATTGAAGAATTTGGAAATTATGTTCTAGTACAAAGAATACATCAATTGCTCTCATGCTTGCTTTTGGACTGAGAGATCTACACAATTAAATTATTGTTCCACAGGAGACTTGCAAAAGAAGATTCATAACCTCTATAGTCAATAAAGTTTTGCATAGTTTCAGGTTGAAAGCTGTACATTAGCAGTAAATATTTTCTCTCTGAATTACCAAATGTTTCTATAACTCAGCTCAAGATAATTGAGGTGTTAAACCTCCCATTCTTTTATGTTTGTCTTTGTCTGCTCTGAAATAGCCATGAAAGTTTGGTAAAGGGCAGGTTGCCTATCCTTGTGCACAAAAGGATTTATGCCTTACCATTTGTTTCTTGAAGAGTTCTGGCTGTTGGACAATTCTTCAAGGCAAGAGAGGACATTTCTGAGCTTCACAGGCTCAGCTGGCTGAACCTACAGGTCACAGATGCTCTTGTTTCAGCATCTCACTGTCGTGAGAAAAGGGACAGAGTCTAAGTCATTTGCTCTATTCAAAGTGTTTCCACTGGTTCTTCCTGTTTGTCTTTTATTATGTAGTGCATTTAAATTTGGAAGCAGGATTTCAGGGTACACATTCTCAAATATTGCAAACTGGTTTTGGAAAAGCAAAAAAGCCCTTGTAGGACTATTCAGCCAAATAGTGACTATTTGGTGAAAGGTGGAATCAAGCAAATAAATAAGGCAAGATGCAAAAAGTTTATTGCTGCTCTCCTCATTAACAGAAAAAACCCCAAAATTTATAGTGTAATTATAGCTTTATGTTCCTTTTAACAGGGCTCTTGAAGCCAGTTATAGTCTTCTGTATCAGTTCTCAGATGTGCTTGCAGTGTCTACACCGTTCTGGGCCTGCATTGCAAGCACCAGGGTCACCTCTGGATGGAGGAGACGTGACTGTGTGTGCCATGTAGAGCCAGTTTTCCCTGGGTTGCTTACTCAGTACAGATATATTTGTGATGATTAATCAGAAAAGCTGTTACTGAATGAATGTGTAACTTGTGAGCTTCTGTGAGCTTCTCTTCAAGGGTTGTGAAGCAGTTGTATGCTGCCTGAGAAGACTGTTTGGACCTTACCAGGCCCTGAAATTCTTGGAAGAATTCCTTGGCAGTGGCTGAAAAACTGGGTACTTTTGCATGTTCAGTCTTCCAGTTGGTGGTCTATAGACAGACCCTTTACTGTACCTTGTTTATGCATTTTTTTGGTCTGCAGAGTATTAGGAATCTTTTTGACTTAGCAACAAATTTTAACTTTGAGCCTCACTGCAAGGAAGTGAATGCAACTGCCTTTATTAATACAAATTGTGCAGTTGGACAAATGTAATGGCATGAAAATAGCATGCTGCTAACTTGCTTTTGAAAAGAAACTTGAAAGAGTCTGTATACAGTAAGACCATTACATTGTACAAAATTTTCCTTTGAAGAGATGAAAAAAACATTGTTATGCTTAGTATTTTCATCTGTCTATTAACCATTCCAAATATAGTCATTGTTAAATATATGGGATGGCAAGCTTTTTACAGAAGGAGCTTCTTTTAAAATTGCTCAGGCACATAAAAGGTTGCCTTATTCTACAGACTAGAAGTCAGCTAACTCAAAGCATGCTTTTGCATTAGTATTAATTAATATTATTTTTCCACAGCATGTATAGCAATTATTTTCTGTGTATACAAAGAAAATGTATGCATAATGAAGACACTAACTTAGAGAGATGTAGCATGAAAAGTGCCTACAAGGTCAAATCCAGCCCAAACTTCCTTTTTCCTTTTCATTAATATTTTTAGAAGGAGTCTTCAAACTTGTAGGTGGTGACTCAATGGGATTTGATATGAAGATGTGACACCTCATCTTAAATTCCTTAACCACATTTCTTAAGTTGACAGGAATGTCAGGAAGTGTGCCTGATAAGGCTTGCTGTCCTCTCCGAGCTGACTAATCATACATGAAGTCTTGGCAAGAGATAACCAGGTTACAGTAGAGCCAAAATGACATCACATCAACTCAATTTCATATCCTGTAGACACCAGTGCCTATCACCACTCCAGGTTGCTAACATCCTTGACACACAAATGGTATTTTCAGTCTCCGATGTCCCCCTTTTACCCTGTGTCTGTCACTCTGGGGTAAATCAGGAACAAATTTGTCACTAAATGTAAAGAACCATTAACTCACGGGCACTTTGTCATCTGAAGCATAATTTTCTGTGCACAGCTCACCAATCCCTGGACTCTAGCTATTTGCATAACAGTTTGCTGTACGAATTTATGACGGAGGATAGTGCTGAACTTGTTAAAATTCCTTGTGAATCTCAGCACAGAAAATGGACTGGTGCTTTAAATCTTGGAGAGTTGTTCACATCAATAATGAATTTCAAATAATGTATTCACTTCAAGTGTAAGTGGTTGGCATACAGTCCTTACAGCTGGTTTGTTGAGATAATTGATTTCCATATAGTTTAAAGATGGGGAAAAGAAACATATGACAACTACAGCAGGTTTTGAGGCAATTGTGAATGCCATATCAGTTTAATTATAGCTCCATCTTTAGCTAACATGGGTTCTGTCCTATTGGAATGAAAATATCCCAGCAACTTGAAATGTAACAGTGATGAATTTTTTATGTTCTTCTACCCACCTTGTATGCTCGCTTAGGGCACTGTTACAAGTACACTTCTAGCTTTTTTCAGTGGATAGTTAACATGACATGCAAGACTGGTCTGCATGACACAGATAACTCAAGGGAATAGCAACAAAGTAAATGAGATGCATTAGTATCTGGATGTGAACTGGGGAATATAAGTTCTCAGAACTTCTTGTTTAATTTATAGAATTGGTTTTTTTCCCCTGTGCATAAGATTTCAGAATGGTTATCATATTCAGGAAATGAGCTGTTCCCACTTCAGGTACTAATATCAACATGTAAAAGATAATCATTAACCAGATGTACTACTCAGCAGTGCCTATTATATGTAAGCAAGCTAGCTGAGGTGATAAAAGAAGCTTTTACTTAAAATGTTGTTATATTGACTATGGAGACACTGGGAAAACCGTGAGGGTTTTATTTTGGTTAGATTTTTTAATTGACCACTCTATGCATGAAACAAGGGCTTAGAGAAGCAAAGAGTGTAATAAAAATGTGCTTTGCAGCTAACAGCTGGTGTATGCAACACCCCCTTTGCTGAGGTCCAATCTGGCTGCCCCTGCATGGGATCATTTTGGAGGAGGTGGGCTGCACCCCCATATTCTCACAGGTCAGACAGGCAGAGGAACAGAGAACCAGGACTGCTAGAAACCCCCAAACTTCACTCCATTTTTCTCCTTTCCATTAAAAATTGATCAACAGAAATTGCATATAGAAGACCTTTGTTTCGTTCTTACTCAATTAATTCCTAAGTTCCACAGTGTAGTAAAAAAAGTAACAGACAGGGTGTCCAGTAAACTTTCCAGCAGTCAGGAATTGTGTTGTTTCTACTTCATCTGATGTAACTTCCCTGATTACAATCAGGAGCCTATACTTAAGTTCCAGCGTTAAGTTGAAGCAACTCCTGTGGGCTGAAGCCATAGTTTTGCTTCAGTTTAATAGAAAAATTATGAGTGTATCTCGAATTTTTTTCTGGCATCTGTGTATGCTGGAATAAATGAGAAAGGACTCTCGTTTGAAATAAATTATAAACTGTACTGGTGAAATAAGGGCTTCAGTGGTCTAGGTTGACACAGGTGGCACAACATTCCCTGCCATTAAGATATATACAAACTTTTCTTTTGACATTGCTAAAGAGCAGAAAGTTGCCCTCCAGCTTCCAAGATTTTTTCAGGATGTTTTTAGTAAATTGAGGATCTGCAATTTAAGGCAAAAAACTTGATTTAAAAAAAAAAAAAAAAAAAAATAAAAGCTGAAGTCTTCTGGTATTTACTTCCAGCTTCAATTCCAGAATACTAGATTTCTTTTAAAATGAAGCACAAAAGTAATATGCTAGAAAAGACCCTGCAGGTCCCTGACAGTCACCACATAAGTATTTTGGGATGCATAATCACATTACAACTTTGCTCCCTGTTTTTGGCTCAAATATGTAGCTTTGATTCTGTAAGTGTACATTATGAACACCTATTCATAATTTGAGGTTGGAGCTTGGACTGGCTCTTGTATCAAGAAATCCCTGGTGGGAGTTACAACAAAATCATAGCTGTTGTGTTAGCTGTTCTAATTTAAAGACAGTAAAGACAGTCCTGGAATGATGACCAAGGGCTCTGGGGACTTAAAAAGTCTTATTAGCACACAGATGCATCAACACTAGAAAGAGTTGAGATAAGTAAAGAAGCTAAAATGGGGGGTCTATACAGAAGCAACTCTCTCTAGCATCTGTTTTTACAATACAACAGAAAAATTTGATTGCATAAGAAATGCTGGTGGTTGATTCTGTTTGCAAGAGGTTCCTGAAATGCATCAAGAAGTGGAAGTGAACTGGAAATTGTAACAGGGAAATCACCAGTCAAAGTACCACCAAGGCTTCCTATGGGAGAACAAAGTTGCAAAAATACCCTTTCACTTTTAAATATAGGCTCAGGTCTTGTTCATATGCCTGGAGTGTCTTGTTATGGGCAAGCAGGAATTCTGCCAATGGAGATTAGGTAGCCAAGTGTGAAATCTGCTATAAATAAAGGAAGTGTTCTGCAAAATCACCATGCCATGGGATTTAACCTTCTGCAACTCTGAATGTAGTCAGGTGAGTGGCACACACTAAAAAATAGATGCCAACAATTTTTTTGTGTGTGTTTCACACTTTCATTATGTATTTCAGGTTGCATTTTTGCCTCCCAAATTGGTTAGCTGGCTTGAATACTAAGTAGATAGTCGAGACTGACACTTCTTTTCAGTCATTGACTTGTGGCACTCTGCTTCCCCAGGGAGAGAAGGGAAGAGCTGGAAAATAGAATCTCTCAGTCTCCAGTGGATGCTTGCCTAACTCTTTGACTTCAGAGGAGATGTGGCCTATCCAAGCATCTAGTAACTTTAGTAGCTTTTAGGACAAATGTTTGTTAGGTCTCAGAGTACCTGATTTACTTGCCACCCTCAGCCACTGAACAGCCATATTCAGTTTCAAGGGAAAAGGCTTAGAATCACAGAGCTATATAACGCTTTCAAATACCATAAAACAACTTTTCTTGTGTGCCATTTTTGTGTAAAAGTTGTTCCTATATCTCAGAAAAACCAGACTATTAATTCTGTATTTTAAAGTCTGCATATAATTTGCACATAAACTTTCCACAATTTCTTGGATATGATATAAAGTAAGTCATCAACAGGACTTTGTTGCTCTCAGAGTTAATGGAAAAAGCCCTTAATTAGTTTTAATCAGACTCCATACTTCCAACTCTTATTTGTGGAGATGAAAAGTATTTCTTGATATCCCAGACCAGCAACTACATGGTAGAACATGTCTTTTCAGCTTACAGAATGTGGTGTGTACTGTGGCAAGTTGTTGGTCATGCAACAGGGTTACAGGGTTCATCTTTCAGTAAGCCATGGGATAACTGTATCCACAATTATGAAAACTGCATTCAGTAAAGAAAACAACTTGGGCACATTTGTTACTTCCCTTGCTGAAGGCTACCCTGGTGATGCACACCTTGAGAAATTCTGCAATAGCAGCAGAGCTGCTGGCAGCAAGATTGGCAAAGTTTGTAGGGCTAGGTTGAAAAGCACAGATGTTGATGGGAGAATGACCTTTTGGACACTTGAACCACACCCTTCATTGCCCCTAACTTTGGCCAAGACTTTTTTACTTCCATGTCCAACCTGAGCACTTGCTTCAGACCCATTGTCCCAGGCAGGTGACATCTTGCTGCAAGTGCTTCTATATATAAATGGATGTCATCTGCTGGCTCAAAATCTTAATATTTCCTTTCAGTTTCTGGGCAAGAAGTGGTGTTTGATTTTTCTGAGTTGCTGAGAGAGTAGGCATGACTGAATCCATGTGTTGCAGAAAGGATGTCAAGACAAACTCATATGAATGAGAATTTATTAGCAGGCTCCACAGTTGACGGCACATATCAAAAATTACAAAGAAAATAAAGAAGTGAGGGGCAGGAAAGGTGCAGAGAGAAAACTCTCCCCAGTGGCAAGCTGGAAGGAGAAGCTGTGGTTGGTATCCTGAGACAAACAACTTCCTCAGGCATCCTATCCAGGGCAACAGGCGGTTCCAGTACAGTGCTTTCCCTACAGCAACAACCTTGTTTTGTTCAGGACTCACTCAGGCTCCCTCCTGATTGTTCCCATATCCAGTGCAAGCTTTGAGCAGGGGGAGGTGCTGTGTGGCTGGTTAGTTGGTGAGCTCTCTAGCTTTGAGTACCTTGGCTTAAGCCAAAGTTACAACCAAAGGAAATACAGAGCAAAAGGAGTGGGGGATTCTTGCCCTGGTGCCAGTCACTGCCACTGGAATGTGCCATGCCAACACTATTGGAGTACACAGCCAATATCCCACCTACCTCCAGGAGGGCCCTGCCTGTGGTCTCAGGAAATCCTGGTGCCACTGCACAATTCCCATGGTGCCAAAAGCATCACCCATCCCTTCCAGTGCAGAAGACAAGGAATGCTGTGTGTCCCTTCATTATGAAAACCATCCAACTTTCCAACCTGAGCAGGACACACCAGCCACTGCCCACGGGGAGGACAGGCTGCTGTAGGGAATTTTGTTCACCTAAAAGGCACTTGGAGGCAGGCAGAAAACTGTTGCAGATGACCATTTGCACACCTGTAAGTACTGTTCAAAAATAATAGTATTTATCAGCAAATGAATTGGTACTCCTGAAGTGCTTGATTAGCTGGTGTGAAAAATACATTAATAAATACTACACTTTATTCAATTGGCTGTTGCCTAATGTCTTAGATTACAGAAAAAAAATAGAAAGACATGTCTCACATTAAATATTTACCTCCCTTTGCCCAGACCATGTGTAAGGATTCTCTAAAACTTCTCTGCATCAGAGTGTAAAATGTTGTTTGTTAGGGGACTCAATGCCACTGCTTCTATGCAAACTATTTGTGTTTGGATCATAGTGTACACATACTGATATTTCTGTTTGATGTAAAGAGCCTCAAGATGTAAAAGAATACTATCATATTTAAATAGAAACTGGGTAGCAAATTTTAGCGGTTTATATTACAGAAATTCCTGGAAATAAAATAAAGAATTATTAAATAAGTGCATTTCACTTATCCATATACTGAAATAGCCATTTCACGATTAGTCTGTTAGCATAGAACCATGCTATGCTGGACAAGATAATGCAAGGAAGCAGGCATTTGACATGTAATCCCTATATGTCCTCTTTTCATATGAAATTCTGCTTACATAGACCATCACACATACCAAAAATGCACATTATACTTGTCTTCTCCTTCCTAATGCATCACACATAGCAATATCAAAAAATGGCTTTTATCCATACATTTCTTTTGATAAAAAAAAAAATCTGAACGCCCATGAGCAAAAAAAAAAAAAAAAAGAAATAACATAGACCTTTTCACTTTTGCTCTTGAATCCCCTTTACTTCCAACTCTTTACATTAGTAGTCACATGTGCTCTTTGTCTGGACTCTGCTGTTGCTCTGTGCCAGCTGCAGAGCTGCATTGATGCATTGATGCAATCTGCATGGCAGTGCACCTGTGCAAGGTGCAACCTGCTGGCCCCAAGGGACTGTGAGTACCAAGGCTGTGATGGAGGGTTAGAGACATTTTTGTGGCCTTTCTCCAAATCACTAAAAAAAAGAAAAATTTTGGTTGCTTAAATCCATGTCTGCTGGCATCTATTTAAGTGAAACCAACCAACCAACCAAAAACCACCCAAAAGAACCCAAACAAAGAAAAAACATGCACAAGTGCTGGGTTTGTATTTATGTACGAGCAGGAGGCCTTGATTTATTTGATGTTTGTTTGCATAACCCTAACTAATTTTATTTGTCTAGCTTATTTATTATTCATAGACCTCTGTAAACACTGGCCACACACACCATCAATATGTTTTCACTTCTTCATCTGCAGTGATGGATTCTGACTAGCCTTTCAGAAACATTTCACAGTCACTTCATTCTAGAAACAGCATCTTGCTGTTTAAGGAATAAATTTGACATCTTAACCCCATATTCAGTCATTCCCTTGTATTAACTGATTTTAGATCAATCATTAGAAATTGTCATCTCCACATAAGTTTGCGGCTTGCAACAATTAATATTGTGCAGAATTAACTTTTTACAACTGAACCTGTGACACTCACATTAGGTATACAAAACCTAAACACATATAAAGTAATAAAATAAATGGTTTTGTTTAGTTGTCTTCTTTTTACTTGTTCTGATGATAAAATATCAATATCTTGCAGTAGTTCTAAATAAGTATGAAAAACATTTCACTTATCGATGAATATTCTATTTTGCTTCTTTGTTTATAATGAAAAAAAGTAGCAGCTAAGTATAGAAATATTTATTTTCACTTTTATCTTTCATTTGCAAGAAGTTATTCTCTAATTACTTATTGGCTGTGGAATAATACTGAAATTAAAATGAGAACCCCAGTCAATATTGCATGTATCAAAAATGATGAAAATCTTCACTTACTGAGAACTGTGAAATGTTTATTCGTTTTTAGACACAGAGTCCTCCAGGGAGTGCTACAAATCCACACAAGCTCACTGCACCTTCAATGTTGCATTTGGAGTGTTGATTTAGATGGAATATGTGTAAAAACTCCTGTCAGCAGACAGCTCTCTAGTGACTATACATCTGCAAAGGCTCAAGAACATAAACTATTGCAACATGAGTCTGGAATAAATTATGCTCACCTCACAAATTCTAGATCTGCTTGGTCCACAGTAACAAAGGAAAAACTGTTGTGTTTTAGAATTAGGGAACGAGAGTTTATTTCATCATCCTGTATATGTGTGTGTAATTTTAGACCAAATTTTTTCCTGAGTAGCAGAATGTTAATGAAATCAGCAAAGGAAAGAAGATTGGTGAAAGTAGGACATGGAGTGATGTGAGACTGGTACAGCAAGTTCCCTGAGCTGTCTCAGAGCCAAAGGTAAAGAAGCTGTCTTCTCTTCAGGAAAAAATGAATCAAGCTTTTTACCCCGCAGCATCCTACTCAGTTCAGATTCCTTAAAGCTACTCTGTATTTCCTGCAAAGATAAAAGCACTTCTAGTTTGTATCTCATAGATTATCAAAAAGGTCATTCATACTGGAACAAAAAAACAAAACACAGGACACCAAGCCACCAGAACTGTGCTGAATTTTGGTCTTTATTCCCATGGCTCCTTCAAAGAGGCAGCAGCCACAGTACTTAGGTACCACAGCATGAGCACAGCAGAGACAGAGCAGCCATCCTGTCACCTGTCTGTCACCCATGACGTGGAGCAACAGAACTGAGACAACATAGTGGAATTTCTTTACAACAGGATGGAGCCTTCCCACATGATAAAACTTCTTTCCTCATACCTCAAGCTTTGATTCTCTTAAATGTCCTTTTGAATACCAGCATTTCTTTTTCTTCCTGATACATCCAACATCCTTGTTTTATCCAGTCATCACCAGGGAGCTCTGTGGAATTCAAGATTCTGAGTTTATAGAAAATTTTGTGAGATGGGAATATCTGGCGATGGGTAAGAAAGTGGAAAAGACCATTTCTGTGATGTAGCTTGTTACCTTTACTGTTCTCAAAGCCATTTGTCAAGCACTGAGCCAAATAACAGTCCTTCTCTGCTGGGCTCTGCTCTTACACTCACAAATACCATACTCCTCCAGTGGTACTGAAACCAGCAGAGACATCCTTCCCACCAAATAAATGCCCTCTGTGAGAGAGAGTGATGGACTGAACCTCTTTGGTACAGAGAGACAATCTGAGGACAGCATGGGGGAGTGAAGGTGCCACAATAAACCATTTCAGGTTTAATAACTGAGTCAGCTCTCATGTGCTCCAAGTGCTGATGGCTGGAGTGACCACACCTCGTGGCCACTGCTCTGCTTTTGCCAAGGGATGTTTTCTATTGGGTGACCTCCTCTTCAGGGTAGGCAGAACCCTTCTGCTGTTGCACTGCTTTTGCATACAGGTTCTTTGTGCCAAATAACATCACATTTCTGTTGGAGGTCCATGGTTACTGTTTCTTCAGTGCACCTCTAACTCTTTTGCCAAAGCCACCCATTCTCTGCCTTCTGTCAGGTGGCAAGAAGAAAGAATGTGGCTTCCACTATGCTGAAGGACAGGGGAGCATGTGGTGAGATGAGACAAATCCACATCATCATCACTTCACAGCAGCTTCTTTCATGTGATAGGTTATGAATCATAAGGGACTGTTATATGTATAGTGCAGAAACCAGAAAGTTAAAACCCCACAGACTAAGAAACTGCAGCAGTGTTATGAAGCAAAAGATGCTAAAGCACTTTCTGGTCTAATATACCAGTGACCACAGTAACAGAGTTTTTGTAGTGATTCTCTTCAGCCAGTAAGCTAAGACCTCATGGACAATGCCCACAGTTTATACTTCTCATAAGAACAAAGGTGTTTTATCTTTTATCTAAGCTGTTTCCACGTTTCCGTATGCTTCCAGTTATTTATCTTAATTGTGGAAACAAAAACAAATACACTACATGTAAAGAAATGACTTGACCTTCCTTCCATAGGCCACATCCTATATTCTTTGTGTGCTCCAAAGCTACCTTGCACTCTGATTAACTTGACTAGGAGCTGTGTTTGTGTATATTCTCACAGAAAATGTATATATAACCTGCCCTCACACGGCTCCACAGAGCTCAGCTATAATCCCAGAACTTCAGCTGTGGTATTAATCATGTATTCATAATGGAATGTGGGTTGCAAGAAAATATTTAAGAGTCCATAGAAACTTTTCTTTAAAATATGCAATCCCTAAATATTTGGGTTCACATTATAGTCCTTCAGCTAGGATTTATTAGACTATTTCATAGTTGCCTTCCTGTTTATTTTGTAAAAGTATACTTGTCTAGCACACATTTTTATGCCAGCCTTGCTTTGCATTTTTACAGTCTGCTAATTAGACCATTTTAACTAATTTGTTTGCATTTTGTATGAGCAAGTTGGGCTTTTGGATTGACTAATGTAATTGCAGCCAGTTTCTGCCAAATACAAATTACTCTTTCTAGTGTGAGCTAGAGAGAAAAGTAAATATTTAATAGCCATCAATACCCTTGCAGCATTCTGAAGTGTGCTTTTTTCCTATGGAAAGTTTAAATAATTTCTTCAGTGCTTGATTGCACTTTAATGTTAAGAAATTATTTTTTAATCTTTTTTGAAATAATAATGAATAAGACATTTTAGCATGTCCGCAAGGGTTTTATTTCTGTGCACTTTGCAGTTTTAAATTCCAAGCTTTAAGATCTGGTACTTTGATGTTTGAAGTTTATTTGCTTAGCTTTTTATGTACTGAGTACCATCTCCTGAAAACGTTTTACTGGGATGTACTTGGATTTTAATGTTTCTAAGGGGAGGAAGACAAGTCTTATAGCAAAGTTAAACTGTGGGAGTTTTGCTAGCTTTATCTCTTTTCCTTTTTTTTTTTTTTTCCCCTCCAAAGTAGCATAGCAGAAGACAGGAACTGTTTACCAAACATCAGCATTAATTGTATCTGTATTTTGAACTGCAAGTCTTACTTACTTCTTCTCTGCACAAGTGTACATAAAGGCATACAAGCCCCACAGCCTTAAGCAGGTTAAAGCTCCTCAATTTCCAGCCTTAATATTCCTGAGGTACTTGCTGTGATATAGACTAAGAAGAGCACCTGCTCACCAGGGCAGGGCAACCTTCTTCCTTTTGCTCTTCTTCATGTCCCCGTCCCTCTGTGACCTGTGCAGAGAACAGGGGTGTGTCTGCCTCACCCGAGGGGCTGCCTCTGAGATGTTAGAGAACACATTTCCCAGGTCAAGGACATCACAAAAGTCCAATTTGGTGATGGTGCTCCACATCTTGCTGTATCCTCAGGGGTGCATTTTCCCTAGGGTGCTAGTGCTTCAGTCTCTACTTTCTTTTCCCACATGAAGCTTTGAAATGCATGAGTGCCACAGGTCTTAGCCAATAGCCTAAGGAGTGGGGCACCTGTTGTTTTCTGCCACCCACTGAATGTGGGAATAATCTATGTGTGCTGCCACCCACTGAATGTGGGAAAGCAGGAGTGGTGGGCACTGGTTAGCTGGCACCTGGGCTGCCTCAGTGCATTTCTAACCTTGCCTTACCTCTTGTGCAGCTGGTACCAGCCCCAGGATACTGTGGGAAACAGACCCTGCCTTTGCCCATCTTTCTGTTTCATCTGATGAAGCTAAAATCATTAACAGATCAACATTGAGATCCAGCACTAATCAGAGAGAAATCAAAACACCTTTTAGCCGAGTCCTTGGCATGTCAGTACTCATTTTATTTTCAGATAGGGTGTTAACACCATGTCATGCAACATCCACAACTATTAATTAAGACAGTGAATATAAAATCACATCCAAATGACAACAGAAGTCCATATCATCAGCAGGTTATAGAACCAGGTTCTGGATTTCATAATCCCAACAACTAAATTCCTTCTCTCTGTTTCACTCCTGGTACAGCAAATGTGCCACAGAGCATGACTCAACAGGTTTTTGATATGTGCTCCATCACTGTCTTCACAATCCTTTCATCATGTGCTAAGAACAGGTGCACTGCAAACAGTAATGATCTTTTTTTGGTTTTGGTATTTGTGTGGCCTAGATGGATGGGCAGGTGATTTGATCAGTGAACTAATCACACTGTTCTGAGAATGTTACTATTAACAGGCAGTCTTACCTGCCCTCCTGATAAGTTTAATTGTGATATTTTATCAGTAAACCCAAAGCCATCTTTCTTGGATTTCAGCAAGTTCCACAAATATGAGTGGCAAATTTGAGCATAACTCTGTCGTAGGAATTGTCTACTTGGGTTAATTTTTTAATGTAATACTGCATGTAATACTAAAATTCAATACTGAGAAGCTGTAATTAAGTTAACTATATTTAATAAAAGTAGATTTAATATTAAATTTCTGGTTTATATTTTCCATTATGGACATGGTTGCTCTTTGGGAACAATGCTCTGGTCCTTATGTACTGAATTTCTAGAGTAAGTATGTTTTCATGAAAGACACAAAGAGAAGTACCTCCCTGTGTATCCTTATATTTTCTATCTTGGTACCAGTACTTTGGAAGTGAAGAGGACAGACTATTGAATGGATTTGTTTATCTACTTTTCTAAGTGTGCCCATCTGAACACATATTGAAGATCTGGTGGGATTTTGGTACCCCTGAGAGGAGACAAAAAGATGGAGGCTTTGAAGATGTTGGTACCATCACACAAGAGGTCTGTCTAAAAATACTGCACAGATCATCTCTAGAAAAGAGAAGGAAGTCAGGTTATTTTCTCACTTCTGACCATTTTATGACTTTTCCATGCCTGTGTTCCCTTGCTGCTAACAGGGTTATTCACACAAGGAACACAATAGCACTTTAGCCTTAAGCAGTTGGCCTCCACACTGATACACAAGTGAGCATGTCAGCTGGAGCTTGCTGTGATGCAGAGAACAAACTAACCAAGAACTGGACTGTTAGAAGTCATAGATAACTGAAATTTATTTTAATCATTTCTGTCACAGGAAACTATTTTCTAAATGTGTTATGTCAAAACATCCCAAGAAGTGACATGTAATCCAAGGCACGTGTTTTATTCTTGGTTACATTTGCAAATTGAATCTCAGCACTTTTCAAGGCATTTTGAATTTAAAGTAATATTGTTAAATGCCTGTGTTCTTGATACTTAACTAAAGCAGTGACACAGGAATATTCAATAAAGGACTTCAGTACAATAATTCATTTATTCACTGAATACCTTGTCTTAACAACTGACAACTTTTACAGATCTGATCCCTCTCCAGAGATTTAGTCATTCTCCAACATGCAACAGCGAGATAGGAGGAGATGATAAAAAAATGTATAGTACTTTTCATATTCAAATAAATATCCACCATAAAACAGGTGCTTTTCACCAGCTACATCACAAGACCTTTCAGTGTTTGCTCTCTGCTTATCAACTCTTTATTTCTTTAAAAGCCTATGACACTCAATGTCTTTACAATGTCAAGTCGTGGTAAAACTTTACAGGAAAACAAATTCCATGCGTTTATCTTTCTAAAGCTACAATGGTGTTTCTCACACTGATTCAGCCTGAATGTCTCTGTTGTGCTAGGTTGTCTCAGCAATTTCCAGCATTTCATACTTCATGGCAAAATAACTTGTTTGTAATTTTGTCAATTTCTAAGGCCAGTATTTCTGCACAAGCTACAAGAGTAGGTTGAATGTAAGGGGCAGTGCATCAGTTCCTCTGTGTTACTGTAACAATCCAGCAGGAAAATTCTTGATTCAAATGATGGACACAGAATATGAAATAGCTGTTATTTCTTAAACATATACATCGTCTCTAAATTTTTGCTCTGCCCATGACATTTTTCCAATAAGACAGACGTACTTAGAAGCCAAATTTCCATGTGAATGGCAAGACGTTTTGCAATCATTGTGTGAATGAAAAGGGGAAATGACAATCACCAGTTTTAGACTATTTTATTTATATCAAGAAGTAGATGGTTCTAGTGTTAATTAAACTCTGTTTAGATTATGAGAGCAGTGAGATCTTGTCCAAGATAAATTCATGGTTCATTTTATGTCATTTGTACCTGTAGTTTGGATTTAATAGACCAAAATGAAGATATGTATGGGGAAGGTATGTGAGAAAAAAGTGCATGCAAAGCAGTGATGTGAATACTGTGAAAGAAAGAAAAGCCAAAGAAGGAAAAATAATGGTCTGGCCAGGTGTTGCAGAAGTTTCTACTTACCTGTGATAGAAAGAGGTGCTAACAAAGCTGGTCCTTGTTGAGTTCTACATTAATACAGGAATTCTATAAAATTTAATGTCTTGATCAACACGTGGGTTTGCACCATCAAGAGTGTAGATCTATGCCTGGCCATCACTTACATGATGGACTTCGACACAAAGCATTTCTCATGTTGCTGCTAACTATGAAATTTTGTTTGCAAAGGTGAGCATCACTTTAAAAGATGATAAAGACACAATGAACAGGAGCCAAACTTTTCAATTGCTAACACATTCTATAATGTACGTAAAGTATACTTAAAAAACAGGAATGCCAGTTATGTTTGCAAGTGGCTTCGGATTAACAAGGGCAGATATAATCCAAAGTACTGCTTAAAGGTCAGTGAAAGGTTTAAAGGTTAAACCCTGCTCCTTTTTTTTTTCACTTCGGACTCCAAGGGTTTCAAAAACAAAGGCCATTTCTACTCTCAGCTACACTAGTGTGAATTTAATATTCTCAAGTGCTTGGTCTTAGTTGAATTGGTGTGGATTTACAGCAGAAGGACTTCCAGCTCTGGCCCTATATTGCTGCTTTGCTGCTTCGCTGAAAGAACAGGCTTTGTTCAGCTGCTACTTTCACCTAAATGAAAAATAGATACAGCTATATCTATATCTATGTCATCTATATCTAACTATCTCCCTGAAAATTTGTCCATGGAATTTTTCAGAGCAGCAAAGCTACACAAAATACTCTGAATACACTGTAGATGTTGAAAATATATATAATTGAGAAAGGTGAATTTTCATATTCAAAATCCTTTTTTTGATGTTCTTTATCTAGAAGCAAGAATAACATACTTCCACCAGCAGTTCTACAGCATTTTTGAATTTAGTGAAAACGTTGAATTATATTTTACTCTTTGTTAACAATAAAATCATCATATCCTTAATTCTATAATAACTTAACAGAAGCTATACTGCTGAAAAGAAGAATGTCTTATCTCAAATGAAGTTTCCAACTAAGATAATCTGAGGAAATGTATAACAACTGTGATCCTAGGACAACTTTATGTTTTCTTTTCCACTTGTTTTTCTACTATTAGAAGTAATAAAACCATACTATTTGGCAAAATCTTTAAAAAACATCAGCCAATATACAAGAATATTTACATTTTTTTCTTCCTGGAGAAATACTTCAAGTCTCTCTCTTTGTCTCCACACTTCCTCACATTCCCTGAGGACAGAAAATCTTCCAGGGCCTGGAAGGTTCAGGGTCACTCCTGAAACAAATTGCAAACATGATACACTTGAGCTCAGGGGCACTGCCTTCACTGCTCTCTGCCAGCCACACCACCCACCAAAAGTCCATCCACAAATATTCTCTCCTGGCTGGGCCTGTAAGCAGTCACTACTGGAGAAAGTTGCTTCAAGAAAATGTGGAGAATTTAGTGATCAATATATAGAAAGTTTACAAATCACATTCTGCAAATTCCCTTAGGGCATCTTCCCACAATGTTATCCTGAGAGGTAGCTGGGTCAACAGCAGCAAGGAGCCTCATAGGATCCCTTAACTCCCTCTTGGTCATACAGGCTCTTTGCACTTCCCTGTTCTGCTCCTGTGCCCTCAAGATCATTCTTCCTCAGATCCTTCCATTTTGTATCCCACTTCTGTGCTGTCTCTTCAAGCATCCTCTCAGAATCTCCACTGCTCCCAAAGCTCCTGTTCCTGTCCATACCACGCTGTCCTGCCACTTGCCCATGCCTGCACCACACCATTCCACGAGCATTCTCACCCCGAGGCTCCCTGCTTTGTTCCTAAACCAGCTAGCACTATGGATAGGCTTTTTACCAAACCTTTTTTTTCTCTTTTGAAGCTCTCTGAAGGAACTAGATGAGATTTTAAGTCATCATCTCGTGCAGAAGGAAAGATGAAATGTTGCATTAGAGACAAAAAAGAAATGGCAGCCTTTTTATAAGACATCCAAAAATATAGTACGGTTTTGGGAATTGCAGCTGGTTTTATGACCCATCTGACAACTCATGGCTTGAAAATCTGCAAGGTATTTCCTTCCCTTGATCACATACCTGTAAAAGAACTACCAGAAAGAAGTATTGCCAATGTGACCTAGTGGGGTTTTTTTTTTCCCTTTCCAGCCATTGTAAACAGTCATACAAATATATTCAATTGCTTGGATATGGATAGAAAATAGATCCACAAGAATGACAATTTGGGCAATGTATACTCATTTCAAAAGTCAAGAAAATATTGATAGAAAACACTTCTGCATTTTCCTCTGGAATTACTGAATATATCTGATTAAACATATAAACTTCACTTTGGTATTCAAGTTCACCAAGCATGTTTGGAATAACAATTATTCTATTAACATACTGACATGATCTAGTCAAACAAAATTAAACGTGTTTTGGGGTAATAAGATGTAAAGCCTTATTTAAGTATTGCTGCTTTTTTAAAACAATGGAGAGACAGTGATATCTGCAGAATCAAAACAATATTCTCACAAAAACTGTAAATTAAAATCATTAACCTCAGCCTTGACATAAGCATCTTTTTCCTCAGGGGCATGGACCAGCTGTCCTCAAAGAGAAATTTTAGTTTCAGAAAGCTCCTAGGAAAATAAACAAAATACAATGGTATACTATTCATAGTATACAGCAAATTGTTTCTAATTCTGTTCCTAATCAGTGTAAGGCTAGAAGAAAAAATAAAATTGCTTTAAAACTAAAAATTGTTATAGTCTTACAGGTTTAGGGAAGCATCTGAAAAAGTTTCATTTTAAGTAAGGCATCACATTCTAGCCATGATATTAGCTTAACAACCTGTACAGGCTCAGGTGCACCATCTTATGCCAGATTTCCCAAACTGCGAAATTCAAATTATATTTCTTACCTTGTTCAGAGCAGCTGACAGACCTTAGTTAGAGCAATACTTGATATTCTTTTTCCTCTTGCCTATTCTGGTGCAATAGGGTCTGGCTTTTAAGCATTTTTACTATGACATCTTTGTTATCTGTTGCCTCAAAGTTTTTGATGGTGCCATATATATATATATATATATATGTACATGATGCTTTGCAAACAGCAAGGTTCAAAACTGCTGAACTTGTGCACCCAAGCGTTAACCTCCATGTGAGCATAATCTAGTTAATGAAAAGATGACCAGGGAAAGCTAAGTCTGTCTGTAAGCTCAGGGTGTGAGAGGTAGCATGGGCTGTGGCTGGCACTAAGAAGACCTAGAGCTGCCACTGACCCATTGTGTTATTCTGAGGAAGCCATTTCACCTTTCTGCTGTGCTTTTCTTCTCAGCCTTCGCCTCTCCAACCTGCCAGCCCTTCACAGCAAGATCTGTCTCTTATGATATATCTCACAGCAGGAGCTCAGCTGGGGCTTCCAAATTAGAGCTGATTGGGAATTTTGCAATGAAATGAATTTTCATTAGAAAGTGCAGCTCAGTTTCAGGGCAGTTCTGCAGTGCAGTTGTGGGGATGCTCACCCAATACACGAGGAAGCAAACTCAGATAATGACTCTGAAGAATGCTTTGTTAAAGGAAGTAGATCACCTCCAAGAGGTACTGTGGAGTGCACCTTGCCCAAGGATAACTATCAGGCTGTGGGTGAATTGACACAGTCCTCTGCAGTTAGAGAGACAGCAGGTCAGGAATTTGAACCCAAGTATGCATGGGGATATCACCTGTTCTTTTGGTGGGAGCTGTGTTTGTTTGTTTGTTTGTTTGTTTGTTTGTTTGTTTGTTTGTTTGTTTGTTTGTTTGTACTAAAACCAAACCTTCTAAAAGCACTTATGTTTGCTGCAAGAAATCACTGGAGCATCAGTGGAATGCTGGAAAGTTTCAAGAGTAGATTTACTGGGCTTAACTTGGTTCTGCTCTGAACCCTGCCTGCTGTTATCAGTGAGATCAGATGTAATTTAACTTGTAAAATACTTACAGTCCAAAGGAGACAAACAACTTCAGAATAAATCATGATCAAATATCTGAGGAGCCTTAACAACAAAGAGAAAGAGAATTTATTATTAAAATCATTCCAAAGAGAAATAGGAAGGCCTTTTGGTAATTAGAAAAGAAAACCAAGTTGTCCCCAGCTTGAGGAAGGAGATCACAGCAGGTAGGTGTGGGCAAAGGGAATAATCAGATCAGTAATTCAAAAGTAATAGTAAAAAAAAATCAGTAGAGAAAACAGGACATTAAAGTACTGAATTAAGGGGAAAGTGATATGGGGCTTTAGTAAGTTTTTATATGCTCTAACGAGAAAAGGGAAATAACCAGGAATTTGCCAAAGTAGTATCATTACAGTTTTTAGAACATTTCCTTAGTAGCTTCTGAATATTAATTCTGGTGAAACACACTAAAGAGAGAAACACTTGAGAAATATTGGGTTTTGCAAAAAAAGTGCTGTTGTTAGGAAGCTGATCCCCACTATGCAGCAGTATAGGCTGCCACCTGCATAGAACATTGCAGCATTACCAAAATGGCAGTGCTGAAGGGAAGATGTCTTTTCTCTGTTTTCTAGCCCCACTTCAGCTCCTCTTACTGTCTGCTGACATAAAATACCCTGTGTGTGTAATCCAGAGAGCAGCTGAGTCATGTTCAATTCACATGGCCACTTTGAGCTGAGTATGACTGTGTTACCCATGTGGCACCTCCGAAGAATATGCAAAATGTCATTTGCTGAAATGGCAACTCTGTAAATATGTCTCCAGGGGGCATTTTGTACAAAAGTTAACAATATTGGGAGGACCATATCACTTAGGCTACAGATTTGTACTGGGCCATGGACTGCTCTATCAATCCCCAATTCTGTGTGCACGGCCCCGGAGCTGGGATGAGGATTCAGGCTCCAGGGTAGCTGCAGTCAGGACACAATCTGCTGCATGGTGCTGGCATTGCCACTGTGCTCACCTTCCAGGAGAATTAAGGCCTTAAACATAAACTCACTTTGTAAGTCTCCATTCTCTAATTGTTCACTTTAGACTCAGCCAGAACAAATCATTTTTCCAGCTTGCAGAGCAATATTTAAGGAGAATACAGGGAGAAACAAGCCCAATCCTGAAGGTAAGCTCAATGACAATATTGCATCAATAGTACAGATTACTAACAAACTTTTTGATTAGGCCCCTTCACAATGAAGACAGTAACTCTTCCAGTGCAGGGTGATGACCAAGGTTACTTCCTCAGCAACAAACAAAAAAAACCCATCTGTGTTCTTTTAAATGATATTGCTAAAAAAAAACCAACAAAGTACAGAGGTTTTTTGGGGAAAAAAATATTTGCCCGTGAACCTTCTGCTACATAAATTCAGATTAAAATGAGAAAAATTTGAGAAAAACAAGCACTGACCTGTGAGCAAGAGTTAAGAAAACATATAGACGAATTCAGAGATGCAGTCCTGTGATGGGAAAATACCCAGGGTAATAAATGTTTACAGAAGAAAGTTCTGTGGATTTTCAGGCAGGGGAATAGCAGTGGTTACCTCCTGCTGAAATATCATAGCCGCAATGAAGTGGCAAAGACGACAACTGACATGTCAGAGACACATAAATCTATCCTTACAGGACTGACAACTTGGTCTGATTGCTCTCCAAAGATAACTTTATAACTTGCTGAAGTGTGACTTAAGGATGCCCTGGAGCAGCACTAACCTGTGTACCTTTCTTGTGGGTAACTTTTTATAAGCTATAGCTTTAGTTAATAGCTTATGCAATTTTTCATTTGACCTACGGGTGTCCCATGTGGGTGGGATTTTCAAAAACACTCAGACCCAAGTCCACAGAGGGATTTACACAGAGATGATTGCACCCATAATATGTATTAGGGAGCAGAGCAGAAACTTGGCCTCAATTTAGCCTATAGTCTAGCAAGGATACAGGAGAGGGTCTGCAACACACTAAATGTTCACCAGGAAATCTACCCATGCTTATAGCTGTGAAATTGCTCTGGACTGTGGTTGTGCCTTAGCTCTGCTCCTACAAAAATTGAGTAAAAACTGGGCATCAGGCAAGTGCTTTTGAAAAAGCCAGTATGAATATTTTCTTTCCCTTACTGTAACTTCAGTGCTTTCTGAAACACCTTTTAGAAAGAAGTATTTGAATTTTATTGTCAGGTAGACCACTTCAGTAGAAAAAATGTGTGTGGTTTTTTATTTCATTGTTTTGTTCTTCAAGTGAACTATTGAACACACACACAAGAATAAAAAGGATGATAAAAAGGACAATAATACAATATCCAGTTTGGTCCCAGTGATGTTGGCTGTGCTTAATCTGAAGCTGTTGATAGTCTCTGCATGCAGCTTGAGATCTTTGAGTACATCCTCCCTTTTGATGCTGGCAAAGAGCAGGGGTGGTATCTTCATATATGTCAAACACTAGGAGAAATTTTGTCCTCCTTGGGAAACAAGCCACAAGCAGCAGTGTGTCTTATGAATAAGCCCTTAGGGAAGCTGCTTTATTTCCTTTTTTCCACCATCTTTTCACAAAGCCAAACCATCCCCCGTGGCATTTGGACACACAGAAGACAGTTGCATTTGAAAGGCCATAAGCAGTCAAACTAAATAAATAGATGTGAAAAGCTGAATCTTTTGCAATGCCATGCTGAAAAAAATTAGGTGCCAAACTGGCAACTCCTGCATGAAGGCTTGATGCTGGTCTGCTTCCTCCAACCCAGAGAGTTTTCAGTGAATGTCTCTGAATTCAAAGAGCAGGTTGATGTGGCCCCACACCTGTGGAGCAGGCAGAGGTGTTTCTGAAGGATGGTGCAGCCCCAGAACATTGCAAGCTAAACTCTCAGAGCCGTGTTCTGACCCCAGTCAGTGGCAGAATTCACACTCCTCTGAGTGGGGAGAAAGTGCCTTTGAAGCAGTAGAAAGCCCCAAGGCTCCTTAGAGTTCCTGGGATGATTGACCATAGTGGTAGCAGGTGGTAAATGCAGTAAATTGAACTCAGGGTAATCTGAGGGCTGCAGAGTGAGCTGGAGAAAAGCCTGTTTGTCCTCTATGAGCAATGTTAGGGGAAAGCCTATAAATTTTAGAATTTCTAGATCCAAGCACAGAGCTTCTGCTGGCTTCCAGGAGAGTGTCAACTGCAGATAATTAGCCAAGGCCTTAAAAGCATAATAGGGCTTCGTTTCAAAAGCATTTTATGTTTATTTTTCACCCCTACAGGACAAACAAAGTATGGTAATACTGTAGCTGTTTTAGTAGTTTGGTCTAAGAATATAATAAAAACTGCTGGAAGAGGCATTTTCTCTTGAATTGCCTGGAAAAGTATTTTCTCTAGACCAACTGTTTTAAATAGGAGGAAAAAAGCTTTCAGGCACAAGTCCTCCTTTATATACAAAAACCTTATTTGAGATGTTGCTTTCAACTATTCTACTAGAAGATATTTAATTCCCTTAAACTTTCCCTTGGAAACAAAGTGAGGTCTAAATTCTGTTCTAAAGCAAAATACTGGGTGATCTATGTCTACACAGTAAATAAGCACTGAAAATGTTAATTGGGAAAGCTGATGGGCTCATGACACTTCCTAAGACTGACATGATTTTAAAGTTAGTCAGACGAGATTTTTCCCCACTGAGCATATTTTGTAGGCATAGGGATTCAAAGTCACATCCTTGCAGGAAGTCATCATGGATTATGTGAACACTTAAGTCCTAAGGTGAAATATGGACCCTCTGGAACTGGTTGGGATATAAGAGGGCACAGGCCTTGTAATAGCATGCTTGTAATAAGGTGGAAGTTGATGTAGGGAATGGGAGAAAAGGAAGGTAGGTTTTACTCTAAAGCATTTCCACCCTGGCTTCTTTTCAAAAGACAAGGATTTTATGCTGCATGTCAAGTCAAGATTTACAACCTCTCGTCCTCACTGCTAAAAAAATACCAGTTAAATGCAGGTAATAGAAAAATCATATAAAATAGTTTCAGCTACTTCCTACTTCATGGCATGATCTAAAGAGATGCTGTTGTCCTTCAATGCCAAAAATGCCCTCTTTGTCAGATAAATTACACATTCACCATTTGCTGCAAAACAAATGCTCTTGTTGGTTCTAGCATTTAGTTCCTTTTGTGCTTTCTAGCTTTTTGATGAGAGGAAATCTGAGCATGATGCTTTATGATCACAGAACAGGCAAGTAGGTTTCTTTTTAAAGAAAATAATTAAGGAACTAAGATGTTTCTTTTAAGTATTCATTGCAAAGGCAGGGAAAACTAAGGAAAAGGGACACCCAAGTATCATCTGCAGTCAGATTTAGGGTGAAAGTTCTCAAAAACTGTTCTGTCTCATAATAACATATTGTGGACTAGAGCATTTTGTCCAAAAAGTTGATCAAGAACTGCTGAAAAAGGAACAGAAAACCTAAAGCAGGATAGTCTTCTAGATCCCTGAATTCAGGACAGGTACATTGTATTTCTGAGGCTGCTTTGAAATCTGTCAGCCTCTCCTGACCTATTTTGGTACCTAAACTAAAAGAGGGTAGTAACACTAGGTCCTCTCACCTGTTTATTTCCAGTTAGTGATCATTTTCATCACAGGTGCCACCAGAGACTCTTTCTTAAAGCATTTCATTACTTTGGCCAGCCTGGAGGGTTTCCCTTGGCACCCCCAGGTGTAGGAGCAGTATAAATATATCCAGTGCTACAGTGATAAGCAAATTCTTTGAAATAACCTAGATCCCAGCATGTGCACATATTCATACATAAGCAGTAAGGCACATCAGGTAACACAGCACAAGTGCAGAAAGCAAGTAGAAATGAGGCTTGATCAAACAGTTTCTACTTCATTTATTTTTGCCCTGCTCTGACTGGTGTAACTTATAATTAGTCTCTGCCGGCAGTGCTGTGGTACCAAAGAATGGTGGATTAGGGAGAAACTCTAGAATTTCTCCATAACTTGACAAGTTATAACCTGAAAAGCTACACTTAGTCCATTAAAGATTTTTCACAGTGACATTTTAGTGCGGCTAGGGAAATATGCCACTGTGCCATTTATCATTTTCAGGCCATGGACAGTGGAAAGGAGGTTGCTATGAAGAACAAAATAAAATAGATTACACGTATAGAAGTGAGGTGAAGAATACTGATAAATATACACTACTGAATGTCAGCAAATGTCACTTGAGAAGCCATTTGCAGCTACCAGAACAGCCCTGCAAACCAGCAAAAGTAGCAAAACCAGGCAAAACAAGTTGGGTGTACTCACTTCCACATGAATAAGCAATAACCTCTCTGAAGTTACACCAGAAAGTTGTTAAACTTGATAGATGAATCTTTTCCAAATTGTTCTGTCGCATACTGTATGTGGCTACAAAGGACTCTGGATGGTTGAAAGTGAGAAAGAGAAAGCATTGCTGAGAATGAAACAACTGAAGCATTTTTGTTCAAACATTCGTATTTCTGTTTTGTGTTAAAGGGACAGTATGAACAAAGAAGTGATTCATCAGAGCACTTTTTCTTCCATTGGGCTGCTCTCTTATTTTGTCTGAACTTCACTGTCAGAACTATTGCATTACTACCATTTCTCCTTTAAATACATTTGCCACTCTAGCAACAGGACTTAGAGTTAAATCAGTTTGGGTTTGGTAGGCAGAAATATTGCAAATTAAATATTTTCTGCCAAAAAAACTTCTAACAATAGCTATCTAGCATGCCACTTAAGTGTGAGTGAAAGACCTGCAAGACATCTATCTTTGCAGCAGCATCTGAGTTGTAGATCTATGGATCAGCTCCATTTTGGGTTATAGACATGCTGACCTAGAAAAAACCCTCCTTGTGAAAGTTACAATACTTTAGAGAGACAATATAAAGATTCCTTCAGGCTTATTTGAATCTGTGCTGTCTGCAGCCTCTTGAACCACCGCTCTTCATTGATAATAAACTGAAGATCTTTGACTCAAAAAAAAAAAAACTCCCAGGAAAAAGTAGGGGTTCTTAAAACTTCAGAAACTCTGTCTGCTTTTATATTTAATTTTCCATGAGATTCTTCCTCCCAAATTCAAATTTATCTTAGCAAAATCAGAGACAGCCGGCATCATTTTGATTTCATGAGACTGTTATCCCCAGACATCACACTCATGCAAATTTCAGATCAGTTTTGTTTTCATTAGTGAAAAGCAGCAATGTGGATCACATAAATGGGGTCACACAGGAACTCCTTTATTCAAAATATTTCGTACATGCTAAGATATGCTGATTGTAGAACTATTTCAGTCAAACTTCTCACCATATGTTCGTGTAAAAGCTATAAACAACCAGCCCTACAATGGCATCCTAAAGCCAAGGAGTTTAAATCTTTGAAGAGAACAAATTTCTTGTACTTACAAATCCTGTAGATGGATTATGGGCCAACCCTCCTTTCCTGGGCAGGATGTTTATACAGTGAATTTTCTTTGTACTAGTCTTCACTCTATTCTTGCAAAATCAAAATCAAAAGTGATCCTTATTAGTCAAACCAAACACTTTATTAAACTAAGTGTAAAGCCTGGTTTAGAAATTAACAATGAAAATTGGAAAACAAAGATTAAACAAATGGGTTGAACTTTCCTGAACCGCTCTCCACCCCTCTCCCCCCGATTCTTTGAAAACTGAAGTAATCTTTGATGCAAAACAGGCATTTGACAACATCTGTCATACAGAAGCTCTGTAGATGTTGTGCTGCTTCTTTGGTCTTGTTTTGAATCTCTCTGTCAATTTGAGTACACGCAACAGAGTCTCTAGGAGTGATGCTCACTCACAAGCTGAGAAGGCAAGGACCGTGCGGGATGCAACAAAAGGGAAAAGATCTATCAGTTTGTTACTTCATCATGAATATCAGTGTCCCCAAAAACTTCTCTTTTTACACAAAAGAGTACAATTTGGTGAAAAGCACATGAAAACTTATTTATCATTTGTACTTGAAATTTAATATGTAACAATAATATGCCTAACTTTTTTTTAGAACTTCTGACGGGTGGTGCTTTTGCACACTTGTCTTCAAAAGAGACAAAAATACAATTTCTTGAAGGGTATTTGAAAAGCAGAAATGCTCGGCCTAGAGATTTTAAATAAATTCTTGAACAAATAGGCAGCGCATGAACAAATATGCTGATTGTGCCACAAGCGCTGAAAAGAAACTTCTGGTTAGCAGCCTGCTTAACCTCGTGAATGGTTTAGTCCTTCCTTCCTCCATCCTAAGCATGAAAGCTGCTATCCACACCCCAGACTCGATCTGAATTACTGCATGTGGCAGAGAAGTGCCTACTGATGCTGGATCAGGCCTGGCAGCCTCCAGGCTTGACCCTTAGGCCTGAACCAGCCCAAAGCCAACCTGTGCTTCCCCGTGGCCAGGAGTCCTCCCCACGCAGATGTTAAGGTACGTGCAAAATATTTGAACTGCTTGATCAGACAGCCCTGGTCCTTTGAGAAAAGTGAAAATTTTTCCTGAATGAAATAATACAGGTTTTGCTTTGGTACAGACGGTAAAAATGAAGAATCACAGTTTCTGTTATCAGGCTTTTTGATACATTTGTCTGAGTAAAAGGAACTTACAATCTTCTTCCCCTGCCCTTTAGAATTGTAAGTTTTTGCCCTTTTTTATTTTAATGGCTAAACATTGTAATGCTAGCTAAACGCAAATTCTTGTCTGTTAATAGGTTCCTCTAGTTTGTAATAAATAGGAATGCTAATGACTAAAATTTGGTATTTGGTATGCATTAGCTTTTGTAAGTCTTTTCTTTACAGGCTTCATTGACATTCAATATGGCAAGCTTCCTTTGAAACATATTTATAAAATAACTACAGTATAATTAAACCAACAAAGCCATCTTTTAAGTAAGCTTAATAGCTCAGTTTTCCACTCTGTAAAATTTTTATTTTAAGGAGGAAAAATAGTTATACTCAATTCTACTCTATATTTCATTTTGCATATAATATTTTCTTTCCATTTGCAATCTGTGCATATCTAATTCTTGACAACTGTGATTATTAATAAATGGGCATGAAGAACATGTGTCAGAGATTCTTCCACAAGAATATTTTTTGTTAATGAGAACTAAAACATATCTTGACAGAGACAATATAGGTAATATATATATGTGTATATACACATATTTCAATAGCTAATGGTGGTGTAGTTAATACAGAAAAATGGATTAATAGATGTGGCAGGTAATATTCGAAGTGGATGCTGTTTGATAAATGTAACTAAAAATATTTTAATTATGTGAAAGCAATAGGTAAATAAAAGCAATTATATTTAATTTAGCTTTCAGCTTGTGAGCATTTTCTGTAAGCTTTAATAGAGGAGATAGCCTGTGCAGAAGGCTAATGGTATAGCCACTGCTAGCATTACTCATTACGGTTTCTAAGCAGTACTTATTCTGAGGTATTTCTCTGGAAGACTACAGTGTTCTTCATAAGGGTACTTGGAGCCTGATAAGTCTAATTCATAATAACATCTACCTCATTCAGAAAATTAAAGTTTACAGAGTCCTCGGCAGTTTGAAAATCTTTGTACTATTTAGAACCACGATCATGTTTGCTTAAGGACGAGGTAAAAAGTGATAACTTGCTTTATAATAAGTAAAGTGGAACCTCATAGCTGTTTCTTAAACACTGTCCTTTACAGGCACAGTAATATTGAGACCCCATTTACGGTATGATGAATAAAAACAGTTGACATCATTGTTATAACCTTTATTTAAAACTGTTACCAAGGTTACTAATTACCATCACTGTGTGCAACAGGTCCCTCTGAAGCAGTATCTTTACAGATGAACTGTAATGTGTAGGGCTATAATAAAAGGCAGAAGGGATTATGCACAGGCAAAAATGGTGAAAATCGCACAAACACATCTACATTATGCGGTGCATCACTTTGCAAACCTCCGCTTCCCATGCTGAAATACACAATGCGGCTTTTTGCTTAATTCGAGCATTTAGAGAGATGTTAACTGTGCCCTGAAGTGGCCTCACAAATGTCGGGGGGCAGAGGAGGTAGGGGCTGCAGTGACCAACAAAACCTGCTGCTGCTGGAAAATGTTCTCACCTCTTCTCCACTCTTCGCAGGGCGCCTGGTACCCGGGGAAACCTGCCTGCGTGGTGTGAAGCAGGACAGCAGGGACAGAGCACGGAGCTGGCGGGGGCACCGGGCCCGCACCGCCTCCAGAGCGGGGCACTCGCCCGGGCTGCCAGGGTGGCCAAGGAAAGCGGGCGGCAGGTGACGTCCCGCTCGCCCCCGGCCACCACCCCGCTAAGTCACACCAGCCCGCCCTCAACTTAGTGACACAAATCCGGGCTCTTAAAGTCTTTGCGACTGATCGTACTCGCTCATTTATAAATAATGATCTCCATATAGATGCATAACAACAACATACCAGAAGTGTTTGGGGAGAAATCCGATTAAAGTCTATAGCTTTTTTTCCCCCCCTCTCTCCCGGAGCAAAAGTCTTGCCACAGGTCAGCTGCCGCGGCCGGCCCAAACTGCGGGGTTCAAGGGAAGAAAAGGCTCCAGGCGGGCCGCTTCCCCCGGCCGGCGGGAGGGGGCTGCCCGGCCCGGCCGCCCCTTCCCTCGCCCGGCCGCGGTCGGAGGGAGGGAAGGAGGCTCGGCCCGGCACTCTGGGGGGAGGGAGCCGCCGGCCTGGCTCGAGCGTGAACTCTGCTCCCGGGACCGATCTCCCCCCGGCGCCACCATCCCCGGGGGGGCGTGGGGCCGCCCCGCTCCGCCTGGAGCGGCCCGGCCTGGGGTGGCGGTGACGCAGGAGCGCGCTCTCCTTTCCTCTTTCGGGCGATTATGGGGAACTGGAAAAACAAACATCGGGCCGTTTCATGAAACGGTGGAGAAAACTCCGAAGGGAATGAGAGCGGGGCACATCCTTTTAGAGGAAGGACAAGGGTTCTCTGAGGAGGGAAAACAAAAGATGACAGTGGTGGCTGTAACCCCACCATGAACCAGGGACCTTCTGGCCATGCTCGGAGAGCTAACCTCCCCGGACTTCCCATTACCTCTCCATGACACTTCACTAATGCTCACACAATGGCCAACTGAGCAGTTTAAGTAAAGATATTTTAACCTGAACTAAACATTGTCTCCAGACAATAGGATGCAAAGCAACATCTGGTACCGCACATAAACAATGCTGCGCAACAGCATATGCTCGACGTCTGGAAGTTTATGTCAGCGCTAAGCAGTCGAGGAGGCTGTCGCTGCTCGGCATGAAATCTTAATAAATGGCTGTTTGCTGTGCTTCCGAGATGGGCATCTCGGATCCTTCCTCTCGGGGCGTCCTCTTCAGGGTGAGATTGCGCGGCAAAGCATCTTCGGACCCCACCCGCGCCTCTTCCCTCCCGCCCTAGAAGCAGACCACCAGTGAGAAATGCCGCGGGGAGAGCCCGTGGACCGGCCTAGGGACAGCACCGGGCTACCCTTTCCCCGCTGTGGCTCCGGCTCGGCCGCCGGCGCCGGTGGAAGCGGCGGACGCTGACTGGCCAACTTCAGGGAAGCGCTGCTTTAAAGAGGAGGCTCTAGGCTAATGAAACAACGGGAGGTGACTATTGCAAACAGCTGTTCCTCATACATATTTCATTATACAATCAGATAATGCGTCTTACCACCTTCTCAATTATTCACAGATAAACATTTTCAAGACGTTTTGACATCTGTCTTAGGGCCTGCTATTAATTTAGTAATCACTATGGTTAAAAATGTATGGGGACTGCACCTCACAGTAACTCGGATTTTTCTTACGGAAAAACTATTGTAAGAGCTCGCCCTAAGCAGCTCATCAGGTCAAAGAGAGCCCCGAGACGGAGAGAGCCCAAGATCTTGGCCCTGCAGCCCTCGGGCCGCCGCTCCGGGGGGGCTGCCCCGGCCCCCCGCACCGTCCCTGCGTGCCCGGGGCTGTGCAGCGCCGGGCCCCTCCCGGCCCCCTCCGGAGCTCCCGGGGAGAGGAGGTGGGCGAGGGAGGCCGAGGGGGGAAAGCGACGGCACCTTCCCTCGCAGGCGAGCCATGAAAACACGCGGAAAAGTCGCGTTTGCCTCTTGGGTCGGGCTGTGGGCACAAGCGCTGCCGCCTCGCTGGGCGGGCGAAGGGCGGCCGCGGCTGCCTCGGGCCGGCCCGGAAGGGGACACCTGTCCCGCCGGGAGAGCGCTCCGCCAGCCCTCCGCCAGCCCTCCAGCCTGCCTGCCTGCCGGGGACAGCCTGCCTGCCGGCCGGTGACAGCCTGCCTGCCGGCTGGGACAGCCTGCCTGCCGGCCGGGGACAACCAGGAGCCGTGGCAGCCCCCGTGTCTTCGTTCCCCGCCGAACAAAGCCCGCGGGTCCCCGGCCGGGCAGCGCGATGCGCTCCTCCTTCCTGAGCGCCGGTAAACTTCTGACAGCAAGTTTGTTTCGCTGCTGCTGAGCTGGCTGTAAAGCCGCAAGGCTCTATGAAGTGGCAGCATCTTAAAACTGCCTCTTTTGTCTCTTCCTTGGCAATTATCCCTTTACTCAAAATAAAGCGCCCACCACCCCCAAAACGCAGTTGTACACGCTCAGTACCAGATGTTACACATGAGCGTTAAAGGGCAAGTTAAACTAGGAAACGGGAGAATCAAATCTCGACAACAATTTCAGACATTTTATTGATTAAATTAAGCCACTCAGCGCCTTTTCTCCCTCCCCTTCCCCAGGTTACCTCTTTTTAACCTCAAAATCCACACACAATCGGCGCCTTTCACGAACCTCCTTCCCCCCGCCTTCCCTTCCATGGCCAGGTAAGTAGATGGAAACGCTTGCGTACTTCCCCGTCCTGCTGCACAAGATCTTGATCACAACTAGTTTCTAGAGCTGCGGTCTCGACAGCGATAAGGGGAATCGTTTTTGCAGAAGGAGCAGGACCCACACGTGAGCCAGCACAACGAGGGAGAAATGGTATTTTTAGCGTGGCCAGACTCCTCTCCCCGTCCCACGGGGGCACGGCCACGCCGCTGCCCTCCAGTTCCTCCACTTCCCAAAGTGCTGGCCGTCCCCGATCGGCGCATCCCGGCGGGTACCCGGCTGCGGGTGGGCTGCTCTAAAGCCTCAGCCAGAGTCCCGGCCGTGAATTTCATTTTAATCGCACTGCCAAGTAAAGTGCCGGCACCCAGGACGGCTGGGAGTGTAAAGGCCTTTCTGCCTCGCAGGTGGCGAAAGGCAGAGAAGGATTTGGGAACAGCCAGGAGAGGGGATGCTCTGTGAAAAGGCAACGAGAACTCTTAGTGCTCCCTTCAAAGTATTGCCCACATTTGTAGACCTTGCCTTCTCTTGAGCGCTCTGTAAACAGCGAAAGAGTTAGCGGTGAGCTCTGAGCCTCTGGTTCAGATCCACCTGGAGCCCATCATTTTAAAAGTCAGAAATAGGGGAAATCGGGCTGTGAATGTGCGGAGAGAAGACCCTTCCACCTCAGCAGCATTCATTATATTTTAACGTGAAGTGTCAAAAGCCCGCTGGAATCTTTACGCCCGCCGCTCTTGAATTGGTCCTGCGCTCGCCCAGAGCCGGTCTGTGCCGACCTGGCTCCTGACTTCAGCTCTCTAAGTCCTGCTGCAATTTCAACACTGTACTTGCAACTTTGCCCCCGCAGAGCCGTCCTGCTCCCCGTCCCTACCCCAGCCTCAAGACGTCCTTCGCCCTATTGATGTGTGCTACAGCCAAACAGGGCGAAAAGACGAGAATTGTATTCGACAGATGCTGCTCACTCGTGAATAACAGGTTCAGCGCATACGGTATCTCTCGCCATTATCCTGTAAGTTAATATCGAGTAGCAATAGCTGTCTAAATATCAAAATCTATTTATAGGGGATGCAGAGCTATGACCTCTCCATCTGACCTTCAGGAACCACAGGCTGGAAAACAGGGCAAATGAAGAAAGGGAGGGGGGAAAGGATAAGCCCAGGATTACAATGGAGATTCGTGCGTGGCGGAGCTGGGCTGGGCTGCCTTTGTTCCGAAATCCTGAGAGAACTTGAATCTTTAGGACGGCACCGGCCCTGCGGCCCAGGGGAGGAGCGGCTCTGTCCGGCTTCTCTGTGTCCCTGCCGCGATCGCGGTGTTGCTTCCTCCACTCCTGCACAGCTACAGAAGTTGTTGTTGTCGGGTTTTGGGTGGGGTTGGTTAGTTTATTTCACAATAAGAAAGAAAAAAAAAAAAAGCGGGGGGAAAGACAAAAGAGAGCCGTTGACTAAGGAGCAGGTCTCTGCGAGAGGTGAGGGAGCAGAGACCTCAGCAAAGTGCAGACCCACAGCTTAGGAAATCATTTTGCACCGAGGGAGAGAGGTGTTGGGGGTATTTTCTCATTTTGAGCCTCACAGCCTTCCCAGCACAAACAGGGTGTGCGCGGAGGGAGCGAGGCGTAGGAGTTTTCCCAGTCCCTCCCCGGCAAGCAGCAGGATGGGGGAAGATGGGCGCTCTCGGGTGCTGCCCGGGGGTGTCTGGGGCCCCGGGCAAGGCGAGGGTGGGGGCCTCGGACAGGGCCTCGGACAGGGCCCCCGTGACACCCCGTGCTCTCGGGGCTCGCCCCCGCGCACCCCCTTTCCCAGCGGGCGCGGAGGGGGAGGATGCTCCGTAGGGTCCCAGAGCGGGCATCAGTGTTACAAAGCGCATCCCCTCGAGGGGAGTTGGAAAAGGAGGGATAGAAGGGGGGGGCTA
>VZRH01007246.1:53471-63650 GCA_013397555.1 Urocynchramus pylzowi | reverse complement strand
TTTTTAGGACAAGCACGATTTCTCCTTTGCGCTTTTCCATGGACGCATTTCACCCACTTGCATGATGATGATGATTAAATTTGTATCTGGGAAAAAATATTCTCTATAGTAAAGGAAAACAAACAGAAACCAGACAAACAAATGCAAACTCCGATCGAATTTGTACAAAAATCAAAAATAAAAAAAAAAATTAAAAGGAACTCCTTGAAGAGGGAAATAACAAATGTTTATCGCCTTTTTGTTGGTCCTATTTCTCTTTCTCTCTTCTTCTCTCTTTCTCTGTCTTTTTTTTTTTCTTTTTTTTTCTTTTTTTTTTTTTTTTTTTTTTTTTTTCCGGGGTTGGCCCCCCCAAATGGTATNGAATAGTTATGACTGTAACAGATTTTTATTTTTATTTCAAAATTTTATATGAATTATGTATATCTTAATGATGCGGTCATTTTCCCAGTTTGTAATATATGTGTAGAAATGCTTGTATATGATATTTGCTCTCCTCTTTCTTCCTCCCCTCTCTCTATCTCCCTCCAACCCTTTCTCTCTCTCTCCTTTTTATTTTCCTTGACTCGGTGTTCCTTGCACAAACTTAGCCGTCAAAATCTGACGTGCTAGGTTTCCAAAAGGAACCTCAGCGATAGAAAAAAAAAAAGAAAAGAAAAGAAAAAGAAAAAAAAAAAAAGCTTAGGGTGCAACTGTAGTTATCTTATGCAAAAGCTATTTTGAGTATTTCATAGCAGCTTTGGGGGGTCTCAAACTCCACGTAGGACGCTTAAACTATTGTTTCCTTAACTGCGTGTTTATCTATATGTACAAACTTTCTAAATCAAATACAGTATTCCATTTTCTTATCTACCCAGCGATGTTGGTGTTTCTGTCCGCCACGGAAAATCACTCCTTCCCCGTGGGCTCCTGGCCCCGCACCCTGTCCCGCCGCGGGGCGCGCAGCTCTGCGCGGCCCCTCCGCCCCTCCGGCCCCCTCCGGCTGGGCGGGACATCCCGGAGGGGTTTTACCGGGACGGAGCGACCCCCGAGGAGGCTGCGGGCGGCACCGGGGCCACCGTGCTGCGGGAGCGGCGGCGGCGCGAGGCACGGCCGTGTCCCTCCGTGTCCCCTCCGCCACCGCGGGCTCCATCGTTTCCCCACGCCCCGGTCACTTTTTTTGGGCACTGCGAGCTAAAAAGGTTTCCCCGACCGCCCGTCTGCAAGGATGGGTGTCTCCAGAGAGCGGTTAGGACATTTCGGGATTTGTTTTGTAGCTTTAAATGAAAACAAAAACAAAAACTCCTCGCCCTTAACGGGTTGCAGCTCCTCCCCTCGAATCCGGAGTATATTGTAATGTGCTGAAAGAAGCCTTTATTTGCATGACTAACAGTATTTCAGCATCTTTCTTTCTTTCCTTTTCCCTTTTTCTTTTTTTTCTTTTTCCTTAAAGTTTTGCTTTGCCCTGGGCAGATTGTTCAGCCGCGAATTAGCAAGAGGTAAATTTTAAACTTGTTTTTACTTGAAAATACAGTTTTGCATATTACCAGGGATTTAGAGAGAAACGTGCCTGGAATTTCTTGACCATTTCCAAACTAATATGGACTTCCGATCTACCTTTGTGTTGCCCGAATCCTCTCTCCCTCTTCCCTCCTCCTTTTTTCCAGTGAAGTCCGAGCTAGGTCTGGGTAGAGACATAGAAAACGCGCGTGGGCTCTTCCCCCGCTCCTCCCTTCCCCCCCACGCCTCAAGAGGCTACCTGTGGATTTGGGAGCACCGCCGTGGGGTGCGAGATTTCAGACCAAGCCACCCACGGGTAATTTTAAGGACGGAACCGATGTGTGAACACGCTGGCACACCTGAGGTTCCCCCGAGGAAAAGCCGCGCGCGTGGGGGCGCAGGGAGCGCGCAGGGAGCACGTCCCCGCGTGTGGCCGGTGCCACGGCGCTGGGGGACACGCGGAACCCGTCGCGGTTCGCCTCCCCCGCCCCGCGGGCTCCGCGCAACGCCGGGGCCTCCCCACGGGCAGTTCCGGCCGTGCCACTGGCCGGTCGCCAACACGAGTGGGGAGTTAATAGAAAATAAATTCCGGCCGCACGAAACTGAAATGGACGGGAGTTGCCCGGGGGCAGACACACAATAGGGCTGCCGTGTTCCGCGTGGGTGGTGCGATGGACCGAGTTCTTCCCCTCCCCCACGCGGCTTTTTGAAGGGAGAACTACTACCCAGGAGGGGATAAAAGGTTCCCCAGTGGCCGGCACCCTCGCCGGGTGTCACGCTAGAGCGTGGGCTGCTTTTTCTCTCCCCGCCGGCAGAGAGGCAGCGGAGAGGCCTTTAGAAGAGCAAACCGGCTTTCCAGTCACCCCCAGCTCTGGGTAGGAAGATCTTTGATGTCGGTACATTGTTTTTAAGGGCGGCATTTCTGTTCCTCTCTGATAGCGGCGTCGTTCTCATCCAGCAGTGTTTTTAACGGAATTTAGTACCTGAAAGGATTCAGAGGCGTGAAAGTTTGGGCCGTACTTTTTTCCCCCCTTTCTTTTCATTTTCGCGTCTCGAAGCTGCAGCTAGAAGGCGTCAAGCCGGCAGCAATAATCTACCTCAGCTCAGCCTTACACTGATAGGTTTGGATTTTTCTTCCCTCTGATTAAGCCTCCCGAATATCGCCCCGCCATGCCGTGGCTGCTAGGGGAGGCCAGAGATCGCCCTTAGCCTTGCCTGGCCTTGGGCTCCAGCACAGCTTAAGCTTAAGGGCAGGGCCTTTGCTCTCCCGCGCCGTTTGTCACCCCCATCCCCAAAAAGTTGCTCCTTTGGTCGGATCCCCAGCCCAAGCCCGAAGGAGGAGCTGCCCCGGCGGCGCTGGGGGTGACACCTCATCCAGGGGCCGTCGGTGCCTGCACGGTTTCGGGGCGCCAAGGGTGCAGCTAGTGATACGCCTTTTCAAAGCCGGGCTTCGTAATGGATAAATGATGTTGGTTTAGGATTTGCATAAAAAACCTGAATGGCTGATTGAGGTGTAAATCTATGAAAAGCTGCGTTTAAGCCTTCTCACCCACTAAGTCCATCTGCCCTGGGAAGATAGGGCCTATCGAGCCCCACCAAACCCGAGGGCCGCCTCCTCCCTGCCCCCGGCCCGGCATTATCCACAGGCCCTCTCCAGCATTAGTTTGTTATCCGCGCCGAGCCCGGCCGCTGATTAAGATGAAATTACTCAGAAGCTGAAGTGCTTCTGATCAATATTTAAGAGAAAGCCGGAGGACAGGAGGCAGATGGCCGGAGCCCGGCAGCCCACCGAGCCCCGCTGCCCGGCCCGCACGGCCGCCTCTCGCCCTCCGCCGCGGGGCACTGCCCCGCCCCGCCCGTCGGAAGTCGGGCCGAGACCAGCCGGTTCCGGAGCAGTTTGGAGACGGGAGTTAACCCCCTCGCCACCCACCCCTGGCCTATAACACTGCTACAGCACGGCCTTCATCCCCAGCTAGCTCCGATTTGCGGGTCCACCGGCGTGCGTGCCACCCGGAGGGGAGGTCCGGGGAGCACCGAAGCCACCTGCCTCCCTCCCTGCTTCCATCCCTCCCTCCTTCTCTCTCCGTGGTCGCTGCCCGAGCCCTTTAGCATGGCTGGGGGTCCTTTGTGTGCCTGCCGGGCCGCGGCTGCTGCTGGCCCTCCACGGTCAGGCGTGGGCTTCGGTCACCCCATCTCTCTCTGTCTGATCAATTACAGCAGCCTTTTCGAGGGACTTGAATCTGCTTGCCCGTTGCCCTTAATTTTTAGCATACCCAGATGAGGTTACTGCCCCGGCCCGAAGTGAAAAGAAATGTGGACGTTGGTGCCCTGGTATTGCTCTGATTTCCTCGGTTAGCTGAGCACAACTTTCTATTCGTGTTTATTCATGCAGTTTCTTATTGAGCTCCACGTCGCACTGGCCTGGATTCCGCGTGCAGGGAGAGGACAGACGAACATTGCCTTTTTCTAGAGCGCACACACGCTCGCTGGTGTGCAGGCTGACACACACCAGCACACACACACCCCGCACACGCGCGAGTACGAAATGCAGAGGCTCTGCAGCCACACCACCACCCCGCAGAGAGCCCAGCTACGCAGAAGTTTGCAAATGGTGTATAAAAAAGGAGGAAATGAACCAAACCATCCAGCAAAGTGACCAAGGGATGGAGAAGGCAGGGAGGCGGGTGTCTGTGTGTCTCTTTATGTGCAAGAAGGAGTTGGGAAGGGAAAGCGCTAAGGATATTGCCGACAATCGTGGTAAATATTCTCTTCTGGCACGGTAATGACAACAGGCAAGGGCTGTCGGGTTATAGCCGTGATTAAATTATACGAAAGGGATTTGTGTTGCTGTGTCTGGAGGAAGGACGGCTGTGAGGTTTTGTTTTCGACTCTGTTCTTTTTTATTTTGAAAGTAAGGTGGTTTCAGACCAGGAGGCTTCAGAGTGGCTTGGCACCTCGCGATCTGCAAGAGAAGGAAGATGTTAAAGAGTATTGAATTAAGTGTAGATGCAAATACCTCCAAGTGCATGGTTAGAATCACCTCGCTTAGGTGAAGTGGCGGAATCGTTTCTCCCTAAGGCAGACAGGTCCTTTGCCGAACAAGTAGAAAAAGTAAGAAGAGAACTACACTACAACTCAAGATTTACAACAGCTAAATCCGGACTGCGACTGACTGTAATTCCAGTCCTAGTTATTAGAGGGGAATTCAGCTATACCACAAATATTTGGTTGGGTTTGTTGTTTTGGGGTTTGTTGCTTGGGTGTTTTTTTTTTTTTTTTTTTTGGTTGGTTGGGTTTTTTTGGTGTTTTGTTGTTGTTGTTGTTTTTTGGTTTTTTTTTGGGGGGGGAGTTTGATTTTTTTTTGTTGCCATAGAAACATCATTAGGGGAAGTTCATTTAAAAATAAGGTCACTTAAAGAGTATTTTTCAGAATTGCTTCCCGACTGGATTAACCTCTCCAGCAATATCTGGCAACAATAAAGTTGTGCTGCAGTTTATCGAAACTCAGGAATTTCTACACGACCTGGAGGAGCGTGTGTTATTGCGTGGGTGTGTGTATGTGTGGGCAAGGTGAGCCCACACACCCACAGAGCGTGGCTGGATGTGGGCACTCGCTGGTGGGGTGGAGCTGGTGTATGCAATGTCCACACACAGAGAGGCATATGTATGTGTGTACACACATATGCGTGTTTTCAGATTAAAGGAGTTCTTGTAATATCTTGTAGAACACTGAATATTCCCTTTTAATATCTGAATAGGTCAGTAATGCAGTTCAATAACATTGGACGTGTCTGTATATTCTCTCTCTTCAGTCTGTGATAAAACATTCTTTAAGACTATTGGGATTTTACACTGTAATTCTATTAAATAGTAATTGAAGGGGCGCGAGAGGCTATGATACAGGATCAGCAGTGTGTAAGCCATCCGTTTGAACTTTAATTTGGAATCATAGGCAGATGGGATCACGGCCTCTTTGTGGTGCTTGCAGATTTAAAACTAGCCGGCACATGGAGGGGGAAAAAAAAACCTGCAATGCAGATTCATTCATTAAACATGAAAGGTTAGTGCTAGAGAGGATAAATGTTTAGACGTCTAGGTAAATACAGAAATATACTTCACTCCCCTCCCTCGCTCCTACCATTACCCCCAACTATCTCAGTTACTGATTTTCTATTGTTATCACAAATAAGTTTTCTTTATATCCCCAGTGGGGATAAGCGTACCTGAATGACTTATTTATACCTGCATCACAGTCTGTCTGTGAAACTTCAATTCCGCTTGCAGCCAGGGGGGAAGCCAGGTTTATTTATTTATTTATTTATTTATTTACTCTTTTGCTGCCTCTTCCTTGTTCCTCCTTGGATCCTTTTAAAGCTCTTTTTGAAAGATTGCCGGAGCCAAGCCCCTCTGTATAGGGGACTCGGCAGAGAACGTGTAAGTTGTTTCCTAAAATGGACAAATTAAATTTAAAAACCCCAATAAGCCCCAAAGAGAAAAGGTGTGGTATGAATTGATGTGCCTAGGCCGGGAGGCGAGTGACAGCAGCCCCATTCTGCAGGAGGAGCCGTGGGGGCTGCTGCTGCGGGTGCCGTGGGTGCAAGCCCGTGGCTGCGTGCCCGTGGCCGTGTGGCGGTGAACTCTTAGGCCCGGCGTTGCAGTTCCACCTTATCTGAAAACAAAAGACTTTCCAACTGAAAGAGTCAAATCCGCCCCTCCTCCTCTCTTCCCTGGCTGTATCGTATTAAAAAGGAGCTTTCATTGTTTATTTCTAAATATTTGTGAAGCAGACAGTCTATGGGTTAACCTAATTAACACATCCATACTGTATATTAGTGGACCAAACGGTAGGACGAATTTCTAATGCGATGGTTGAACGTGATAGTCATTTCTGTGTTACGGGAGATTACAGCAACACTGGAGCATTTCCAGATTGTAGATGGTTTTAGATGTTGAATTTCCAGATGAGTATTTACCATCATAACTAATTTAAGACCATTATTAAATAGAAATTCTCAGCAGGGCTCTTTAATGATGGAACACGTTACTAATTACAGAGTTTACGCTCTGTTTTGGCTAAGCAGTCTAGAGGGATGGGATTGTGCTCTGCATGCAAAGCCAATATTACTAACGAGGAGGCATCATACCCCTAACATTTCAATCATATTATTAAAGAAAGCCACTTCTTGCCTTATCTGCGCGAGGAGACAGCGAGAGCGTTTTGTTTACCGCGCTCCCGAGCTCTGAAAATAGCTGGAACGGAGAGCGGGACCCCTCCCCTGCCTCCCCTTACTCCCAGAGGTCTGGGGGCCGGGGGGGCTGTGCGAGGGGGCCGCCCCCTCCACCCACCGCTCCCCGGGGCCGGCTCCCCGGGGCCGCTCCCGCCTGCCGGGGCCGCCCCGTCTCCCCCGTGCCCGCAGCGGGCGGGCCCTGCCCCGCACCCGGAGCCGGGGGGAGCGCCACAGCCAGGGCAGGAGCGGAGGGAGCAGCGGGGGGCTCTGCCCGCTCCCCCAAAACTCACGGGCGCAGATGGGCACACACCGGGCCGCCGCACAGAGCCGGCCTGTGCAGGGACCTGGGTACAAAGAGTCAAGTAAGTGAAGGGCGTGCAGGAGCAATTTTGGTGTTCTCGCCATCCCTCACTCCTCTGCTCCCCGGGCCCACGTCCCGGGCCGCGTTCCCACGTCACGTTCTTCCCGGAGGCCCGGACGACCCTCCCTTCGAAGCCCGGGGAAGCAGATCCCCGCCACGAGGTCTGTATTAAAATGGGAAGATGTGTTCAGGGCTGGGAGAGAATGACCCCGGTGGGAACGGGGGAAGTGGGACCCCGGGGTCCCCGTCAGGAGGAGCCCCTGTTCCCGCGGCTCTGTCCCCTGGGCAATCCCTCACTTGCGGGACCGGTGCTTGTCTGCCCTAGCTGTCTTTGAGACTGTAATACCTCTGGAGACAGGAAGAAAAGTAGATCCGAGGCTTATTTACTCGTCTCAGGTGTGGGCCACCTAAAACTGCATTTAGTTTTCCTGACAATGGCAATTTTCCTCTTACCCACCTACTTCCTGGCCCACCTCCTTCCCCTCTCCAGGTTACGGAGCACGCTGCTCCGCTCAGTCCCGGTGTCAGTACCGCGTTTTCGTTGCCCTTGAAGGGACGACAGACAGTTCTCAGCCTATTTTCATTCTCGCTATCCATTAATGTATTTGATCTGGACGATTAATAAGTACGGAGGACAGGTTTGCAATAACCTGCTATTACGTTCAGCGTCAGTTCTGCCCGAGTAAAGACTTTTTGGATTGGCTCGCTCTGCTCGTCTTAAAAAGGTGCAGTATCCATTCTCTGTACAGATGAGACGCACACATATATGGGTATATAGAGACAGGAACACAGAAACACGTTTCCTCTTTATACACGTAAGTATCTGCAAGAACACTTGGATATATTCCACACATCCCCCCTCCAACCTATCCTTACAGAGGGCGAAAATTGAGGAGGCTCAGGAATACAAGCCAGGGGCCAGAGGCTCGATAGGTTTCTCCCTCTCTTATTTTAAAGAACCTTTTTATTCCATCTAAACAACAATCTAAACATAAAAATCTTCAAATGGATTTGAGGGAAATTAAATTGTCTCCCCCCACTGTGTGCTTGCGAGCGAGTCACAGCGTTAACTTCTAAATGGATTCTCTCAGTTTGTCTACTTATGTGTTTTACTGCAGCGTGTCTTGTTCAATAACGCAGGATGTGGCACTCGGTGAAAACCCGGCCGCTCTTTCGGGGCCTCGCTCCTTCCCGGTGCCGAGGAACTTCCATCTCCNNNNCCGGTGCGGAGGACCTCCCCCCCCCGGGGCCGGGCCACTCCGCACCCGGGGTCTGCGGCCCAGCACGGGGACCGTGTCCTTGCTGCTTCGGGGTCCCGCGCGGGGCGGTTTCCCGCGGGGCTGGGACTCCCCCATCCTCTGGGCAAAGCCAAGCAGGAGCAAGCCTCGGAGCCGGACGTGCATCCCCTCGGAGCGCGTCCCGCTCCGCCGCGGCACAGCCACCGCGGGGGAAGGACGGACGGACGGACGGACGGACGGACGGGGCTGCAGGGCCCCTCTGCCTGACCCTGGAAATGCAAAGTGGCTCCAGACAGTAGAGCTGGGCACCCTTGGTGTGCTGCCTTGTTTGAATACAGAAATTAACCCTCATTAACAGCACTGTCAGCCTCATTGGAAACCCACTCTAATAGGGGAAATCTCTGAGTACCCAGAGTTATGTAAATAAACATAATTATCTATTATACTAGATATTATGTATATATTGCTATTGTTATACATTTAATATACTGCTGATATATATTTATATATAATAGTATCTATATATATGATGATCTCTAAATAGATAATAGTATCTAGATGTATAATATATAAATTTAAATTATATGTCATTTTATATATACTAAAATATATCTACTATATTTCAGATATGTAAATAAAATATTATTACATGTTATTATACTAGATATATATATTGCTATTGTTATATATTTTATATATATTATAACATACTGTTGATATATATTTATATANCTCCCCGGGCTGGGCGCGCCCCCCTCCCGCCACCGCAGGGACCCCTCCGCCCTGCAGCACCCCCGCGCCCTTCCCGCCCGGCTCCCGCAGGGACCCGCGGGGCCGGGGGCGGGGGGGAGCGTGGCCCTCCCGCCGTCTCTCCCCTTCTGGCACAACACCCTTTCCCAGCTCCTCCGAGTTGTTTATTTTGCCTGGAACAAAAGGTGTGTGTGGCGGGGTCGGGGGAGGCGGCCCATTTCCAGCTAAGTCCAGGCACGGCGGTGACATATGTCTGTCATTTTCGGATGTGAAAAGCGGGGATGCGCAGCGCCGAGCCTTCTCCTTATTCCCTGGTGAAGGTACTGGGAGGAAGCTGTCAGAGGGCTTTGAGAGGATAAGACAGAGCAGCCTTAAAGAGGAGCTTTGCAGCTGAGTGGCTGACTGAATCCGTCTTACCTATGTACGTAAGGTTTCATATTCATAGCCGTTGTCTGTACGTTGATACATAATCTCTCGCCCTTGTTAATTCTCAATAGATGCAGAGATAACTAATCCTCCCAGATAGATAGACGCGGGCAGATTATGCGAGTGCAGTCTATCTACCTATCTGTCTGTACAGTCCCACACGCATATATATAAGCACGTGAAGCGATTTCGCTGCGTTTTCTTCCTCAGGAGTACACAGGACTGAGCAGGCACAGAGCCCAACGCCTTGCCTAGCAGATGTAGAAGTGTTCGGCGAGAATAAAAGTACATGTGTCACTCACATATTCGGGGCTACTTGTTAGAATTTTTATGTCCTGCACCCACTTTCTCTCCCTCTCCTTCTCCACGGTGTACTCGGGTTTTATACAAACACGTACAAGCTTTCCTAGCGGGGGAAACTGAGCAAAGAGGGAGAGGGAAGCTAAAGATTGGGTAGATTCGGAGTCTTAAAAAAACCCAAACCAAACACAACTCTCCCCCTCACCCCAGCCAGCAAGACTGCACTTGAAATTATTTATCTGCTGGACAAAGAGGCCTGTCTGAAGTCAAGGAGATATTATTTTCATTGCCCAAAAGTGTGCCCGCCCTTAAGGCCAGCCAGCATCTACAGCGAAGTTACCTGGGCTCGGCTTTGTTCTGATTTTTAGCAGACATATTTTACGGATGCCAATCGCAAAAA
>VZRH01007246.1:18634-53419 GCA_013397555.1 Urocynchramus pylzowi | reverse complement strand
AAAAAAAAAAAAGCGATCTTGGTTGGGATGCCAGCTGAATGTTGTTCCGAGTGTGCCTAGCCTCTGCCTGCCCCAGTCCGGGGATGTTCGCCCCCCACTCCCCAGGAAAGCCGGGCCCGACGGCGCCCGTCCCCGCAGCTGCGCAAACACCGTGATCTGAACTCGGCCGAGTTTGCAAAGGTCGTTCAGTACCTGTCCGCCTCCGCGGATGGGGTGGCATTGCAGCCGCCTGGGAAGATGCCCGGCTCGGGCCTGCCGGGAGCAATCCCCCAGCGGCTGCCGAGTCTCGGTCACCCCGGCCCGGCCCGGCCCGGCCCGGCCCGGCCCTGCCGGGAGCGGTCCCTGCGGGCTCTGCGCAGCCTCTGTGCAGCGGGAACCCTGCCCCCAGAGCGGGGCTGGGGGTGTTCAAATGCCACCTCACTACTCCTCGGTGAATATTAAGCATCATTGTCTTACAAATGAGGAGAAACCGCTACCGTCAGAATAATAATAAACTACCTCTTGAAACCCCAAGTCTCTTACAGCGGGGCGTTAGAGACGACGGAGCTCTTAGCGCTAAAATCGGATTCCTCCCACCTGCGACTTCCCCGTGTCCTCGTGTCCTGAAACTGTCCGTCTTGTTCGTCATGTTTGTTCTGCTATTAGCGATACGATACCCACCGGTCCCCGCAAGAATGATGGGACGATTTCATCCCGTATGAATTCCTGCAACCTTTATCCAAAAAGGGGCACTTGCACCCCGGTCCTGCCCTTCTGATGATCAAGTTGTCTCCTTGGCTGGAAACACGGGGGGGAACGTGGGACTTTGTCACTGAATCTGGGTCAGAAGAGGAAGGCAGCTCATGTTCCGAAGGTTTTTCCCTTCGGCTAATGACTTTGTCCTATGTCAGTGAAGTCACCGAGACTTGTTTGTGTCTGCAGGTCCAGAGCAAACGCTGAAGATTCCTCGAATTCTACGCCTCTCTGCTGCGGCTGTGAATGAGTGCCTTAGCCACTGGAGAATAACCGTGTATCCGAGGGGAAACAGCTCTCTGCAAACAGGGATCGCGTCTCAGGAAGCAGCTTCCCGAGCTGCATTGTTCAGACTGATGCTTACTTGTCTCATTACAAAATCAAGAGACTCCTCCGTCTCATGCAACATCCTAGTGTTACACCTCGAGAGGGGAGAGGAAAGTCTGAAGAAGTGAAGGTGACAGGTTGAAAAACGGAGGCAGGAAATAAACCCCGCCACCCTTCCAAAATAAAAACCTCTTTACCCAAATATAGCACCAAATAAACCACAAATCTGTACATAATCAATACTGATCTGGAACCAATCTGTTCCTCCCCAGCTCCGTGCAGATCCGGGGCTGCATGTGCTTGTGATTACACAGAGTAGGAGGGTCATTTTCTAACAAGGGTGCTCACTGTATCTGAGCTCCAAATTATCCAGAGAGGACAGATGGCCCTTCTGATCTTATAATGAGAGCAGGGAGTGATTATCAGCCTGAACCAAAAAATGATGCTCTGCTGACATATTTTCACAGTTCTGAAATCTGTGCTTGCACTTATGCCTCGCTTCATATACCTCCTCGTTTAATTTAGGCATCATTTGGGATTTTGGAGGGCTGTGTGAAATCCGTTCCTTTATCTCGGTCTGTGTGTCTGTCTCTCTCTCCCCATGTATCTATCTAGGACATGTGTACAGACACGAAACAAAGGAAAGCAAAAGGTCACTTCACAGGAACTCTTAACCCAGATCACGCTTGGCAAAATATTTATATATAAATATATTTGCCAATAATTAGGAAGCCCAGCTGCCTCCCGGATGCCTAGATTTTATGCCTGCTTCTTGGCAGTTTTCTGGAGCTGTTGCATTCCATCTTTGCAATTACTACAATACGTGGTGAGTCAGCTCAGACCCTAGGTCCCTTCAGGAAAAAAAAAATAAAACAAAACCAACATACTTGTGCATATTTGGGGCTTGTGTTCATGCTTTAACCGTTTTGGGGTTTTGTTTGTTTGTTTGTTTGTTTGGTTTTTTTTGGTTTTGTTTTTGTTTTTTTTTTAGAAGGATCTGTAACAGAGACCAGAATCCCCCATNCAGCTCAGACCCTAGGTCCCTTCAGGAAAAAAAAAAAAATAAAACAAAACCAACATACTTGTGCATATTTGGGGCTTGTGTTCATGCTTTAACCGTTTTGGGGTTTTGTTTGTTTGTTTGTTTGTTTGGTTTTTTTTGGTTTTGTTTTTGTTTTTTTTTTAGAAGGATCTGTAACAGAGACCAGAATCCCCCATGAAGAAAAAAAATCGTGATGGCTGAGTGTAAAGGGAGATATTTCTTTCATTTGCAGACTTCTGCGACTTTTCAGCCTAAAAGCAGTGTTAATCACCTTTAGCCTGCACAGAAAGTGCAGCAGAGAAGGAGGGCCGGGCAAGTTCCTGGTGACTGGCAGCAGTCAGATCTCCATCCCTCTTTCCAAGTCCCTCAGAGGTGAACCTGCAATTGCAGAGAAGTTAGGTCAGTACAAACAAATTAAACCAGGGAGCTGTTCAGTGGTTACACAGTCATTTCGCTCTCCTATTTGCACTGTAATATTGCATTACCCTCTAATTGTCACATATACTTTTCACTCTCCAAATATGGAAGACAAACACCGGATCCGTTCGAAGTTGCGCCGCTCTCCAGGCTGCCCAGCCGGGCGAGGAAAAGCCTTTTCTGCGGGTTCTTGCTGCCATCTACTGGCCCTACGGCCTCAGCCCTTCAGCTGCGAAACTTCCCTCTGTTCTCACAGCCGGGAAGGAAAAGGTCTACGGCAAGCAGAGGGAAAAGCACCTGACGAGAAAAGGCGTGATAATGTCGCCAGTGGCACTGCGAGGTCACCACGCCGTTCCTTTTCAGCATGGGGGAAGACGACGCTTTGAGTTACTGGAGCTGTATTCACTGCTTGGAACTGAGCATAGGCATGTATCTTATCCAGCTCTAGGTGTAAGCTGATTTTATACAAATAAGGCAGTTATTTCGTGGTTTTGGTGCTAAGAGCTTTTAATAATATATTTTTTGAAGAAATAACCCCATTCCTTTTGCAGAAAAAAACCAAGTTTAGATATCTTACATCATTACCAGTGTCAGATTTAAAGGCAACCAGTGCCAAAGTTTTCCCTACTTCCTTTTCCCTCTTCAGTATCTATCCGAACTCCACCCTCAAACCTTGGCAGAAGAGGTGTGTCATACTACATAAGTAACATCAATTACTTACATAGTAACTGATGTTGGCGTTGTCTGCATTTTGCAAACACTTTCTCTAGAAAGTAGGCTTATTTTTTTCATAGCAGCAGCATTTTTTCCTGAGGTATCACCTCATGTTATTGTCTGTTTATTTCCAAATGACAGCTGGTTTGAAATAATGACACCATCTAATAATTTTATCCCATAAAAATTACATGCATAAAAACTTTTTGGAGGAATGTGTGGTTAGGAGAAATTTCTAGAGCATTACATTCCATTTCCACCTGTAGATTGTCTGGGTCAGATGCACTGAGGGCTTGGCTGTCACTTGACCATGGAGGCTTAAGCTAAGGCTCCCAGGCTCCTATGATCCCTTCAGTAAAGCCTTCACAAGCCCACACTTCAGAGTCACAGTGTACAGGAACTTTCTGAAGGCATCAAGAAGCTCTGGGGCCTTCTGAGGGCAATGAGAAGTTTCAGGCCTTGGACCCATCAGCCACCTCAGGTCAAACATCCCTTTACAGAGCCTGCCTGTGGGGCCTCACTCAAGGGTCACTGATTTACCATCTTAAAAATACTGCTGCCTCCATTGTCCCCTGCAATGTGAGAAACTTTGGTGTTGGTTTTAACTCCTAACAAGGCAGGTTATTGCCACAGTTAGCCACAGAAAACTTTTCTACTTCCATGTTTCCAGCTTAGGAAAGGAGTTCTGACTGGGTGGTCCACATTGCTCTACGGTCCATAATGTCTTATCTAAGTCCTAATTCCTTTAATGCCTTAGGTTTAATTTTTAGGAAATAGGTTTCTTAGGTAGTCTTTCTGAGTTGCATTTCTTGATTCATATATCTGCCTGACTATTTCAACCATCCCCTGGCTCCATGTCACAGCTTCTGGGACACCTGACCTTTGTAGCAGGGATCTTCACCTAAATGAGGTCAAGAACACAGAGTTTAAAACTCCAGTTGTCAGGAGAACACCAACAATGCAAGTGATTCATTGCAGAGATGTTTGTGCCTTATTCTGAAAAGGCAGCTAAACAGCATGGTCTGAACACAAGGAAGCAGACTGAGGACCATGCTTTCCATCATATAGCTAATCAATGAATAAAGCACAACCCACAGGTTCCCATCTGGCCTCGACTTCCATATCAAACAAAGCACACAGGTTTTTTTAAGGATATGCAAAGAATTATAATAAGTATTTTGAGACTGTATATTTTTAAAGTAAGACCAAAGAAATTTATAATGTGTCATGAAACAGGCATGCCCAGGTGATCCCCTCCCACCCCTGCTACATTTTCTGTGCATTTTGACATTTTTCCATGAGGTCTGAGCAGAGGAACAGTCTGGTATGAGGTACCTGAGCTATGGAGCAGCAGAATAAGGCCTTCACACAATGGTAGAGTGTCACATCTGTCTCCATGAGATCTCTGAGGCTGACTCTGTCTTTAATTGTGGCTTGTTTCTGGATAAGCTATACTGTGACAGTCACACCTGTAGAAAGCAGATGTGACAGCTTTTGACTCCTGAGTGACAGCTAGCCATCCAAGGAAGTTACCAGCTGCCTGGTTTTCTTTTACTGCTGTTGGTCTGGGTTTGCCTGTTCAGCATATACGAACATCAAGCAGAACATTATCTTTAAAAGCATTTAGCCTTTTTCTTTTAGCAGGACATATTGACATCACATTCTGCTTTGCTGGTGTGACATCCACATGACAGCTTATGGTCCATGATCACCCATTTTTTAATCTGCTAGCCACTTCCACTTGCCCAATGCACTGATGACTGCAATACAGGGCTGTGTCAAGGCTGTGTGCATTTAACCTGTGTGCTGCTCTAAAATACCTGTGCTCCTGAGGTTGAACAGATGGCCACAGAAGATGTTACACAGTATCTCTGGTTAAATGCCTCTCTGCACATGAGAAAATTATTTTTTGGGCAGTATAGCATATGATCATATGGGTCCTCTGTGACTGAGATGCAAGCATACTGGGGACACAGCTGAGGCGTGTTCTCAGCTTGAGTTATGGTGCAGAAGAAAGATTTGTGTCATTTTACACATTCCAAATGATTCAGGGATCATGGCAATGAGCTTTGTTTTGAGACTGTTGGCTAGCTTTTATTAAACCAGAGATGAATTTTATTCAAGGCAATGGCCCAGATTCTTGTGTAAAGGAAGACATCAAGATGGATTCTGCAAAGCCCAGTGGAAAAATTATGTTATTGTTGTTTTAAATAGTGTTCAACATATGACACTGTGAAACATAATGAGTAGCCTGAACATCTTGCTGCATCACTAATTCATAGTAATACAATTCTTTTTTTCTGAGATGGTTTGTACTACTTCTTGTACCACTTGTAAATGGTACTTTGAAGTCAATCGATGCCTATTGTTCAACATCTTCAGCAGATTTCAAAATTGAGAGAATTTATTCCATGCAAAGGTTAACATTTCAAACTTCTCAATTAAGACAACAAATAGGCAAAATTTTGAAATTTTAGATATTCCTGAATATCTACATGAACAACCAGAATCTCCTGTTTCAGTAAGTTTGCAACACTCCATGCTAGTATGGATTTCTTTGGACTTAATAATATCAACTTTTCTATTCTCTTAATATAAATTAAAAAAAAAAAAACCAGAAGCACTTCAACAACTTAGAAAATAAATGCTCCAGTATTCTTTGCAAAGTACATTCACAGAACTTTCATCAACCAGTATTGAAATTGCCAACATAGAACTTTTATGGCAAGTTCTAATTATCAGATAATAAAGTGACTAGAAGGACAGGAAGTGTTTGCTCTGCAAAATAATAATTTACACTGAAACAGATAACTCTTAGTACTATGATTTATGTGTTAAAATATGTGTATGTATTAGGAAACAAGGGAAATTAAATTTAATTTAAATAGTGTTCAGAGGACAACCATTGAGGTATGAATGCCTTAAGCAATACTCCATGTAAGCTGATATTCCTACAGTCAGACAAAGCACAATAGGATAAATAGGATTTCTTTTTCTTATTTTAAGAAGAGGAAAACAATATTCTGTTTACAGGTAGCAATGAATGCTGTCCAGTCTTCAGAACTACCATGAGTTAAGTGGAGAGGAGAACATTTGCTGAGCACCTTTACACATGAATTGCAAACACAGCTCCACTACTGAACATTTATTTGGCAATTACTCAGACTTCCCAGGTGGATCTGGGCTACTCAATGTACACATGAGATGATGTGGTTAATGAGTACATTCTAAGAATTACCTGTTTGAGAGTCAAGTCCCTAAATTCCTTGCAGACCTGTGTACCCCAATGAATGGTTGCTCCAATGGTTGCACTTGAAAACTTTTCTTTTTCCTCCAAATTACATTCAGAAAATATTAAACCATTTCCAGTCTGTTCAACTGCAATATATCTGGTGAACTGTCTTCCTCTTAGATTTTTTCCATGTTTGTGCCAATGGGAAGTATAAAATGAAGCCTTGCTTTCATAGGGGACCAAAGCATCTCTGTGCTAAATCTGATGCTGCAGACTGGATAGATGAATTCTGAATGAATGATGGTCTTACCCTTGTGATATGCACTTTCAGAAAATTCTTCATGGCTCATCTTCCCTTCAAATATATTGAAGTGACATCTTTTCTGGTCTCTGCTGACTTCTGGCTGGACTAATTTGGTCTTAGCAATCATAAGTGGTGTAGGAAATACTGTGCATTTTAGAAGTGAAGCTTTGACATGATACAAGTTAGACCTCGTTGAGCAATTTGGATAATCATGTGTTTTATGGCTTTCAAATGTTCTTGCTGCAGCATAAAGGTCCATAAATATTTAGAACAGAGAGTCTATAGTCCATTTATGCCTATTTTATGTAGCATTGTTTTTCTTTATTGAAGCTTGTTATTTTGTGTATGACAGCAGCATTGTAGTTTTCAAATAGGAATTTTTTTAAAGGGTTTCTTGTAACACAGAAACATTGAGGTGATCAGCAGATTAATTCTATTTTAACATTCACAAACTGGAAGATATCAACAAAGATTAGCTGAAGGAAAATAAAGAAATAATCTATGACAGTGTTGAGAATGATTCTCAGAATTTTAAATACTTGTTAAAGGCTTTGCTGTATTTCACTTCAATAAACATCATGCTCCAGTTACTACTTGAAACCATAGGGGCATTATCCTGTGCAGCACTTATCAATATTTTAACACGTGAAAGTCAAATGATGTTGAAACATTGAACTATATTTCCATCTGTGCAAGCTAAAATGGTACAAATGCATCCTGTGTAATGGAATACTACATCCCCAGTTACTTTCTTACAAGTGATACCTGATTCCTCTGTATTTTCTGTGGTTGTTTCCATTGCTCTGATGGTGCCCAAAGGAAGACTGTCTTTTAAAATTAATGTTTATAGCATTTAAGGAGTCTTAAGCCAACCTGCCTTAAATCCAGAGAAAACAAATTCTTGGAAATTGCTACAAAAATTAGTAGCTAGTTTTCTGTTGCCCTTGCCTCAGTGTTAAATCTTTCTGTGCATCTTGGTATTGGTACCAAAACAAAGACCCTGAGATTGGTTAGAACACAAATATACTGCTCCCACGAGAGATTCTGGGAGCTTGTGTCCAGTGGAAAAATGAACTACTTAGTGGGCAGTAAAGAGAAGAGATGGAGGTTGCTGCCAAAGGTTGCATATTTCAGTGGGATTTCTCTGAAAGCTCTGGGAAGACAGCTCCAGTCACAGACCTGCAACATGACCCCCACAGGCTGTGGTCCCAGAGCCACCAGCAGCAGGCACAACTGGATGGCCTGTCAATGGAGAAGGATCACTGCACTGCAGAGGGGTGTGGCACAGGTGTGACAGCACAGCAGTGTGACAGCACAGCAGTGTGACACACACATCAAATGCTAGCTGCATTGCTCAGTGTCACCGGGAGTCTGTACCCCAACAAGTTCTTCTACCAGCAACCCATCGCAGATTAAAGGGTGGTGAACCCTCCTCTGAACCCCCTTCCAGGAACTTGTCCCCTGTTGCTTATATCTGACATTGTGAGCCTTCCATCTGGTCATTGAATTGCTTTTCTTTGCTTACATCATGTTGTTTTGATTTGTTTCACAATCTCCTTGTTTCTCCTAACTTTCCCAAGGCCTGGGCTTCTACTCTTATGCCATGCAGTCATGTTCTTTTTTGTTTCTTGGGACTGTCTGAAGTGTTCTCTCTCCATGGTCATGTGTCTGTGCTTCTTGTATGACCTCTTTCCCAGTGAAGCTTGGACTGCTGCTGTTTGTTGCTACTTTAGAAAAGAATTTGAAGGCTATCAATGCTGCTTAATTGTGGGGCTGCTTCAAGAGCTTTCCTCCAGTCCTTCAGGGGCTGCTCACTTAGCTACCATGTTTCTCTGTCTAGTAACAGGCCGTAACATCAAGTGAAGTACACTTTGTCTTCTGCCCGCCTCCTGTGCAATAGCCATCTGTGCTATTGAGAGGATGAATTTCTAAATTGCAGCATTTCAGCTCTGGACTTTCTTCCCACCTGATCTGATGTCTTCCTGTAGGTGTTCAGGAACATCAAAGAGCCAAAGAGAGAGCTGAGGTACACAGAAAAGTGACAACTGTCTTTACTTGGCCACGTCCCTTCATGTGCCAATCAGGTCTGTGCTTTGCAGTGCCCTGCTCATCAGCAATCCCCAGGACTCCAAAGGGCCAGTTATGCCTGTGTCCAGTGAAAAAGCTTCTCTGTTTTCTCAGGTTTCCCAGCTTCTCACACTGGCCTTAAATTTTTTTCACTTAATATAACCAATCACTGCACACATTTTTCCCAAGACTTCACTGACTCTGCTTTATATTTTTAATTCCCCATGTGAGGATAGCTACAGACAGTCCATTACTATTGTTCAGCAGTGTTTCTTGGAATGGATTTCAGAGGGCTTTCCATCCACCTAGAAGCAACTTGATCCATTAGCCTGTAAGTGGCTGTAAGTGCATCCAGTAGAAGGGCTGCAATCTTTTAGTCAATACGTTTCTTCTACAATGCACGCATCTAGAGCACCTTCAGAGCTGGTAAAATTGTACAGCAGATGCTGCTGCTTCATCAGAAGACCAATCCTAGGGCAGTTCCCCCCTACCATGGGATAATCATGGTGCTAGAATGTAACGTGAGTCTTTTTGTAATGCTCCACTGTACCCATAATTGATTATAGGCTGAACATTTCCCCTTCTTTTTTTCCATTGAACCCTGACATCTGCATTTTCCATTTGTCTGTCTGCCTGGATTCCTATTTGTTTTGAACTAGGGTGCTTGAGAAATGCTGTTCTCTGTCAGTACTGAAACCCTTTCCCCAGCAGTTCAGCTGTTCTCACTGCTTGGATTAGTTACTTCAGACTGGTGTCTCTCTGTATTCTTTTCTCTGAGCTGCAGTGGAGAGTCCCAGGCAGCACAGGCAGCACAGGTAGGAAATGACAGCAGTGGCTGGACATGAGACAACATCTCTGGGAACCCTGCAAAGGCTCATGTGGTTAGCATGATCAAGCAGGGAAAATGATTCTATATCCAGCAGTTCAGTAGGCAGCTCTGGGTTGGAGACACTGCGGCTTTGTGAGAGATTTTGATTTTTCAAGCTCTTGCACAGATCGCCAGTACACAGATCTCAAAATCAAGCATTTGAGTTCCAAGAGGGCTGAAGTTAAGCATGGAGATCATAGGGCCTTTTCAAAAAGAAATGGGGCCTAGGATTTGTGATCTAGATGATCAGGCAACTCTAGCTCAACAGTAAAATCAGTTTTTGATCAGCTTTGGACTGTAAATGGTAAAAATGGTAGATAAATTATTTTAACCAAGACTGGAGCAGAGCTGTTGTGTTTGGATATTCACTTCTGAGTATCTTCAATGAAGTAGGACACAGAGATAATGCCAGCTGAGGTGTGTAATGCCAATGCCAAGTGTTCCATGTTTGAGACATGGTGACCCTGGCTTCTGTTTGTTGTGTGCCCCACAACTGAGGGCTGCTTCCAAATTTACTTGTGGATGCTAGTTATCATCTTTGTGAAGTAAGTAAATGCTAAAAGTACTTGTTAGACAAGCCAATGGTCATGCAGTATTTTAGATGGACTTTTGAAACTTCTTCTGAAGAGAATATAAAAAAATCTTCACATCCTTATATAATTATATTTTATGCCTAGTTCACTATACAGGATACATTCCTACCTTCATCATTTTACTAAATTTTTGATCTGTAAATTCTGCATTTTCAGAAGTGTGAGTCCTCCCATACAGGTGTTTTTTTAAAGTGTACTTTGTGTGGTAGGTATGCTATATTTTCTTGCTCGGGACATTCTTTGATGTGAACCTCCAGAAACTGACTAATGTAATGCTCTATAATGTACTAAAGGTAAAGTAATTCTGCCCTGAGATGGCAGACAACACTCAATGTAAATAAATGCAAATACACACAGAGACAAAGTGACCCATTTAAAGTGATGGCTCAAATCTACAGCATACCCTTGCCATGTTATTGCTTGGTATGTTGTTCTGAGCCCCTCATCTCTAAGAGAGCATGACAAAAAGATAGAAAAGGTTCAGAGAAGAGTGACAAGGTATCCAAAAAAGGGAAAGATTCAAAACAAACAGAAGAAACTATTCCTTTACACAACGTGCCTGGAAACCACAGGAATGCTCTGCTGTGGGATGCTGCGAATGTTGAAAGCTGACCTCGATTCAGGGAGAGACAGGGAAAATTAGCAGAAGAGAAAGACCCACTAAAAATTATTTTGGATCTAGAAATCCCTGAGCAGCAAGCTGTTGCAATGTGGTTATGTGAGTTTGCTGTCTCTCAGAGGCAGGCTGCTGTGCTGGATGGATCTTTGCTTTGATTCACTATGGCCACTCTTAGCCTTTATGTTAGAAGACTCCATATTTCTAAACAAAATGACAGCTGGCCAGTGGCTAATCTTTCATTGTAGTTCCTGGCCAAAAGTGGAAAACCATATTTGAGCCCCTTCCCTTTGAAACTGGCAGCTGGACCAGGCTCTTCCATTTGTGCCTGGAGTTATGAGCAGCAAAACAAATCTACAGCACAGACTCTGCTCTAAAAGATTTGGGTTTGTGCCAAGGAGCAAAAACACATTCTGAAATTTTTAGTGTTACTGCAGAGTACAGTGGTGCACAGTGCATGTAGCTTCCTGATGACTTGTCTAACAATCTCTCCTGCAAATGTATTTTCCCCAAGATCAGATGGAGGAAAGGCCCAAATCCTTACCTTCTTCATTGTCCTCTCTGCTTAGACACTGATTTTGAAGGAGTAGGTGTTTGCTTTGGTCAATCCTTTTGGAGAAATTGGGATGGGCTTTGGAACCCAGACTATACCAGATGTTTATGGAGTTTCTATACAGTTGGATGTCACTTAGTTTGGCAAGATTGTCCTGTACCTGGAAAGGTAGGCAATAAAACTGCAACCTGTTTTCTACCTAACATATGGTATCGAGCCCCACTGGAGGCTTGTGCTTGGCAAGCAGAGGAAAAACACTGCAAATTTGATTTAGGCACATATTCAATAGTAGTCATATGGTTTCCACACGCTCTGCTTTGGACACAGGCCAGAGTGTATAAACAAGGGAATATATAATACCAGTAGTATGGAATTTTCTTCCTCTTTTCAGCTTTCACTAAAAATTAGGTGTCTTTGTTCAGGAACACAAACCATTCCTTCTGGCAAAATAACCTCCAAGCTCCTGGCCTTCCATTCATCTTCTTTGGATGTATAAAACAAGTTATGAGGTCTAAAGGATCACAAAAAGGACAGGAAAATACATTCATAATCTGTCATCTTAATTTATGTTTTGTTCACTTCATTATTCACTTCATTATTTATTTCAAGAAATGTTATCTGAAGTTCAGAAATATGTAGGAATCCTAAAGCAATGGCAGGCATAAGGAGCTGGTTTCTTTGAAAATAAGTAATCTTGGACATACGTGTTTGAGTTTTCACTGCCTCAGTTTACCTGCCTCAAAAGAGGAGAGCTGTATGTGCCAGTTGACTTGGCTGGTGCACTGTGGGATTAAATTGGTGATTGGAAAAATGCTTTGAAGCTCCTGTTTGAAAGACATTGTGCATTTGTGAGGAGTTACAGTGTTTAAACAATGAGTGATAGCATACAAGTTCAACTTATTCACAGTACTGTGTAAAAGCAATGCATCAACCTTTTGGATTGAATCACAGTTTCAGTTTTGGATGGATTAGAGGTCTTTCTAAATGCATTAATACCTGAGAACATAACCAGTCTGAAGGATCAATTTACTCAAGAGACAAGTTGCTGTGGTATCATCATCAGCAGGAAGCCAGAAAGTGAGGAGACTGCACCAGGGTGTGGGTCGAGACAGTGGTTACAGCTCCTGTTAAACAATTCAACAGCACAGCAGTTCTTCTTCCTCCTCCTCTGCTGTCTGAAGGCAAAGGGTTACCTGAGACATGGACTGGAGCATTCAGGCAATGTCATAATTCACGTTATTTCATGCTTGCCTTACTGCCAAAAGCTCCAAAGACCATGAATTTTTCTCCTATCCTTGAGTTTGGGAGTTCCATTCATTTAATTTTTGCTCTTGAATCTGAATTCTGAACGAATATTTTGAAGAATAATTGTGAGTTATTTGGAAACAAGGCAGTTCCTGTGGATTCATACACTGAAAATCTTGACTTTATTCGGGAACTGTGCTTCTGGACACAATAAGAAGTAATTCCCCAGCAGTGGAAAAACTTCAGAGAAGCCCATCTGTGGGCAGCCACTACTGAGTCTTCAGGTAGAGCAATTGTCCTGGGGTCTGTGGGTTGCAGAAACAGCACAATATATTGATATAAGCACTCACTAACACTGAACCCAATCCATTTACTGGCACTGGACCCCATCTCAATCACATCATGTGATTGAGGCTGGATAGAGATACCAATATTCAGGAAATTTTGGTTGTTGTGGGGGCTGGCATGAGGTCTCAAGTTCGAGTTGAGATGTGGCCCTGTCACTGCCTAAACTGAATATTTGTTGCTGCACCTCCCTAAGACAATACCTGTGTTGTCACATCGTTGAGGTGGAAGGAAACACAAAGACCATCAAGTAAAATTTAGAATTTGGGATTATGATGTAAGGTTGTTAAACTGCATTTGGGAACTGATGTTAAGCTTGGTGTACAGGACAGTCTTGTCATCACCTGTTGGACATCTGATGTTATGTGCCCACACTTTCTGTGACAGTTTGGCTCCTGTGACAAGGCAAAAGATTAAAAGAAATCATAAAGAGACTGAAAGGTATATTCTTTCTTGTTTTAAGATGGAAGGAAGGAAGAGGTGGAGACAGACAGTTCCTTGCCTTCAGAAATCTTCCTTTTTGAGAAGGATGTTTGAGAGCATTCAAGCTTGAGGCTATTCCCAGTGCACCAGTGAGGCTACCACCAAAAACCAGGGTAGATCTGAACATGTCTCTGCAGGGTTTCAAGGTAGGTGGTGCTTCTAGAGCAGCCACTGTGTCCTGTTGTGTTGACAGACCTATTAAGAAAACAAAGTGTGCAGGCATTGTGTAATCCTCAGGGCTCAGGAGGAGAACAGGAAAGAATGATTTGGCTTTCTAATGGAAAGTAGGCTCAGGGACTGATGATACTTCCTTGGGTCACATCATAAGGAAATTCTCTCCAAAAGCCATATTCTTGCCTCCTTTAATACACATTATATTGATTCTGGCCACTTTACCTGGGCTGCAGGTTCAGGGAGGTGGAGGGGAAGCACAGCACTGAAGACTTTGGCTCACTGGCACATTCCTCTCTTGCTGTTTGGAAGGTGACATTACAGGTTCTGTTGATGAATGAGCATTGCTAAACACACTGTACAAAAGTGTGCATATGGAACAAGGTATTTCAGCTTCTCTCTCCCCTGGAGAGTCAGGCAGAAGTCAGAGTTGTGCATGTGTGTGTGAAAAACAAAGGCTCATCGTGGCAGCACGAAATGAGGAAGGGATCTTCCACAGCTGTCCTCAAGAACAAATATGACAGTCATTTTGGCACTTCTCAGATGCCTTTCAGGTGGGTGTATTAGAGAATTGTGCAAGCACAAAGTCTCTCAGAATGGGTTATAGTAAGAAACAAGACATGAGCTGGACAGATGAGTCTTGCAGACAACCCTTAAGCATTTTCTGGGGCTGGACATGCGTGTATACACATCGCAGTCCCAAGGCATTCAGTGAAGAACTTGCCAAAGCTGAAGTATTCCCCACTATCCTTTGCTTATTGAACAGAAAAGATCTGTCCAAAACACACACATGTGCACTCACAATAGGTAAAATTGCAAAGGGTGTGAGTGCTGTTGAAGTATAAATATCCGTTATTTTTGCTCTTGAGAAGATGCTTGCATTTATTAAGATTTCTCTACTTCAGATATAAATATGGGTGCAGATTTTCTACTGGGAGAGAGCAGGTATCAGAGAGAACTGGGCCAGGGAAACACCATCCCTCCATTGCTGATACATCCCATTGCAGTACAACTCTCTTGGCCATGCAACACATAGGAAGCCATGGATGAGGCACCTGGCTGTACAACTTCAGTGTTGCAAAAAGATTTTGCAGTAATTTTTCATCTCTGTTGCCTGACAATTGGGAATACAAGCTGCAAATGACAGATTAAAATCTTAATGATCTGAAGACAGTTCTCCCCATTCTTGCCCCTGCACAGAGGAGCAATGCTGGTGACAAGGACTGCACCCAGGTGTGGTGGGGCACGAGGAGGCTGCACAGGCACACAGGGCAGGCAGTGTCCCCAGGGCACAGCTTGCTAAGGTAGCCCCATCCCCAGCTGGCTCAGTCTTTTCACATCACACCTCTGCAGAGTCCTCTGCATTTCAGGGTTTGCTTTTCCTCCTCTGGGGGACTGGGGATGGATTGTTTAATCACCAGAAATACCTCTCTTGTTCACAATAGTTGATTCCTCTTTCAATACTATCTACAAGGTGTTTAATACCTCTTTAAATACAATTTCATGGAGCTTTCATTAACTTTCCAGACAACTCACTTAGTTTGCTACCCTTGTTCACAGATGATGAGAAACTACATTTCAGTTGCCAGTTCTCCCAGTCTTTCTGCTCATTTGCTGCCATTCTGTCTCATAGCAAAATTGTTCTTTACAGCACTTTCCAGATCAGCCTTCTCCTTTAAGAGATTTTTTTGCTGATTCCTCCAGAATGTTCCCTTGTGGTCAATGCTATTCTTATGCTTATGTTCTTAATAAATATATATCAGCTTCATGTGCTACTATACTCCCTTGCTCTATCCTGGTGGCAATATTGACATTTCTTGACCGTTGTAAAACTCATCTTCAGGTGTAAGTGCTTTCTGAGAAATCAAGTTCCAAGCACATTTATATCCTAACTGTAGGATTATATTCCCTGTTGACCAACAATTCACGTTTCAAGTACCTTGCTGAAGACTTTAGGTCTCACTTTACTTTTACAACACTGCATGTGAATGGTTGTGAGATGAAATCTTCACTGATTAAGAGGGGATGAACAAAGGCAGTGTCAGCAGCCCAGGCTCTCTGAGCTTTCACAGGACCACAATTTAATCTAGGTGGGTTAAAGGTGCTAATGCAATGAGACTCTCAGGTACGGCATGAAATTTATCCATGGTGATTAGGGAAACCCCATCATTTGGGCTGTTTTGGCACATTAGGCACTTTTTAAAGCTAAATGAATCCCTTATCACCATATAGCTCCACACACTCTGGCTGTGAATCTTTGCTGGCCAGCTGCTTGTGCTTACTGTCATCCAGTCTGTCCTATTTATGCTTCAGTGTGCTCTGTTCTGCTTTGGAGATTATTTCTCTTCTATGTTAAAGAGTATTTTGCTCTCAAGGTCTCATTAATGTATCTGTTCCTGACACAAACACACACAAAATCCCAGCAAAGAATGCAAACCCAATTCCTTCTATGACAAAGACCAAAATTAATATGAAAGCAGCTTTATTTTTGTTGGAAAATGTAGAGGGATGTAATACAACAAATTAGGTGGTGATATATGAGACAAATGGCCTAATTAATGACTCATCTTTCCAGAGATTTCATATAATTTATTTTCTGTGGCATTTATTAAGGAATTTGCTGATCACAGAAACATCTTGAACAATGAACATTCTACTTTTTAACTGAATTCTTGCCCAGATACCAAAGGGAGAGACCTAGTCTTAGCAGAAATTACTTTCAGGGGAGTGTAATTGCAATCCTGAAATTCAGGCCACTTCCTTATGGATGACAGTATGAAAGAGAGCCCTTAAAACTCAGGAAATCTGGAAGAGAGAGTTGCCCACTCTGCCTGTCCCCCCAAAAGGAACTGTGATCATGCCAAATCATTCTAAAGCATGAGAGAAATTTTAGGGCATATTCTCTGTATTCTTCTTTTAATAAGAAACTTCTGCTTCTTCCTGTGGGAAGTAGGATGCAGCTGGACCATTGTCCAGCCAGGCTGAAAGAATAGTCATTTGGGAATGTACAGGGTTCTTAATGAAGAGGAGCTTAATGCTGAGTTTAAAGGCAATTTCTGGGATATCCAACAAGGGTCATACCCAGCTCCCATTACATTTCAAAGGTTAACGTGCACTGAATCCTTTCAGCCTCCTTTAATAACCCTGCCAAACTCAGTGAGGTCTGAGTATATCCCACCACAAATAATTCCTATTCCTGCTCCTTATAAGGACAGAGAATGCATAGGAATGAGGATGGATTGAGTTTCTTTGGTTTTCTGGAACTTAGAGATGCAGATGCAATTTCTCATGTGAAATTAAAGGCAACTAGGTGCATCAGCACTTTTTGAAATCTTTCTGTGGCCCCGAATCTCAAGATCACACAGGTTCCTAATTCCATGTAAAGTCAATGGAGTTGAGCATCAGTCTGAAGACCTAAATCTTAGGGAGAATTTTCAAAAGCACCCAAGTTATCAATTTCCTGTCAATACTGCATATAACCTGCTGATTTCCAAAGAAGAGAACATGGGGTTTGCCATCTACTGCAGTGAAACATGGGGGTTGATTCATTTGTTACAAGCTGAATATGTCTATTAAACCTCCATTCTCAACCTGTTTCTCCACCTGCATGCCACTGTGCCTAATTCAGTGCTCACAAGTTCTACCCCTGCAGTTACCAAACGTGCATGAAAGTACTCATGGAAGTGGGAGAGACCTATCACAAGTTTTTCCAGGCATTGCCATTCCAACTTCAAAAAGCTGGTAGCAATGTCAGTCGTGAGGTTATCCTGCATCTGGATTTTTTTTTAAGGTGCCAGTACTTAAAGGTCTTTAGTCAAGAGGAACTCAGAAAACCTATTTCTGACATGAATTCTATCACAAAGAGATAAAGACTTGTTCAACAGCAGCCTTAAATAAAGAAACATGACTAAACAGGAGCACATTCTTATTAGCAAGCAGTTGTCTGTCCTACAGAAAGCAGAACATGCTAATATATGTAACCATAAAGACAGACTCCAAAATATTTAAGTTCACGAGCAGAGGTGTTGACAGTTAAATTGAACTTCTGGCAGGCATTTGCAGCTTGTGAGGGAGCAAACAGCAACTCTTCAGCTTTCAAAACATTTACCAAAGATAATAATTACAAAGCCACATAGTTTCAGAATGACTTTCATTTGTCAGGACAGTTAACAGAGTGGGAAGCAAAGCCAAGAGAAAAGCCAAATGTTAGCAGGAAAACACTGACAAATCACTTGATGTAAATTTGAGCCTTGTAGTAAGACAGGAGAGCACAGGACCTGCCATCTAGTCCCAGCAGGCCCACACTGAATCTGTTATGGTTTTCTGACCTGGGGAGGAACCAGGCTGTGCTGGGATTGTACCCAAGAGTCTGGTGCAGCCCAGGGGTAGGATGTCCATCCGAGAGTGTCCCTTTCCCCTTCACCCCTTTCCAAGTCTGAGGGGGTATGGGTGGGGCTGCATCATGTCCTAGCCAACAGACTGAGAACTTGTGCTTCTTGATGACAGGGAAAGGGGGAGAGAGGAAGGAGGTTTCTAGGAGGAGACAACAGGGATAAACACCCCTGTGGGAAGGGAAGCATCTGGGATATTATCCTTTTCTGCTTGACAGGAGCAGGAAGTATATCACTCAGTGGATTTGTTCCACCTTGTGCCTCGGCATCCACCTCCAACTTTCTTCCCCTGCTGCCTTCCCTCTCTGCCCTCTGACCATCCCTCTAGCTTCATTTCTTCTATTCTGGCAAAAGTGGCTGTTGGCAGCCAGCTATCCAGAGCCAGGGCACCTCTTTACTGGCCTTTTATCTGATTCTCATTAGGCCCACTTCAGCCTGATAATTTCACAGGGCTCCACAAGCCACCCTGCTCTGCAGGCATTTTGCAAAAGCTGAACTTGCAATACCATCCCTGGGCAGTGCAAATTTGGGGTGTTAGCTCATTTGTAAAGGACTTACAAAGAGTTATCACTTACCATCTCTATTAATTTCTGTGGAAAATAAGCATCAGAACTAAAAGAGGGAGGAGACAGGTGAACTGATTTAGGTTAAATAACCTCTAGCAAACTAAACTGTTTTCAGATACAATATAGGTTGTCTGAGTTTTGTTTTTCAGGTATTACCTTTTAAACTCAGCTAATCCTGAGCAGTTTTTGTGCTCTTCTGCTTTCTGTCTTGGAACAGATCCAGAAATAGCAAAACACTTTGCAGAAGAGGCTGTTCACAGAGGAGGTCTGGGAGTGCAGAAGTAGGAGAGAGAGAAATTTTATGAGTAAATGTGTTCATATTCATCTTCTGTCCTGATTACACAGATTAAGAATGTTTCAATAAGCCTGTATTATTTGCAGTGCAGAAAGAAGTCAGCCAGGATGCAGACCCTCCTGAGCTCTGTCTATCCACAAAGGCTAGAGCAAATGTAAGTAACAAAGTCTCCCCATAAGATGTGGCTCTTGGGAGCAACTCACAGCTATAGCAGCTGACACCAACTGCAGTAGCTGCTCAGCTGGGCAGACTGTGATAACACTGACCACTCTATGCTGGCACCCAGGGCACAGGGAATATTTCTCTGCCTGTCCTGGAAAGTCCTGATCCCCAGTGGAACACAGCTTTAACCTTCATCCATGGAGAAAGCTCCCAAGACTTTGGGATGAATTGGAATATACGAGTGTGTGAAATAGACAGTAGTAGTAGTAGTAGTAGTGTGTTTATCACAGGGTGAAAAACTTAGAGTTTTGGGTTTTTAGTATGGAGGTAGATAGAAGACAAGATGGAGGATTTTGGGCATTGTCTGATCTCCTTCATGCTCTTCATCCACTCCATTTTCTGCAGTGTTGGTGGCACAGAGTGACTGGTTAGAAAGAGCCACAATGCAAATGTTGCGTGGACAGACAGATAATTGGGTATTTGTAGAAAGGTAGAAAAGAAGTATGTTCTAAGAGTTAATTGGACAAAATAGCTTTAAAAGACCTTGAATCTGTGTGTGTTGTGACTTTTGGTGCATTCTCTTTGTACACTAAGTCTGAGATGTAGATGGTGTGCTGGACTTCTGATAAGAGAAAAATAAACAACAACTTGAAGACCAAAAAAACCAAAAGTCCTGTTCGTCTCTCAATACTGACACAGAACTTTATAGGGCTCTCCCCATTGGGGGAGAGAGGAATTCCTCGGGGAGGAATTCCACAACTCTAAAACCAGAGGATATCATACATTTGTTGCCTCATACATGGCTCAGAAAAGAGAATGTAAAAATCTTCTAATCTTGTTTTCAAGGCACTAGCTATCTGCAGTGCATCTCAGCAGTGTGAGGACAAAACTCCCAACAGGTACTCTAGTCCAGTGCTACCCATGTGGATGAGCAGCAAATAAAGATTTCTGAGCATTGATGAACTGTAGCAGCCTGCATAACATACCACAGCCTTGCCATGATTTGGTAATATCAGCAGAAAGATACTGAGGTGTTACCATAATACTTTCCTTTTCACACTTCAGTAAGTAGTTAAAAGGAGTATTTAACCATCCAGTCTCCATGCTGTCATTCCTTTCTGAGACTTCTGGTGGTGATTCTGTAGCTAGATGATACCAGTGTCATGATCAGGTGAGGTAGAAACACTTCTGGTAACTGTGCATCCTTACCAAAAAAAAAACCAACTTCTGTTTGCAGAGAGTATACCTGGCTTCAGAGCAAGAAGGAGGCTTGGTTCACTGCACAGATGTTAAGAAACATAAGGCAATTACAGCTCCTTTAACTGAGCCTTTTTGTGTTGAAAGCACTGTAGATCTACAGAATTTCTTATGGACTTCTGGGGGTGCAATGCCATACGTTGTGCTGCTGCTGTGTCTCCTGGGAAATGCCATCCTGAGTACATGGAGGCACACAGAACCACACATTGGATATGGTCAGACCAACTCTCCTAGGGTAGTTATGAGATATTTTCTAAGATAGCACCTTGCCATTCAGGAGTCCTTGTGTTTCTGAAGAGCTTCACAGAGCTCATTTGATCCACAGTTGTAAACAGTCAAATCTGTCTTTAGGAAAGAAGAAGAAGAAGAAGGAGAAGAGGAAATCCCATTTCTCATTCAGTTCTGGGTTCCTGGGTGTGTACTGAAGCCCTTGATAGTTCTGGGTCTGGTCAGGGTGATGGTGACAATGAAGACAATTTTCTGAAAAAGCAATCATTAACTTAAAATTGGGGCTGTCCTTTCAGATTCATATTTTTTGCGGCAGAATAGTTGGTTGCAGTCATCAACATCCTTGGCTCATATCAGCAAAATGAGTATTTTTTGTAGCCTTTCATTGACCAGATGAGTTTGGATCAAAGTCCAAAGACCTTGATCGAAAACCTGGATCACTTTTTTGGAGTTTACTACAAGACCTTTACTTTAGTTCTACTTCTTCTACACCTTTGGCAAATGGAGGGGAGTATATCTGCACAAAAATATGGGGAAGCAGGCTCTACAAACAAAAATATCTGTGCTCGGCACAGCATGGAAAGATGTAGTTTAGACACTGTACTCAGTCTCATCTCACACTTATTAATATCATTTTCTGTGCTGTTCTATCTGTTCCCACAGTGACTGCAACCCCTCCCACTTTAAACAACCACACCAAACTCTTGTCTTTGGGGCTAATCCTGCTGCCTTCCCTCACCCAGGCTGTAATGAGCCAGCCCTGTATGCTCAGCCATCTCCCAGCCCTGCTCAGGGTGGCCCTGCGGCTTTCTCTGCCACACTCGGGAACTGCAGGGTTGAGGGCAGCCAAGGGACCATCCAGGCAACTTCCACACAGGCAGAGTCCAGGGAGCCAAGCCCCCCTCTGCACATGTGCTGGGAGGACCAATGTCAGATGAGCTCCACAGGGCACGTTTGAGCTACATCTGAGCTTCCTTTCACGGGTTTGTTGTCTGCGTGACTGATGCGCCTGGTATCAAGGCAGCTTTGGAGCTGCCCGTGGCACACAGTGGGGGTCCACCCTCAGGGCTTGGTGATCCTTCTCTTCTAATTATTTCTAGAGAATTACACAGATGAAGTGTACAGGCGTGATAAGACTTACCAGGGATTTAAGGAGTACTTATGTGTTTCATGGGGAAGCTGTGGGAAACTACATTCTGCTCAAAATATGTGCAGCAGGAATGGATCCTTTCCTTGAAGGGATCTAAAAATATTCCCTGTCACTATACTGTAGTTGTGTAAACCCTCTGCTCATAGGATTAGAGGACTGTATATATGGAAGGCTCAGGACTAGGGCTGCCACAGTCACACAGTAATTATTGTTATACGTGACCTACAAATTCTCTTTTTGTCTCACATCACTGTAGCAATGCATTAAAAGCATTTTGTCCCTTTCTGTCTTTCTTTTTCTCCCTTAATTCTCACATCATTCTGGTGTCTTCATACGTGAAGATTAGAAGAGTTTTTCTTTTCAACTTCATGTCATGATGACATCAGGATTGGGACTCCACAGGCTCACACTGAAATAATTGATGCTATTTGCATTTTACATTCTAACAGCTTCATAACGAGATCTCTGTAGACTTGCACTGAAATTGTTTTCCCACTGAAGTCTTACAACACAGCAGCAATATAATGACATTTTAATGGGATCCCTATAGGCTTGCCATGAAATTGTCAAGAGAAAATAGTGGCGATGTTAATTGAATTCGGAACTAACATTGTTAAAATCAAATGTGAAAAGTAATTGTTCCGTTAGAAGAATCGCAGGAATTTAGGTGCTGATCCTGTGAAGATGTATGCATTTGCTCTTCAAACCAATCCCCTTGAAATCTACTTCTCTTGGGAATAAAGTTAGAAACTAGAAGAAACCTATTCATCCTACCTTCTATCTTTGTAAACAAAACAGCTAGCCCAAAGGCAGCAATCAAAGGTTGTGCCTTAACTGTGACATTTTCTATGCCTGTCTGTGCAGATGCTAAGCAGAAATTACCTGAAAAACTTGGCACTTGACATCATGCACTAAGTGTACATAGAGTAACAGTTGCTAAGCTGGTAAAGCCCTTGGGTGAAACCGTATTCATAATGAAGCTACTAGGAACTGTGTCACTGACTGTAGTAGAGCTAGCTTGCCATTCCCAGTATCATCTTCCTGCAGATCCCAAAAGCTCAACACACACCTGCTTTGGAGGCTAAACCTAGCAAGAGGAAAGCTGTTCACTTTAATCTTTGTGTTTTTCTGAGACATAAAAATGTGTTTGAGGGAAGATTTTCTTTATAATTTCTAGTGTGATGGGAAAAAGAAAATTACTTTAAAAATGAACCCTTTGCTTTGTCAGGCTTTGGAGTTCAGTTATTACAAATTTCAAGACTGCTGGAGTGGGCAATGGCACCTGACTGTAGAAGTCAGGATGAATGTTCTGACCTTACTCCCTTGTGTCAGTAAGAATTACACTAACATCAGCTGGCAGTTTTTTAGTTGGTTGTTAAACAGTCAGGGCATATCTAAAAATAATCCCACCTGACTAAAAGGACCTAAAACTGTTATGTTCAACATATTAGTTCTATCCAAAAATAAAGTGGTTTTTATGGGAGATATTTCTGAGTTCCTCATAAGCAGAGCCATGTGTCAGGAGGAGGTAAGAAGATCGATACACGAAACAAACCATTAGCAATGATAAATTATTCTCTTTCTCTCAAGAGAAGCCCAGAGTCATTGATCTGTCATGGAATCCATGCAGACCTACTCCTCAGATGAACAAAAGGCTGAACAACAGAGTACTGATAGGTGGCCTGATAACTCAGGAGATTAGTGCAGGGCCACTGGGGGAGCTCTGGGCTAGAGGTCCAACATGACCTCATGGAAATTAGATCAGAATTTTCACTATCAACATCAGAAAAACAAGAGACATTCAGAAACATCTGACAATACCAGAACTAGGAACTGAGTTATTAGGGAAAGGATATAGACAGATGAAGATAGAAAATATAATTTTGTCTGTGTTTGAATTCACCTCAAATACCTCATGCATTTCTGGCATTTCATACTAAGAAACCTGATGTAGTTTATGAAAAAAAAAATGTAGAGAGGATAAAAAGTCTGATGAGAAGTAGGAAATGGTTTCTGTTTAAGGAGAAATTGAAAAGACACTTAGGTTGCACTAAGGACTCAAAAAGGATGGAGGGCATAAAGAGGGTGAAAAGTGTGGATATAGTCATTATTTCTAACATCACAAAGACTCAGAGACCCCCAATGAAAATTACTGACAAATATAAGACTGAGAGAAGGAAGTCCTTTTCTTCAGAAATCACACAAGTAAACTGAGGAACTTACTAATACAGAATATGATATATGGCAAAAGTGTAAAGGAAGTCTGAAAAGGATTATATGTCCTCATGGGTGATAGGTCCACTGGTAGTCTTTAAAAATGATGATCTGATTCAACATTGAGCTCAAAAATTCCCTCAACCAGAGCTGGGTAGATAAGCAAGGCAGAAGGGCAATATGTACCTGCTGGGATTCCTACACTCTGAAGTATTCATTGGAGTTTCTGTGGTGGGATTTAACTGGACACACTTGGCTGTGGTGGGATGGAGTGCAGCTGAACTGAAGCATTACAGTGTTGTGTGATAGACACAGCAGTCTTTCAGCTCTGGAAAAGTTGTCTCCTGGTCAAACTACTGCTTCATCCAGCACGTCTGTGTCTGTCAATTCTACCTGAGTTATGAGGACTTCAAAAAGCAGAAAGCACAACTGACATCCATAGGCTCCCACCTATGGATTCTTCAGGTGGTCTGGGAGCACACTGATATGGCAGAGAGATGCTTCCTATGATGTTTGCTCTGTGTCCAAAGAGAGAGTTTCAAGTGGAAATTTTACCAGTCACAATGTTCCTTGCAGACTAAACGTTCAAGTGCACAGTTCAAGACCACTCATGTAATGGATTCTGAATTGCCATTTTCATTTTCAGAAATTGTATAATATTATTTAGAAGAACTATCTGCTTTTTGGCTTTGTTTTACACCTAGGAACAAAACCAGAAGTGAAGCCAACCACAACTCCCCTCAGACTGCTCCTGAAATGCCTGAAGATGAGCACATCCAACTAGCTCAGCTGTGCTGGAACTCCTGGCCAAAGAAATCTATTTATTTATTATAGGGTGTGATTGTCAAGTTACTTATTTCAGTGGCTCCACTGCTGCAGTGCAGAAAAACTGGGTGGTCCTCGAGGCCATCATGAATGCTCTGCACCTGGGGCTGCAGAAAGTATTGAGAAGTGAAGCACACACATGGCTGGCTTGATGGACTGTGACCAGTTGGTCCAAAGTTGTGGGAACCACTGAACGAGCAGTAATCCTTTAGGGGCCAAAGTCCTTTCTCATGTATTCAGAAAGAGACCTGCAATTATAACAGCTGAAACCAGATCAGGCACCAGAGCTGGACAGGGGACAAAACATTAAGTTGTTTCATTTCATTCTGACCTCTTTTTATGGCAATAACTGCTAAAAGGAAAACAAATGTTCGTAGAGATCTGCTTTGTTCTGCCTTTACATGTGAAGCACACAAGGGGCCTTTTCATGCAGAAAAATGCATAAATCACTCTCCTAGTTTTACTTATGGGAATGCAGCATTTTCATATTAGAGAAATACAGCCAGTAACGAGATGCACAGACATCCGACAAAGAAGAATAAGGATTTCAGAAAAAATAAAGGAGATATGATTTAGATATCAGCCAAAATGAAGCAGGAAGCTCATGAGGGAATGTGATTGCAGGAATTATGCAGGGAAAGCATTTCATATATGTATACAGGGCCAGATTCCCAGTAGATATTGCTAGATATATCTTAGTCACTTTCAGAGAAAAGACTACAGGAAGTCAATTCTGTAATTTTATTGGGATCATTTAATTACTGGCTACTTCTATGCCACTCCTCTTCCTTTTTCTTTTTGGTGTGCAGCTTCACTTGTCATAAAAAATATTTTATTGTTTTATACAGGGTCAGTTTCAGTGAAGCATCAGACATCCTGGGTGATACAAAAACACTAATGCTGATGTGGGAAGGTAGGTGGAACACCTGGAAACAGTGACAGAGAAGATGGAAGCAGACCACAGTTAGGCCAATAATATAAAGGCCTTCCAAGATTCAGTAGCTGGAGAGACAGTGCTAGGGCTATAGCATATGGATAGATGTTTACTTGTCTTCTTTGAGCAAGAAAACCACCACAGGAGAAGATCAAAACAAATGTTCTTCAGGTACAATCAAAGTAACGTGCTAATGTCACATCATATCTGTATCATCCCAATTAAGAGAACAAGATGTTTGCTTTCACAATGACATCAGCTATGTCAGACATGTTGGGACTGCAGTGAATGACAGCAGAGCAAATCTTCATGTATATGACTTTTATTCCACATACTTTGAAGGCAGTTTTGTTATAGCTGGTCAAAACATAAAACTTACATTAATAGAAGTTAGCTGTGTTTGTTTAAAACTGGGATTAGAGGGTTTTTTTCCAAAATGAATAAATACCAGTGTGTTAGAAAGAACAATATTTGTAATAAGCTTTCAATCTGTTAAAATAAATACTGTAAAATGTGATTATATAGTAAGAAAGTATATATAATATGATGCTGTAGAAAAAATGGCTTTAAAACCAACTCATGTTTCACTAAACAATTGCTAAAAATGCTAGGCTTGCTGGAAATGGTTCAAGCTTCACTAACCAATGAGGAAGTTAAAAAATGCTAATTTCTGGTAGACTGCAGCCACTATGACTGTTTCACTTTCTTGCCTACAGCCTGTAGTCTTTAAGTACTTCTTGTAAATCTTTTAGGAGGGAATTATAGATTTATTTAATATTTGTAGCTGACCTGACTGGTTCAGTCTAGATCTATGACAAAGTTTCTTAAAAACAACTGTGCAACAAAACTGCCACCATGATATCTTAGCAGAGGACTTATAAATAAGCATGTTACAAAATCATCTTATGTCTTTTGTTAATAGAATGTTGTTTTCCCTCACTAAGGCTCATGCAGAACATAGACTACATAAAAAAGAGAGAAACATTCTCAAAAAATGATGGGACAGTCATCATATGTGGTGAACTCCTTATAAAAATCAAATTTTCACATGGACACTTATGTCAGAGAAACTGGGATAACTCTTTAGGAACATTTGTGTTCCTAGAAAGCTAAGCCTCTAGGTCCTGTCTGTTCTACACCTATTTTCTAGTTGATAGCAAATCTGGGTTGCAATCTCCCTCTGTCCTCTAGCTCATCCAAATGGAGCAAAACATCCCAGATAAAAATTGTCTGTAAATAGCATGTGTGGATATCCTCTGGGGAAGAGCATAAAGGGATCTCTCCAGGTTTCCCCAGGAGGCTCTGGTGCTAGCATGGCAGGGGAGCAGAGCAGTGCAGACTCACCTCCTGGTAGTGAAAGAGGCCGGTGTGTGAAAACATTGGGGATGACATCATTGCCCTGGGCCTCTATGAGATCTGCACAGCTCCAGGGGCTGTGTGTGCTCTGTGCACCAGCTGTGCAGTCCCACAAACGTCTCAGAGCTCATACTGTTCCCAAGACTTCACTTCCTACCTATGGAGTTGCTTTGTGGACACAGGTGCCTTTAAATTCTTTCTGCTTTCTAGACAGGTACCAGAGATGTCTCTTTGTCTCTTTTGGATGTCACTGACAATCTTTGTCCAGTGTCTACCACTTAACATTTTCTAAAGGCCTTGGAGATGACCAGACCGACCTCTATTGAGTCTGCAGGACAAGCTGTGCTGCAAATTAGACCATGTTTAACCATCCCTTAGGGAAGAGCAGGCTATTACTTTCAAGAGAGAGGGGTTTAAGTTTCACATGAGTTGCTCATCAACCCTAGCTGCTCCTGAGAATAACCTGTGTAGATGGGATACTTTTTTGTTTGGAAGTCCTGTCAAAATACCACTTAAAAAGCTGTGTAAAGATACTCAGGGTGGCTGTTGTGTAAGACAAGGAAAGTGAGGAAGAAGACCATGGTTTGGCCTTAATTTTTTGGGAAACAGTCATATCTGACTGCAAAGTATTGACTGGAAAATCTTGTAGCCTCTGTGAGCCCTAAAATAAAACAAACATATTCCACATGCACAGAGGAGGAGAGAAAAACATTGCTATATAAAGGATGATTTGCATTCAGATTCAATTACTGCTCCAAACAGTATGTGGCATCCTACCTTGCAATGGCAGTCCTGAAGATTTAAAATAAATTTACCATCAAATAATACACCAAAGCTTTCATGCATACATGTATTTGATTTGAATTACTCCTGCTGTGGTAGTTTAAACATGGATCCTTCTTTGTATGGGCTTGATCAAAACTGGCAGGCAAAACACAAAGAGCAGTGTCAATTAAACTCTATGGGTAAAGAGGAACGTATGAAACAGAAACAAGAAGTACCAGTATGTCAGGGATTCTTGCCATCTATTGTTCAGCAGTTGTTGGTGTGTAGCTCAGACAGACACTTCATCCATGAAGTGATCCTCTAATCAGATTTGCACAGGAAATGCATCACTTTCAGACATCATGTGTGCTTTCCCTCGGGATAAAGCACTCTGGGAAAGCATTGGCTTAAATAATCATGGATGTCACTTGCTGAAGACAAACCTTGCTATTTGTAGCCTTCTTCATTCCAAGGAAAGGAAAATCACTGAAGGTGCCACAGACAGATCCCTCAGTGAGACAATGCTGTGATTTTAATGCAATCTACAGGAATGTTTACTCACCATGCCCTTAGCTCAGTTTGGCTAAAAGCTGTATCTCAGGTTTTTTTCTTACAGTTACGTGGTGAGATGGAAGTTTCATCTGGACATCTGTACACATACACAAGTGTCTTCAAAACATTTTTGAGAGAGTAGGTAGGGAGCTATTGATCCTTTGGGTTTGGAACCAAGTGCCTAGTACTTGTAGCGGAGGTAAATCGCTGTTCTCCAACAGATATCAGGGGCTCTGACCCTCTAGGGACACTCACTCAGGCATTTTGTGCAGTAGAAGATAACAGCCATGCATTTTCCTGAATAGGGGAGTCAGTGCTGCAGGCTTTCATGCATGGAAAATGTCCATGCACAAATACCCATTTGTGAGGAAATACATATATGTGTGTGTGAGTGTGTGTATGCACACACGTATGTTTTCCTGCTATGAAAACAACTGACTGCTTTAATAAACTGCTTTCTTTCTGAGATCATAATCACTCTTGCATGCATATGTGCACACACACAAAGAGATGGAGACAACCAGATCTCTAAATAGAAACGTACACGTTCTGGCTGTTTTTGGCTTTGCTTTTCTCTCCAAGCCTTCCAGGCAAATGGCAGCAAGTCTCTAACTCTTTCCAAGCGATCCTCCTGGGGCTTGTTTGCCTGAGTTCAGGCCTCTCATGGGGAGTACACGGAGCTGAGCTACCTAAAAATCTGCCCTGCATCCTTTCTGGCATCTGTGCTGAATCTGTGAACAAGATTACGCTCCCTTCTTGAGGCAGGCCTAAGAGTTCTGTCATGAGTTTAAGGGATATCAATAGTGCATGCGAGGTGTGCACACTCCTGCAAACAAAAGGATTGCATTGTGACATGAAAAGTGATAAGAGACACCAGCCTCAGGTTTCCTCAGCCCCAGTGAGCAGTTTAACAAGGCTTCATGATGCATGTCACCTCTCCTGCCATGCCCCTAGGACACGCTGCGTGTCTTTATTCCCTGTGCATACTATATCGCCTCGTCTGTAATTATAAATATATGTTTAGTGTCACTTCAAAGACTTCCCTTGACAGGGGTGTTCCCTTTTCAGGGATTTTGAATCTCTGAAATTCTTTCTTTAGAAACTCTGGAGCAGGGTGTGATAGCCTCCTGCTGACAGTTACCTGTGCTCAAACGGACTGCCAAAGAAAGCCCGTTGCAAAGCAGAGGAAACTGACTTTTGTGTCACCCACTGAGGATGCGTTGGTTCTGTAACAAGAGGTCATTTTCTATGCTTGGCTTCTATTAAGCTAGAAGGTATTTAAGGATGGGTACAGAGAGTGGATTTGTACAACATGAAAGGGTTAGCAATAGATAAGACTTTCCATCAGGTACATCTTATGAACAAAAATCCTCCTCTTGGCTATGTTTGCTCATTACATACATTTTATACAGTCCAGCTATAGAAGCTAGACCTTGGCTAACTCATTCACTCCTTTTGTGGCATTTTCCTGCAAAATGGCCATTTTTTTTTTAGAAGTACCCATCTGTTAGTTTACTATATTGTTATATTACAGTACCATCTAGAGGTCCCAAATGGGATCAGGGCTATTCATAGTCAGTGTAGCCTGCAGTTGTCTTCTGGGAGAAAAAGTATACAACCTAAGGGAATCTGAGAAAAATAAATAATTACTGTCCCTATCACACAAATTCTGACCCTGTTGTATGAATTATGCATAAAGTAAGATGCACACAGTCAGTTGAGGAATACAGACCTGCCAGGTCTGTCATTTTGGTTAGTATTGTATTGTTTTTAGAGACAACCCACTGCCCTACCTAGATTCCACTAGGAATCTACTGGATTTCTGTCTGTCTGGCAGCCCTCGTGAACGCCCAGACAAAAAGGCTGCTGTGCAGATCAGCACCTCTCAGACACATCCTGTTACTTCCTTTGGAGTGGCCAAGAGGTATGGAAATCAGAGACAGAGCTGGGATGTGAACAGGGTCTGCTGAGTGCTAATCACAAGGCTCTCCTGCCACCTTACTGTTTGTTGGTCACAGCCACCTGAAATTGAGAAAAACATTGGCTAGCAAACGTTCATCTTCTTTGTAAGGGGTTCATATTTCTGAAAGACTTTTCAACATGTAGGATTTATGAACCTATTTCTGAGAGGGTGGGTTTCCAGAACTTTAGCCCCTCACCTAAAGTGGGTAGTCAGGGACTTCCTCTGAAAACTCCACCATGCAATGTCATTGAAGACAGCAGTACTACAAACCTGAACTCAGGGTAAATTTGGACCATGATTTAGAATTCATATATGGAGCTAGAAACCATGAGCAATTTGAAACATCTTTGCTCAGACAGATTGAGCCTTTTTCTCCCAGAAGGCAACAACATAGTAGTTGATCCTAATGAAAGTAAATTTATCCAGTAATTTTTTACATGTGAACAGATCCAAATCACCTAATTTAGGTTCAGCAACACTTAACTACAAGTCCCTTTAGCTCCAGGAAGAAGACCCAGTGCATTGAAATGAGTCAGACAGACCAAATGCACAGTTAATAGATGGAATCTCCCTCCAAAAGGCAATCCAAAAAGCTGATGTGTTTGTGTGGGAAAATGTGAAGAGATAAAACATGCTAGATGCAGGGCAGCAGAATATCTGAAAACACTTTCTGCTTCACAACATCAGATGCTTTCAGTCACCTGAGAACTGGAATATTAGAACATTAAAATATTAGAATATAGCACATCACTGCATTGAAGTGTTGTGACTCTACACCCCAGAAGCTTCTTCCAGTCTATCAGGCACTTGTGTCAGTGCTACATTCCTCCCTTTTGCTGAGGCTGGCTTGCTGCATATCTGGGAATGCAAAGTCACAAGGCCAGGAAGGAGGGCAAGAGCAAGGACAATCCTGCACTAAGGCCAGGATGCACAGCTGGGAGGGCAGAGCCCCAGCCTGCCCTTAGCTCCAGCCTGTCCCTTTGTTTCTTGCCCTTTTTCTGCTCTGCTAGCATAGACAGAGCCTGGCAGGGTGCTTTGGTGCACAGCATGGAGGTGCCCCGAGAGTCTGGTGGTGCTAAAAACTGGGCAGCTCGGGCTTTCTTCTGGAACTGAAATGCATCCCTCAGCTAGGTTGTCAGGGTCTAGTTCAGACAATCTAGGCTTATAATATTTTTAGTAGTCAAAGTAACAGAAGTTTTCATACTGCAGTAGGGTTTCTATGTCCTGTGCCTTGGGCTTTCTGAACTTCTTCTCTGTAGCATGTGACTACCCACAGTGCTCTCTGGTTTCTGGTTCCTTCTTCTTGGATTTAGATTGCCATTGAGTTACAAAGCTCTACCTATTTCCTAGTCAAATGCTTCACTAATCAATGCATGATGCAATACAGGCATCAGCTCTGAAGAGACATCCTCACAGCTATAATGAACAAACTATTGGCCACACGATGGAAGAAAAAAGGGTGGGTGCTGAAAGAGAGGTAGAAAATATTTACCTCACTCTGTATCCCTGTTCAGGCTTTGACAGTATGCAGGACAAAACATGTCTTGGAGATATTAATTCCACATGAAAGTATGGTCTGTCTTTTCCTTTTGTGGCAATGGAAATTCAAGATTTTTCAGTCTAGCATTGTGCCTCAGCATCAGCTGAGACTGCAACAGTTTTGAATTTTCACATTGTGACACTGTGTCTTACCTGAATCTAGCAAGAACTGTGAATGTTCAGCTCTTCTGCTACCTGAGCTTGAGTTCTCAACCCTCCTGGACCAAGTCTTGACCAATGGACTGTACTGTCTAGGGTTTTGTAAATGTAGAGGGGATTTGGTGACCTGAGAGCTGCTAAACTGGTTACATTTAATCTAATTTCTGTGTGAAATGAGATATTAATAAGGTGTCCAAGACTACTTAAATATTTTTGGTCAGCTTCATTTGTCTGTTAAGGATGCTAAGTCAAGCTTTGAGCATGAAAAGGAAATCTGTTCCTTCTGTCATGGGACATGAGGGTATTTGGAGCCATATGCTAAGAGTGACTACATTGGCACGTATGTGAGTGACATTGTGTAGCTACAGAGCCACTCTTTCCTCTGGGCTGGGGTGAGCTCAGAGCATGGAGTGAGGGCAAGGAATGGGAGCATGAGAGATGAGAAAAGAAAGCAGGTCCTCCATGCTGGACTGAACTCTGATCTCATTAGAGTTATGCTAAAACTTTTGTAAGCTGTCCTGTTAAAAGGTTGGTGGTTTTTTTTTTTTAAGAGAAAGCAATCCCTGATAGTTCCTATGGCCCAACAGTGTATTCAATTGTGATGCATCTATCTTTAATGAAACAAGGGTGGTGCTAGACACTCATGACCTTTGTGACTGTGGACCTAAGGTCCTAAGACCTCTGGATAGCTGAGCTAGAGGGCACTCAGCTCTGTTTAAATTGCCTGTAAGAGCAAATTCCTGTGGCTGGCTTGATGCCATTGTACCTGTCCCAGTGGAGGCTAAATACTGTGTTGGATGGCTGACCTACATATCATTACAGAAGAGAAATGTTCCCTGCTGCAGCTCCTGCCAAGTGCTGTAGAGCTCTGATTGGACAGATGAATGATGGCAAATGCACTCCTAATAAAGCCAATGCCATTAAGTTAGAAAATGAGGCTGCTGTCATGTGTGAGTGGTGGCAGAAGCATTTCTAGCTTAACAAGGTCTGACAAGACCTCCTCAACATGCTCAAATGAAATCAATGTCAACACCTAATCAGTTAAGCAGGTAATGGATTATTTAAAAAAATTTAAACCGTAGCTGCATTAACTCATTTAGAAAGAGGCAACACGTGACTTCTACAGATAATGTAACATATTTTAACAGTTGTCACGTTTGCCAGGTTCAAGGAGAAGCTGCTTTAACCAGAAGGGCTGAGATGTGTACGGCAGCATGGCAGCAGAATGTAGGGCACGTCATGAATTTATGGACAAAGGAATTTGCCAGCTTTATCAGTCACTGCCTGGGCTGGCAGAACAGGTCAGCTCAATGAAATATACATGAACAGCATCTGTTTCTGCATTTAAGAACACGGTGTGCAATGTGAACCATCACCCACTGGATAGAAACTGAGTGATAGGATGAGAATCCAGCACTTTAATGAGCAACAGAGGAAGTACTTGCTGTCGTGTTTGGGAAGCTAGGGAAAGAGGCTGGAAGGAGTGTGCACAGATGACCTGAACTTGAGCATCCTTAGGCCCTCATGAGTTACCTAGAGAAGGTAGAACCACAGCTAGCAATCTCAGATAGGAACTGGATAACACTCCTATGCATGCAGTTACTGAAATGGATTACAACAAACCCCTTGCCTTGGGGTCTAGTCCCTGCTTAGGGCACAGAAATGAAGCAGGTATTTGCAAGGCACTGACACAAGAGGGTTCCCATGCCTCTCTGCAGCATGTGCTGACACATGAATCAGTGTCAGGCCAGGCCAGTGGATTGGATGGCTAAGCCTGACACAGTGTGCCTATTCCTGTGTTCCTAAGAAAAAAGTGCTTTAGAAAACAGCCCTGAGAATCACCACCCAGCTGGACTGGAGCTGCTGACCCTTCTCACCTGAATAAACAGGCAATGTTCTGCACTGACCTGCGACTGGCTCCTGATCCCTCCTTCACTCCCATCCCAAAGCTGCCCTGGTCCTCCCTGTCCGGTCTCCAGTCCCCATGGCAGCAGTGTCAGTAACAGATCCTTTTCCTCAGGATTCCCCACTCCCTCTGTTACAACCGTCTCATGTCTCACCTCTGGACCAGAAAACCCATGGCTTCGCTCTCACCACGGTTTAAATGATGAGCAGCTCTGCTGGAGCTGATTCAGTTGAGAGGCTCAGAATTGGAGAAGACTAAATGAGAACTGGAGGAGGCGAAATGAGAACTGGAGCCCTCTTATCTTCTTTTGTAGCTGTTTTGCTTCTCGCTGGTGCTACTGAGACACACTGAAGACGCAACGGGCATGAGCGCTGTGCGAGTCTGAGGCCACCACGGGCGAGCCCTCCCGCAGTTATTAACCTGAGGCGTCTAAGTCACGCAGGGACAAAGTGTCTGGGATGTGACACCTTCACTAAGGATCCTCAAGCGTCATAAAGTACCACAAAATCTGGGGTTCATTAATACTCCAGGAGAATGGGAATCGCACAGTTTTTCTTCTTTAGAATCCCACTAACAATCAGCTCCTGTACGGGGAGGAAACCCCTGATCAGCGCCTGCGAAGCGCGGGCCGGCGCGGCGGGAACGCCTCGCCCTCCTCGCCGGCCTCGCCCTCCTCGCCGGCCTCGCCCTCCTCGCCAGCCTCGCCGGCCTCGCTCTCCTCGCCCTCCTCTCTCTCCTTGTTCTCCTCTCTCTCCTCTCTCTCCTTGTTCTCCTCTCTCTCCTCTCTCTCCTCCCTCTCCTCGCCCTCCTCACT
>VZRH01007246.1:7497-18576 GCA_013397555.1 Urocynchramus pylzowi | reverse complement strand
ACCGCCACCCTGCGGGGACACCGCCGGGGCACCGCTGAGACACCGCCGGGATACCGCCACCCTGCGGGGACACCGCCGGGGCACCGCTGAGACACCGCCGGGACACCGCCACCCTGCGGGGACACCGCCGGGGCACCGCTGAGACACCGCCGGGACACCGCCGGGACTCCGCGGGGACACCGCCACCCCGCCGGGACACCGCGACGCCCCGGAGCGGCCCGGTCGGGACTGACCCCGCGGGGCCAGATGAATGACGGACAAACAGGTGACGGACAGGCGTTCGTGTTAGGTTGTGTTACAGTAGGATCCACTGCTGTGTTTTGCACGAACCCGCGTGTGTCGCTCGGTGTCAGGTGCTGTGGCCGCAGGTGCTGGGGAGCTGAGGAGGAGGCGCCGTGGCCTGGAGGGGTGCTCTGGAGGAGGCAGTGCTACGGCTCCAGCCAGCGCCAGAGCCCTGGGACCGGCTCTCCCTTCCCAAAGCTACGGCTGGAAACTGTGGAGCGGCTCCCGACGCGAGGGAGGGAGCCCAGCCTGCAGCAGGCCGAGCGTGAGGCAGCTGGGCAGACAGGAGCCCTGCTGGAAGGGAATGCTCGGGGAACAGCTCCACAGCGGCACCTTCCAAGGCTAAAATCGACCTGGAGACTGATGGCCCTTGTTAGCGTGCTTGGGGAAGTGGAGAAGGGGGCCAAAATCTGCACTGGTGACCCCGGCCCCCTGACGGTGCTGTGGAATCAGCTGCTCAAGAGGAGGCAAGCAGAAGAGGCACAGAGGAGGGCCTACTGACCAGGGTGACCCGTAACTGTGGCAATATTTTATGGCAGCTGAAGAAATTAAAAGTCTTTTTTTGTCAAATGATAGAAAGTGAAGGTGCTAGAGGAGAAGAGATTAGTTTTTGGTACTAGTAAAGACCATTTTTTTGGTAAAATGCTGTTGATTGGTGCAGAATTGATGTCTCCACTGACACGCAGGCCAAACCAAATTAAAGATTTGGTTTACTTTGCTTTTGATCCCTGGATTTAATAGTCCCAGAGGTCCATTCAAATCTTCTGCAAGTACCCTGCTTATCATCAACACTTCTCCCTGCTTCCTAACCTGTGATTTCTGGTTACTCCAGGAGGCTTCTCCCAGCCTACTATAAATGAGATGTTTAGAGTCATGTCATTTTGAAATCAGTACATGAAGAGATAAACCTCTGATGTTGGCAGGAACAAGATGAGATATTCACCAAAAAAAAAAAAAAATTAATATAGGTGTCATCAAGAATTTGCCCCCTTCTTTCCCCAGGAAGTTGGCCTTTCTTGATTAAATGATTCTGTACTTTCAGATAGCAAAGTAATTTTATTGTGAATTCTCTTAGTTTTGACCACAAAGTTTTCCACTCTGAGGTTGCCTTGCTGACTGTATGCAACCTGCCATGGATGTGCATCCAACCCATACCTTGTCCTGGAAGCTCCAAGGGTCTTATCCTCAATATGGCATTAGTCATGTGAGGGGAAAATGCTGAAATCCTCTAGGAAATACCGTGACAAGGAGTGGCCCATGGCAAAACAATTCATTGAGCCAATAGGCTGCTCCTTCCTTGAGCTCAAACTATTCCAGGAAGAAATAATAATAAAAAAATTTAAATTAAAAAACAAAACAAAACCAAAACAAACAAAACAAAAAAAATGAGAGAGAGAGAGAGAGAGAAAAATTGCTTGTTTGGGAGTGCACTAAGTTAATTATTCCACATGACAACTTTCCCTCACTGCTGCCACCCTTCCTGGATCCTCCTCACCCCTGGGGCTTAAAGTTAGTCCTTGTTTTATACCACATGTGCAATAAATTCATGACTTCAGGGAAGCATTGGACCTCTTTTACATGTGCAAACTGATTACAACAGGGTTGTCAAGAAAGAATCCTGACATGGAAAACTAATGATTGATTTTCCTATTTAATCACAAAACTGGATGTTGAAAGAGATACAATATGTGCATTTTATTAGACAGTTGCATAGTAAAAGCTTACCTGGAAATTAATTTTAAATTCCTGAGAGAATGCATGAAGTTGCAAAGGTGCCTGAATGGCTCTAAAAAAAAAATCATCAAGGTTAATGGTAGTGTATCAAATAAAGAAAGGAGCATTTAGTGAGAGCAGTATTTGACATCATATTTGACATCTTCATTAACAATCAGAAGAAATACAATGCATATCACTGACACTTTGAAATGACACTGGGTTAGGAAATGTTGCTGAATTGAGAATGAAGCAAAGAAATCCAGAAAGAAAAAAATGTGGGTAAAAACTAACTATATGAAATTTGTCTGAGGAAAAAAAAAACCAGCATAAAGATGTCTATGAAAAGTAATGAATAGATAGTAAAAATAAGGCAATCTAATGAATGTCAGGGTGGATATCCCCCTTAATTTCATTGCTGTACCAGTCCAGGCTGTGGTAACTGATTTAGATGTTTGCTTATCTCATGAAAGAGTTGAAATAGCTCTCATGTGATCCCACTCCACTGCCATGTTATGTTAAATTCAGGACAGTATTATTTGAACTGTAGGGACAAACTGGCAAAGCTTTGGGGAAAATCAACAGAAGCAGTCTGAGATGTAGCAAAGAGATGGGTATGAATTTGTACAACACTACATAAAATGTAAGACATGTTTAAGTGGATTTATTCTTCAGCAGGGTCAAATCAGGATGTGTGTCTTTTCCCTAGTAAAGACAGAGAAGTGTAAAATATCCCATATGCATAGAACAGATACCTAGACAGTTTTCATGTCTGTGCCAACAAGACTCACAATCCAAGCACTGGACACTATTTCTTCTAGAGCTCATTATAACTTACATTTATGGGTGCCTCCTGTTTAATTTTGGAGGTGGACAGTTCCATCACTGATGACACTGAAAGGTAAAGTATAAGCTTGCAACAGGGGACTTCAGTCTGTGAATTCCATGCAATAGAATGAGAGTGGATAAACAATTTCTCCTCAAACCCATATTTGTTCCCAAAAGGAATAATTCTATCAATAAATAAAAGGAAATGAGCATCTGTTAGAGACCATGTGCATCAACTGCAAGATTTTTTTCATCACAGAAACAATGACTTACAGACAGCATTTTGCCAGTGAAACTCTGCCCAAATCACCTTTTCTTTGGAAATGTTGGGGAATTCTGGGAGAACAGGCTCTGATGAAATGTTAACTGTACACTGTTATGTCCTATTAGATCACAAAACCTGCACTATTACTGTACTGTGGTAGAGAATGCTGATAGTAGTGAAAGGTAAAATACAGGTTTTTGGCTTTGCAGCGTGAGAGAACAAAGCTGTGTAATTAATAGCAACATTCTTCAGAGGTCACAGCAATGCCAGCCCCAGTGGACAGCGCTAAACTTGATGGGCAGAGGGGGCAAGACTTGATGAAGCACCCGGGAAAATGTGTCAGTGACACTTCCACCTGTCTTTCTCAGATGCTCAGGGAATTTATAAGGCTCTTTTGGCTGAGAGTTTTCATCTACAAGTGAGTCTTAAAAGGTGTTTGAGATAACACTGGGCTATCAGGAGTTTGGAATTCCAGGCTTGTTAGCCAGTTCCCTGTCCCAGATTGCTCAGCTGTAAAATGCTTAGGCTGCTTTTGCTTACAGGTGCCTGTAGCCGTACCAGTATCCTGAAGCACACAGGTCACACTGGGTGTTCTTCTTGCTGACCTTCACTCTGTAATGCACAGTCAGATTAGCAGTCTTGCCTGTTTTCTCAGAAATATTATGTCCCCTTTTTTCTAAAGCATTGTCAATTAGGTCTCCACATCTAGTTAAAAAACCCAACCCGCTGCATTTGCAAATCCGCCAACACAACCATAGATAAAAGGCAGCACTGCCTTCCACCACCTATTCCAACTGGATAAAACTTACCTGTTTGTAAATGACAGAAGATTTATGAAACATCAGTGTCACTGACCTGCTCCTACACACTGATTTTGTTTCTGGTTGGATGTAAACAGAGACTAGATACAGTTGCCACAAAGTTAAAAGGTGAGTTAAATTGCTATTATGCCATAAATAAATGCCAGGTCCTAGAAGCTCTGTCTGGCTTCTGTCCTCTGTCCTTCTGTCCTCTGGACTTCTTCCCCTTTGGTCTTCCCCAGGCAGTACTCCTGCACCAGCTGCAGATGCCAGTGGTTTACACCTGAGCAGGAAGCACTGGGACCAGCAAACACAGGTTTCCAAGTCATTATCTGGGAATTACATACAAATGTACAAACTCTTCCCACCTACCCAACTTTGTTCACTCCTTGGAAGTAGGGATTTGCAAGAAATGAGGAAACATTAATTATGACGATGTCTCTTCTGGACATACATAAACACAGGCAGATTTTGCGGATGAAATGTCAGTGAGTGCTGGTGGCAGTGTGTCCATGTGCTGGCATTGGGAACACCCATGTGTTCCTCCCTGTGGCCCTCTCCTGGCTTCTCTGGGCTCTGCTGGCTCCCTGAGGGTGCTGCAGCGCGGCCTCGCTGACACCATTCCATTTCTGCATGACACAACAAAACAGGCCTCAGAGATTCCTTTATAATGCCACAGATAGACACAAACAGATGCTGCAAACAGATGTAATCAAACACAGATGTGATCTGAAGAGTCCCAGGCGGGGTCTGGGGTGCAGCCAAACTGTACGGAGCACAGACTGACAGCGAGCTGGAAATGCAGCAAGGGGCTCACCTTTCCCCCCCTGCTGAAGCTGGCTGAGCAGAGGGAGATAGCTATGGCAGATACAAACATGCACCAGCTGCTGGGGGACATCTGGGGGCAGCCAGGCTGCAGGAGGGGCCCATCATCCTCCAGTAGTGCCTGCCCCTGCCCGGCTCTGGATGCTTTGTTGTCCTTGGAGAATTTGGTAGTAGATGACTTTGTCAAAGTCAGCTGTTTTCATTACCAGAGTCTACCCAAACAGCCTAGTCTTCCAAAGGGACTCCATCCAAAGAGATCCTGACTCTTTCCTTTTAGTTGGTGGTGTGTGGCAAGGGGTGGATGAGTTTTCTCTGACTCGCAGAGGGCATTAAAGCCATTCCTACTCATGTAAAACCACTTTCCTGGGGCATACTCCTTGAAGGGAGGTTGGGGATATTGCAAAGTGAAGCAAGTAGGGGAGTTAATGCCTGAAATGAAGAATGGGGTGCGTGGGTCTTTTCATGCCATCATGTCTGGTGCTGCTGCTGGGGCTCCAGTGACTCCCTGCATCTCCTTATATGTTTGCTGAAGGATTACGGGGAAGACAGACCAGAGGGCAAAAACAATGGGTTTGTGTAAGAGCGGTGCCACCTAGAGTAAGTCCCAAACTGGAGGTGAGTACCTGGCAGAGGGAGGGTAGAGAGGGTTGGACCCATTTCAGGGAAATTTTTACCAAATAATTTCTTCATCTAGGACCCTAGAATGTTGGGGTGGAAAAAATCCTCGAGATGCAGTTATCTAAGCAAAGGCAAAGTGCATTTCTGTGAGAGAGAATTAATCACTTTTTAAATTGACTCATGCTATGGGCTTGATCCAAAGTCCATGGAAAAACTCTGACTGACTTCACAGCTCCTTGGGGTGTAGGTGGGAACTTTGCCACTGTCTTCAGAAAGAACAGGGCCAGGCTTTAGCCTGTGGCTGAACAACAAATCAGGGAAAAGACACAAATCCTTTTCAAATACTTTAGAAAGAATTTATTATTTGAATTTCTGTAGCTATACTGTTACTAATAACATTAAACACCCATGAATCTGTGTTTTAAAGCATATTGTACCTAAATAGAAGTTGTACGCATATCCACTTACATGTTTGTTGGACGTGAGTCACTTAATAGAAAAAGTAGTCACAGAGATTGTATAGACTGAAAGTAACATGTTAAATAGCACCTTTGAGTCCTTCAGATTTCCTATCAACTCTTTTCTGGTTAGTGCAAATGACTGCTTTTAAGAATAGCTGTTTCACTTGTCTCACAGAAACGAGCTGGGTGACAGTAGCTATGATTTCAGCAGACCAGGCAGGTGGAGATTTTTTTCAAAAGCTTATACTAATAAATTGAAGACAATGCAAAAAGTATTAATGGGAAATATAAAGTATCCATTTGTCAAAGTCCATATCACCTGCAGAAAAAGAAATTAGGATTTTAACAAGCTTTCTATGTAAAAACCTTGTAAGACATTGAAATGGTAGAAGAGTTTTGGAGAGGTCTTTTGAAATGAAGTAGTGGTTTTAAATTTATATTCAGATTAACATACAGTGCATACACGCAGAAAGTTTTTTAGAACGAGACTGAGATTGTGTTCACGATTATGCAAAAAAAGAAAAAATAGATTGAGATGTGCAACACTTTCTGAGATTTTTTTCTATCTCCCATTTCTTTAGCTTCTTTTAAATTTTCCATACCTAAAAATAGGTGTCACCAAACTAAACTGGTTTTGACCCGAGCTGCCCTTGCCACCAAAACCGTCCTCGGAAAGTACTGACTTTCACCGGCTCCACATTCATCTCGGGATGATTTGAGCATGTGGTTTGCGTTCAAGAATGCCCTGTAAATATAAACAACTATTACTACTGGAGTACATTTAATGACAAAAATGTGCTAATGCCGCGCTGACGACATTCGCCCTTGAATTACATTCCTTATAAGGGCGGCGCTGCTCGCCCGGGCCGGGCGGGCTGCGGGGCGGCCCCGTCCATCCTCGGCTGCCGTGTCCATCCTCTCATCTTTGTCCGCAGCGAAATGACCTAAAGCAAAGGTGTGTGCCCCCCCCCTCCGAGGGTACCCCCTCCCAGCGCCCTGCCGGGACGCTCAGCGGCGGTGCCCCACGGTCGGTAACACGAAACACCGGGAAAAGCGAGAGCAAACCCGCCTCTCGCCCGAAAACTCTTTACTCCTCCGAGCTGCGAAGAAATAATAAAATGGTTTTTGGAAAATAATAATAATAATAATAGTAGCAGTAGAAGAAGAAATCCCCGGCCCCTCGCCGCCGCAGGACCGAGAAGGGCAGCTCGGGTAGTGCCCACGGATGTCACGCGTGTGCTGACGCCTGGGTCCTGTGCTTCCCTCGTCCAGCTCGCAGGGCAGAGCCAGGTGCGGGATGGTCTCCCGGGGAGCTTTCGGGGTCAGAAGCCGTGGTCCCGCTTGGCAGCCCCCACCCCGAGGCCCGAGCGGCCACACGGGGGCCGGTGAGAGCCCTCCCGTCCAAATCCCGGCTTAGTGCGAATGGGCAGCACCCGCCTAGCGAGGAACTGCTTTTAATTAGGCGCGTTAATGACCTTCTCCTCGGCCAGGGGAGGCGAGTCAAGTGCTTTTGCACTCACGGCCGCTATCCTGCCTTCGGTGACGGCTTTGCCCGAACTGCTCTTAAAGTTGAGGCAACAGAAGGGTTAAAAAAGCCCCCGGAGCCCCGGTGGCCGGAGGCGACCCCGCCGCGTCACCGACCCGCGATGGTCCCACCGGCAGCGGGCCGCGGCAGAGCGGGGAGACGGGCGGGCCCCGGTGTCCCACGTCTTTCCTGTCACCCCGGTACCGCCTCAGGGCGCAGACCCCTCTCCTTCTGTCTCTCACACCACCCAAAATGACAGGGAGGGGCAACGGGTTTGTTCTTCTGTTTTCACATTTCGAGGAAAAATTCCACTTTTCCCGGCGTTAACAGTTGCTTCCCCCGCTTCTACGTCTTCTCTGATGGAAAAGGAAGAATCCCGGCGAGGCCCCTGGGCCGGCCCGAGGCAGGCGGGTCACGGCAGGGCCCCGCCGCGGCTCGGGGCTGGCGGTCCCCTCCGGAGCAGCCCCGCGCTGTCCCCGCCGGTGTCCCCTGCCGCAGACCCGCCTCTCGCCCGGGCATGCCGGCTCTCGCCCGGCCACCGAGAGCCGGGGCTAGAGCGTGTCCCTGCTGCTTGCGCAGCACACAGGCTGTTTCGGAAGGTGCCCAGGGCTGGAGGAGCGATGGGGAACCCGCACCCCGGCGGGTTAAGCGGGGGCACGGCAGCGGCCGGGACCTGGCCCCGCCAACGCCAAACCGGCACGCGGGGCTTTGTCGGCTCGATTGGCCCCTCTGAGGGGGCATCTTTCGGGAACTGCAAAGAAAATACTGTCTTGCAGTCAGTGTAATCCACGGTTTTCATTTACTATTATTCAATCAGGATTTATCTCTGTTTTTTTAGGAGGCTACTTTTCCAGGGCTGTTACTCGATACTGATCCATTAAATCATTCCAGCTGAGAGATTAAATGTATGATTTGCAACCAGCTGGATTTCTTAAATGGTGTCTTCGCCTCCCTTCAGAGTATGAGCAGACCCGACGAGAAAACACTTTGCTTTGGCATGGAAACTCGCACATTTGCCCGAAAATTACAACACGGAGTTCATTCAATGCCAACAGTATTCTCTTCCTTTCTCTTCACCGGATTAGATTTCCCCCAGCCATAAAATGACTCCAAAAGCAGATACCATCGAAATGGCAACGCATGCCAGGCGAGCGGGCAGGCAGGAGGCTTACGCCTTGCCCCGTTCTAACGCCGCAGCTGCTCCGCTCCCTGCGTCCCCTCGGGCTGCCCCGGCTCCAGCGAGCCCATTCAAGCAGCGCCGGCCCGGGAGGGGCATCGAGGCTCGGCTGGGCACTCGCGGGGGCTGCGGTGCCCCGGCACGGAGCGCTCGGGGCCGAGAGCACGGCCCTCTGTGTCCTCGCAGCGGCGGGGCTCAGGGGCAGGCTGGCCAGACTACGGCCGTGCGGAGGAAGGAGTGACCCCTTCCTCTGACACTAGGCCAGGTAATAAATACACTCGATTTAGGGTAATTACTGTATTTAGGGTAATTAGTGTAGGGAGAGCGACTGGCCGCCCTCCACCTACGGAGATCCCCCACGGGGACGGCATCTCGGAGACCGGCCATCAGATCTCAAATACCCGATAGCGTGGGGAACACTGTGCTTTGGCTATGCCAGTCTCGCTCGGAAAAGAAAAAAGAAAACAGAAAAAGACCCCTCCAAGGTAAAAGGGATCTGGGGCTTTTTCTCCCACAGAAACCATAGCGTAGGGACACCACACCTGGCGGGATTTGCCGCACCTATGGGGGGAAAAGCATTTTCTGGGCACGCTGGGGGAGACGGAGCCGGATCCGCACACACCCGCAGCAGCAGCAGCAGCGGCAGAGCCCCGTGTCAGTCAGCGACTCCTCTTCCCTCTGACCGCCTTGGTTTCTGCTAAAAGCGCCAGTGAGGTGGGATCATCCACTAGGTCGGGGAAGCAGCGAGGTGACCCGCTCAGGGACAAACCCCAATCCCACGCCCCTCTCTCCACGGCTACCCGTGGGCCCCGCGCCGCCCGCCTCCGCGCCCCACTCAGCGCTGCCTACGCGTCTCTGCCCCACGTCTGGTTTCGTTTGGATCAGGGAGGTTTCCTAAGCGTCCTGACTTTCCAGTTGTTGATATTTTTGTTGGGTGTGCTCTTAACACGCTCTCAAGAACGATGTCCCAAACTGTTCATCATTTTTCCACGTCCCCTCCTTTCCCCAGCTCCAGCCGTGGCCTCGCTCGGTGCTCGGTGCATTGCGCTGCGGATGCTCGCCCGAGCATTGGGCTCGTGGGTCACCGAGTATCTCACGGTACGGAGCGAAACGCAGCCGTCCCCCGCTCCCGGGGAGCCCCTGTGCCCAGGGCAGGCCGTGCCCTTCCCCGCTCCCCGGGCTGTGGCGTTGGGCGGCGAAGCGGAGCTGGCCCCGTCCTTGCGAGGGACAGCGTGTCCCCACGCCGCGTGTCCCCACGCCGCTGCCGAGGGGGCCGCCTCCCCCTCGCCGGGGCACCTGCCGCTGGCTTTTCCAAAGCACCGGGCAAAAGCCGGGCCCCGCAGCGGGGACAGCAGATGCTCACCTTCCGGAGGAGGTGGGAAAGGAAGGGAGGAAAAGTGGGGAGCGGGATCAGATGTCCCGCCGGAGCCTGCCCGCGCCGTGTTGGGCTCCGTAGACAGGGTGGTCGGGGTTCGGAACGGTGAAACATTTACTGCTAAAGTGCTCTCTGATCTAGTCCCCTGCTCTCTCCCTCGACCTCCAGCACGTCTACACCGCTTTGGAACGGCGCAGCTAGGAGTACCTCTGCCCAGACCCAAACTCCTGCACGACTAGGAATCGCTCTTCCAATTCATTGGAATTTGTCCAACTTTGCAGAAAGCTGTAGACTTGATAAAGTCCCTCTTTATAACTCTTCACACAGCCCGGTTTTTTCCTTCCTCCCTGTTGCCAGCTAGCCTTGCCTGGGTTGACACCCAGACGAGCTCTCGACAGTCCTGACAGTCACTTTTCAGACTCAGATGTTCGTCTCACACGCGTTAGCCCCAAATGCTGCCTCGGTTTTCACGCTGCAGCCTATTTTTGGAGAGCAGGGCAAAGCAAATGCATATTCCTGACGAAGGTAGCTTTCAACGGATTCTTTACAAAATCTATTCCCCCTTCCTCTCTCCCACCCCCTGGGTACACACGCACCATACCGAGGTTTGCATTTTTCATGGCGGGACAAGTAAGTCTATAAAAGGCATGTTTGTTTTTCCTGGCTGTTTCAAATATGTATTTCCTGGAGGACTTCGCATCTGACGGGGTCATCAGAAGCACATGTGCGATTTTCATCTTTCCAAGTGATTTCTCCTCTCCTACCGTCCTTTCCTTACCAGCACTGTATGCTGATTTGACATTTTACCTGTTCGTCCACCTTATTTCCACTAAACCAGCCTCTCCGTCCCAGGCTCTTGGTGAGGTCCCAGTTTGTTTCGGTGCGTCTGACTGAGTCTCCTTGGTTTTATTTGTTTGTGTTTTGGTTTTGTTGTTGTTTGGTTGTTTGCTTTTTTTTTCGGTTTGTTTTTTTTTTGGGGGGGGGGGTGGTGTTTAAAAGTAGGCTTTTTTTTCCTACACGACTTGAGCTGGAGGTGGTCTTCCGGCCAGCTGCACACCGGGACTCTGGATAAAGGCGGATCTGATATTAGACCTGGAGATGGAGTGTTCTTACTCAAACCCGGGGGAAAAAAAAAAAAAAAGGAAAAAAAAAAAAAAAAAAAAAAAAAAAAAAAAAGGAAAAAAAAAAAACCCCCCCCCCCCGTTTTTTT
>VZRH01007245.1:1637764-1661140 GCA_013397555.1 Urocynchramus pylzowi | reverse complement strand
GGTCAGACACTCACAGGGGTGAGCAGGGGCTAAGGGGACAGACAGACAGACAGACACTCACAGGGGTGAGCAGGGGCTCTGGGTTCAGCCCGGGGGGCACCTGGAATCCCTGCCCAGGCCGGGGGGCTCCACCCTCCCTGGAGAAGGTGTTACACAAACCGAGGCCACCCAGAACCCCCCAAAGTGCTGCTCACAGAGCAGCCAAATCCCCCAAAACGCAGTTTATAGAGCAGCCCAGTGACTGCTGCTCCCACCAGCCTCTGACAGCCATCTCTACTCAGCATTCAGCAGAATGAGGCCAAGAACTGTGCAGAATTTTTTTGACAATATCTGAAGATTGCTATCAGATCTTTCTTGGAACACGAGCTGAGACTCTACATTTCGGCCTTTCTTTCATCTTTATTCAAATGCTCCTCAGTATAAAAACAACTTTAACCCTTCAGGTTGAAACTTGATTAATAGAATCTGAGAGAAACTTGATTAATAAAATGCATGTTTCAGTGAAAAGGAAACCCATTTTATCTGAAATCCATTTACACCAGAGATGATCAAGGACTTGACGCTAAAAACTTAAATCAATTAGACATCTTTTTGTCTTAAAAGCATTTTAGGCTTCAGTGAGACCTCCCTGTGCCTTAGCTTCTCCTTCTCTCAGTTTAAAAGCTCTTTCTTCTGAAATCTCTGCTTTCTTAAGATTCAAGCAAAAAGCTCAGGAAATTTCTGGATTCACCCTGCAGGTATTTCATCAGTGACAGATGATAAAATAAGTCAGTGCCAAAAAGTCCCAGCAAGTGAAGTAATAGTGACAACCAGTTCTGGTATCATCTGTGTGAATTTGTGCAGCTGAAGGAAATCACAAATCTAAGCCCGTTTGCCTTACCTCTGGTCCATCAATCCAGTCAGACAGTAACAGGAAGTCTTCAATAGCTTTTAAAAACGCCTAAAAGACAAATAAAACTCGATTATTTATTAATCAGCTACATCTCCTGGCAAGGATCCAGGGCAGGTCTCTGCCAGGACTTTTCTAAGGTTTATGTTAAGATGACAAGCCCACTTCCAGTCACAGATCCATCCCTACCTGCCAGCATCCTCAGCATGTTCTGTGTGGTCACTTCTCAAAGTAACAATCATTTTATTGGCAGTCCCACCACTGGGTAACCCCAAGGTGCAGTCACTACAGCTGAGCCAACACTGGGACTGGGACTGACTGAACTTATTCTCCTCTTTTGTCTAAACTCATATGGCATCTGTAGAATCATAGGGGCTTGGAAGGGACCTGAAAAATCATCTCGTTGCAGCCCCTCTGCCGTGGGCAGGGACACCTCCCACTGTCCCAGGCTGTCCCACGCCCTGTCCAGCCTGGCCTGGGACACTGCAGGGTTGGGACAGGCACTGTCCAAGCACAGCCCCAGTCCTGAGGAGTCCTGCTGACCTGCACACATGGAATGGGAAAAGGGAGCACAGAAAACTGCACTGAAAATTCAAAGGAAAAAACCACGTTTCCAGCTTAAACTTATCTATTAAAAAGCCTTCAGAGAATGAATGTAGTAAAGTTCCACTGTGAAATGTGGAAGACACCACATAACAAAACCCAAGTCAGATTTGTCAGAAGCGATTCATTACAACGTGTGTCAGTAATCAGAAAGTTTATTGCACATCACTTAAATCAAATTTCCTGGTGCTGTGAGGCGTACGACGTTCAGGCAGAGATAACTGCACAGAAAATCACATGCCAGCTCCGTGCCTGTCTCTCAGAGAATTAGCTGCAGACAATACACAGCCTCACCATCAATCAGGCAAATGACGGGGTCGCTGTGTATGATCAGGACTCTCTTGTATTTACGGCCCAAAATAGCTCTGCTAAAGATAATCATGTCCCACATTTCTGTCTGCAAATCGCTGTCATGGCACACAAAGAGCCTCCGACAGCACGAATGAGCACCCAGGCAGCAACTGCAGTGATGTGGGAAACAGGTATGGTGTCGGCAGGATGGTGCTCCATCTGACGCGAACAGCCCGTAGAAATATTTCGGGAAAACAAAGCAAATAACGTATTAAAGCTTTTTTAGAAGGGCTTTTGCTACATATTAAACTGTGATCCGTGAAATCCAAGCTTTAGGGTTTGCAAATGCTAAGCGTTTAACACAGTCTCTCAATTGCTGTCCCTGTCGTTTTCAGAAGGTTTATTTGTATTTTTTGTCTGAGTAAAGCGCCCTTGTCACTCTGGAATTACCCTCAGGCTTAGGGGAACAATCAGCAGCGAGGGCAGAGCTGATTACTGCAATAATGGCTTCGCAGCCTGCTGAAATCAGGGAATTAGATGCCCATCACTTTCCAGCACTCTGTGTTATGACTTTATGTTAGTGGGACACGGCCCCTTCTTCTCAGCTCAGACTGCAGAAAACACCTGCTTGCTTTTTCCCCTTTGTGGATTAGCTTGAATAAAATAAATTCCTTGAACCCATTTCAGAGGAGACAGTGACTCCACCATTTCCTTGGGCAGGCTGTCCCAGTGCTTGACAACCCTTTCAGGGAAGAATTTTTCCCTAAGATCCAACTGAAGTCTCCCCTGGCACCACCTGAGGCTATTTCTTCTTGACCTTGTTGTTTGGGAGAAGAGATCCAGCCCCTCAGTGTCTTCCTTGCTCATGATGGGTCCAAAGGCATCAAGTACAATCTCCAGGGACTAGTGAGACATTTCAGCTCTGCCCTGCTTGCTGCTCAGCTTCTGCTGCTCCCTAAAGCAGGTGGTGCCTGCAGCGAGCAAAAGCTTTCCAGCCTCACTGGACATTCCAGGCTCTGCAGAAACACCGGGGTCACCTGGGCCCCACTCACCTGGGCCAGGCTCAGGGCAGTGTGCTCGGACAGGGCTGTGTTGGGCAGGCTGAAGGACACGTTCTGCAGGTAGCCCAGCAGGGAGCTGGCCCGAGGGGAGCTGCCTCTGTCCTGGCTCAGCGCCGCGATGATGGGCTGGTAGGCGTTGGTGGGGAGCTGCAGCAGAGACACACCTCAGCACAGAATAGCCCAAATTGTCTGTACTGCCCCCAGCAGGGACACACCTCAGCACAGAATAGCCCAAATTGTCTGTACTGCCCCCAGCAGGGACACACCTCAGCACAGAATAGCCCAAATTGTCTGTACTGCCCCCAGTAGGGACACACCTCAGCACAGAATACCCCAAATTGTCTGTACTGCCCCCAGCAGAGACACACCTCAGCACAGAATAGCCCAAATTGTCTGTACTGCCCCCAGCAGGGACACACCTCAGCACAGAATAGCCCAAATTGTCCATATGAGACCAAGGAGGGAAGGAAAAGGGAGGAAAAGGCAAGGAAGGGAAAAGGGAAAAGGGAAGTTGGTTCAAAGATTAATTTTTGCATTGGCAATTCATGTCTATCTGCCACGAGTTTCTGTGAGCAAGAACTGATAGAAGAAAGAAAGGAAACCAGTAGAACTTTGGCACTGCAGAGAGCAAGAATGTGAGAATATACCACAACAGGTAATTGTTGCATGCTCCATATGAAAAATCAATTGTCATTTTTTTCATTATACTTCTACTAAACAGATGGCAACCAATTTTCTTATTGTGGTGGGAGTTTTTTTCTAATTTTAAAGGAAACAAAAAGAAAATTACCAAAAGGGTTTTTAGCCTCCTGTATTTTCAAAGTTAATAGTAATACTTCAGAAGTTGCTACCTTTTTCATTTTTTAATGTAGTAAATATTTTATTTAACAGGGAATTTCCTTTGTGTTCCCATCTACCTGTAGTGGCTAAAACTTCTGCCCATGCATGTCCAAAGGCACTTATAATTGAGGTATGAAAATAAGTGCCATTAATGAAAATCAACAGGGGGGGAAGGTCTGTAACTCTGTGATTTATGCACATTCTGCCACTATGGAAAAGAGTTCTGAGCACTGTCCTACCACGGGGTTTGTAGTGGTTGTCATCAGAGACCAGGGAAGTGTTGAAGAGAGCAGAACTTGCACACCTGGGGAAATACAAACACAAATGAGGGTGTTAACAAATCTGGATTTTTTTTTAATCAGATACATAATTTTATATATATATATTCCCACCTCAGGCTGAATCAGTTCCAACTGAAAGCACCAGATTTGCTGTTCTGTGGATTTTATTTATTTCTAGTATTGTAGCCACCCAACCTTGTTTAAAAAAAATAATTTTCTGATTCTGTCATCAGTTTTCTTCCATCATCTTATTACAGATGAGCATTGCAGTAGTTTAAGTCTTACATACTTAGATCTTTGTTTGCAAATAGGAAATTTCAAGTGTTATATCTCAATAAAAAAAGGTCAGCTGTACAGTTACAACACCGACATCCATCTTTCTCCTCCAGCTCTTTCCCCAACATTTACAGAAATTCTTTAGGGTGATCCTTATCAGAAATAAATAATGATCTATGGGCAGTTCTGGCAGTTTCTTGGAAGATCTTGTTTTATATCTGTGTGTGAGACAAACTGGACTGGGACCTAGGGGACACTGGAAAAACGGGGGTCAAGTCTCAGCTCCCATCTCCAGCTGCTGAAGCTGACTCAGATCTTGAGTCTGAATTGTCCAGGTGCCAAATAAAATCAACCCACAAAGGCAAGCTCAGAAAGCACAGATTTTCTGACGGGGAAAAGCCTATTTGAGGATCTGAAAAACATTCAAAGCCAGTGGAAATACTCCCAGTGCTTGCAGCAAAACTGAGGAGCCTTCAAATGAAAGAGCAGGGGTAGAAATGGTGCACTGAAAATGACCATATGAGCATGTCAGAAATGATTTGTCAAGACAGAGAATAAACTTGATTCTGGATGGCTTTCAGTTGCTCCATTAAAAAAAAAAAAATTTGATTCCTGTCTGTGCAAAGCGATTTATTAATAATTTGTGATAGAGAAACACAATTTTCTTCTAATCTACATCTGACCAAGAGTTATTATTTGCCAAGAGTGTGGAATTTCAGTGCAATCCAACATAAGCTGCTTATACAGGACCCATCTCTTTCACAGATCCAAAAGGAACGTGAACATTCATCCAATTAAAAACCAGGCTGTCCTGTTTCCTTATGTCAAAGGACATTACCCTGCTTCAACCCTGTTAGAAATCCTCCAAAATCAATGAATAGATATAATAGCCTTTCTACTTATGTCGATTACTATTGTAACACCCATTGCTTCCTCTGAGAATATTCTAATTTCATACATAAGTGGGAAATTTTATAAAAACCAATCAGTCTATTATTTTGAAGAGAAAAGCCAAAAATTAGATTGCCACATTTCCCAAGTGCTCCAAAACACCTGATCACATTAAAACAATGTTGGCTTGGAATTCTTCTGTCTAATTAAAAAAATATATACCTGGCATCCCTTTACATTTGAATTCCTAAGCCCCTAGAAAATACACATCCAGCTTCACTTTCAATTAAGAGGCTATACATTTACTTTTCACAGCATTCTGATAGTTCCACACGGCACTGAAAAGCCTGTGAACTAGGAGTTTAGGGAAAAAACCCATCAACACAGCAATTAATGCCATGGAAATTGCAATAAACTCACAGGTGCTCATGGCATGAACATCTCAAGGTACAAATCAAGGAGTTTGCTACGCAGCCTCCTGAAAATCAGCAGGGATTAAAGGTGGGATGCAGGCAAAATTCTGCACAGCTCTGAAAAAGTGTGGGCTTCAGCAGAATTGGAGGGCAGCACTCTGAGCAGGGTTTCAAAGGGAGCTCCCAACACTGATGCCCAGCAGTGAGGGCCCAGTGAGCCCCCCAGAGCACAGCCCAGAGGGAAGGAGGGGAGCAGAGCCTGGGCAGGATCTGTGCTACTGGCAGAGCCTTCCCAGTGCCAGATCTGTCTGAGGGGACCTGGGAGGGGGAGTGCTGGGAGCCCACAAGGATCCAGGGGGTTAAAAAGAGCTCTCCCTGTATTTATTTAAGCCATTCTTCCCTGGCAGTGGAACAGGGCACACATATTGATGAATTGGGGCAATTTGAAAATCTGCTGCTCTTGGGTTTAGCAGCAGAACATTCTTGTGGAGCTGCATTAATCACAGAGGGTGATTAATGGCAGCTTGGGGCTGGACAGTGTTATAGTAACCCTCGATTGTTGTCAAAGATACAGCAGCCAAATACAAAAGCATTTTTTCCACCATGACCAGAGCATTATTAACTTTTTAAAGATTTTAAAGTTATTTCCTGTATCAAATGACTACCAAATGAGTACTCTCCTGATCAGAAGTTTTGACGACTTCCATAGGAAAACTTTTTTTTAAATAAAAAAAACTTAAAATCAAACAGATAACTTCATTATATACCCATAGTTGGAGGGTTTTCTTTTTCAGTAACTTCAATTCTACATAATGAGCTTATACTTTAATTTTTTGTGAAATACATTTTGTACATATTTGATTGGTGTAATCAAACCTGGAAGTCACAAACACAGACATTCTCATTTCCAGGCAAGCACCAGAAATTCTGTGATAAGGTGGTTCCCAGGGGTTTAAAAGCACCACAGGTATGGGTGCAATTGCTTTAGCTCTTGGGAACCTTGTAAGCATAAATGAGAGTACAAACTCCAGGGAAACAGAACGTTCTAGGTGCCCTATGGCTTTATTCCCAGGGTGGATGTTTTCTGATTGCTACACACACTTAGCAGCAACAGCCTTTCCTGTAGTGAAAGGTTGATCGTGCAGATCCACAGCAGCACTGACAGGCTTTAGTGGCCTGGGTTCTGATCCTGATTCTTTGAATCTTCTATTACATTTTAGCCAATCTCTTTCTTTTTTTGGTTCTCTAGCAAACGTGAGTTAATGCCTTCATGACTTCAGGTAAGGAACAAAGCCTGCACATGGAGCACAGCTGGGCATTTCAGTGATCCTCAGCCTGACCTCCTCCAGAGGCTGTGCTCAGCAGCAGAGCTGCTGTTCTGTCACCAGGTCCCCAGCAAACCTGCCATCTCTGTCCCCCTGCCCTGCCCACATCTGCTACTTCTCTGGCAGGCAGTTGTGAATAAAAACATTGTGAGCAGCAGAGGATCTGTCAGGATGCTGGGAACATTTGGGAACATTTGGTTCAGCTCTTCTCGGGAGCCCTCGGACAAGGTAACACCGAAGCCAGAGAAGTTAAAGCCTCGGGCTGCTGAATGATCTCTGGCATCTTTGGGGAACGGATTCAAAGGAAACCAGAAGGCTTCTCACAGGTATTATTCTACACAGGGGCGAACAAACATTAAAAAGGCACGTAATTATTCAACTCGAATCAAGAGGGGCGTCAGGCAGGCTCAGTCCTGCCCAGCAGCATTTCTGAGGCAGGCTGCTGGGCACAGCAGCCCCACTCACCCACGGCGGCCGTGAAGTACTGCTGCACCTCGCGGGGGCTCAGGGCCCTCTCCCAGATGACGAACTCGTCGAAGGCGCCGCTGACGGAGCGCCGCGCCGCGCCCGCGCCCGCCAGCAGCTCGCTGCCGGCCTCCCCGTAGTCGTAGAAAACCTTCCCCTCGGGGTCCGTGGTGCTCAGGGTGCCGTTGACATACACCTTCAGCCCCTCCCTCGACCTCCAGGTGAACAGGACGTGGGTCCAGTAGGGACCTGCAAGGCAGCAGAAGTCCCAGCAGAGCTGAGGCAGCTCCGTTCAGAGCTCTCCCCTGCTGGACCCGTGCGCCGCCACGGAGCTGCTAGGAAGGGCTAAAGGTGAATTGTGGAGTGCTGATGCTGTGCCTAGTAATCTTTACCCCCCCTGGGGAAGCCCATGCCATGGCAGGATGCCCGCCAGCTTTGTCTGAACTTGGGCTCACTGCAGCTCCAAAAATTCCCCCTGCTGAGTGCTGCTGGCCAAGGTCTGAGGTCTCTTCACTCCTGCCTCAAACTCAGCCCAGCAAGAGCAGCACAAAGACTGCAAGAGCAGCACAACAAGCACATAAACCACTCAAAAGTTCTCACCGTTTCCTTGTTATGCTTGAGAGGCAGAAAACACAGTGTTAATTTTCACTTGGATTGGATAATCCACAAACGTGTGAATTATTCTTGCCATTTGCAGCTTGTCTCTTAAAATAAGACTTCTAAACTGATTCATTAAGGTTTATGAAATTGCTACCATGAGTCCTATTTTAACAACTATAGGCAGTCAAATTAGGGCAAGAAAATATTTCTTGAATGCCATTAGCATTACTGGAAGACCAGAATTTGTTCCAGTCAGTAGATATTAGTGCTCCCCAGCAATGCACAGTTTAGACAGAAGCAGTGAGATATGTGATATACCAAAATATTTACTAATGCTATGGCTTGGCATAGAAAACCTGACACTCAACAGAAAAATGAATCATGAAAGCACCAAAGAGCAGTTAGAGAGTTACCAAATAAAGCCTGAATTCAGCAGAGAGCAGCCCACCAGCTTTGGGATGCACTGGGAGCTGTCAGGGATTAATCTGCATTCTTTGCTCATGTTGCCATCCTAACATGCAAGAACCACTGGAGTCAATAGGGACTCCACTCCAGATACCACTGCAAGCTGGATCCAAGGGCTGTTAGTGAATGGCAAATGTTCTATAATGCATCACTGCTTTCCAGGTGCATTTTATCTCTCCCTCCCCACACCAAGAGAATTCTTAAGCCCAGAGGTCTGTAGCTATTTTTATATACCCCCTTCGTTTTCCTGAAGTTGTGCTCTTCTCACTACCTCTGCCTGAAGGAATAAAGCAAAATGTAACAAAAAAATCCCAGGGTTTTAAAATATATAAATTTTACCTGGTGGACTAAAGCTTGCTTTCCACTTCATCATTGCATTTCCACGGGTGTAAAACTCCACGGAGCCTTCACCTTCATCTGAGCAGATTTTGAAACCACTGGAAATTACTCGTCCACCAGAGGCAGGGAGAAGCTTGGCCTGTTGGTCTTGAGTCTTCCAGAAAAAGGAAAATGTTACTCCTGAGGAAAGCAAGGGAGAGGAGACTTGAATGAAAAAACCAAGTGCAATTGAAAATTTCCAATGTGTAGAATACAGGCAGTGGGAATGCTTTTGAGGACAGATGATCTGCTGGCATAAACCAGGACAGCATTTTTAAAATCAACAGTGCTCCAACAGTTTAAACCAGATAAACAATCCCTCCCTCAGTTTTGCATCCCGTGAGCACAGCAGTGTCCTGAGCAGCTTCTCTCAGTGAAAACCAAAGTTCTTTGATCTCCAAAGGGCACCTACACATTTTTTGGTGTTCCCCAGACCCCATCACAGCCAGATTCAATCCAGTGACCTCTCCTGGGCTCCTCAGCACTGCCTGGCTCCAGCCCACCCCTGCTAAAACTGGATTTCCTAAGCATGTTATTACATGTGTTTCACCTTCATTCACCAACAGCTCCTGAAAGCCAAGTGTAAAATAAAGGGATAACTGTACATGCAGAGCCACAGAAAAGATTCTGAGGTCCCACCTACACAAAAATAAAAAATTATCCTGAAAATACAACACAATCCTGCAAGTGCACATGTGATTAACTTCGTCCACAAATAATCCTGTTCAGCTCACAGCAAATTTCACTATTATCCTGTAAAATGGAGCAGCTCTCCAGGTCACACATTAGTGAATAAATGTAATTTCCATAAGGTGGCTTTCTTTAATAAAGGCTACCCCAGAAGGCTTCACTGACACACAAGTGGCAAATCAAACCTTGCTCACACTTGACATTTGTTGGCTACAGGCAGCTTCCCCAAATGAGTTCAAGCAAGGAATAAGAGAACATTCTCTTGCATCTCCCACAAATGTTGCTTCTGACCCAAGATGCCACTCCAATGAGCCCAAAACTGCTCACAGAAAACCATTGTTTAAAGATTGCTTGAGAAGGAGCAAAGTGGGGAAAGAACATTTCAACACACCAAAAGAAGAAGAATTTGTTTTCTCAAGTAAAAATAATAGTCCTGAAATGTTGTGAAATTCAGCCTTAGAAGAAACACTGGCTTTTTTGTTTCACGGGTTATAGCATTTCACCTGGGAAGATGCCAACACCCTTCCCAAAGGCATTCCCTGGTTAAGGGTGCTTGACACCACTTTCACACTAACACATAAAGGGATGGTTAACCAGCAGCAGCTGAAATAAAATTCCACCTTACCCTCACCACAGGTGCATTTAATTTGAAAAAAACACAGACACGATCTTTAGACAAAAGGGTGTTGCCTTTTTTCCTTCTATTAATATGAGCTACAGTGACTTAGTGTTTATTATTTATATGATTTCTTCTCACATTTTATCTACTGAACATTTCAGTGTTTTATGCCTTTAATGTTCTTGTTTGTGAGATCCTGGCAGTGCTCTGGTACTACAAAACCAATTTATTCTGATTGTTATGTCATACTATAGATGTTGAAAGAATATGACTTCCTGATGATTTTTATTTCCCAGTGGCACAAAAAAAAAAAAAGTATGAAAAGATACAGCACATATCACAAAACACACCTAGAGCAGGATGCTGAATCCCTTTTTCTAACACTCTCAGGTAACAGCCAGCTGCTCTGGGTGCTCACAAAGCTCATGAGCAGCTCTTGCTTCAGCAGCTCAAACAGAAGTGATCCTCTTTCCAGCCATGTTACCCACTGAAGGATGGCCCAAATCAATGAAAACAAGAACATTCAATATTAACAATGCTGCTCGAGTTTAGGGGCTGCTGGAGTTCAGAGAAAGCACTTTCTATGGAACCTTCCATTTCCATGGAATTGTGGATCTCTAGTGAATGCCCTGTGTGAGTGAGCAGGCAAATGCTTGCTTTGACTGTCACACACAATTTCAATCATCCCCTGTCACCAACACTTGGCAAACCTTTCACTCTGTGATCCTAACCCAAGAGAAAGGGAAGAGAAACAGAATGAAGGGATTTCAGCATCTAGGAAGACAAATGGACTCCATAAACACCAGAGACCTAAAAATTTTCTTATCTCTAGAGATAAATCTAAAAAGCCCAAGCCCACTCCTGCAAAGGGACCACACTGAATCTGAGTAGTGGGTGATCAGTTCCAATTTAACTTGTGGTTAGAAAAGACTAAAATTTCAATAATCAGCACTCAGTTGTCTTAGAAGTCAATGAAGTGTCAAACCTCATTTTTAGATTTCATTCCAAGGAGGAAAGAAACGATGATTATTGAATAAAATAATTTGGCAGCAAAAGAAAAGTCAATCATAATTAATGAATTTCTCACCTTCAGGCCCACAAGCCTCTGGTTTACTAATGCAAGAATTTCGATAGCTTCCAAAGAAGAGAAAGGTGACTCCTTTCTTTTCAGTGACGTAAATTCCTTTGTTCACCATCCCTTCTACAATATCTAAAGCAAAAGCAAAATCCAGTTTAACATTCACATAAAGGAAAACTTCCTGGAAACATGATTTTAACAGACTGCTATAGCTCAGATGTTTTCCTTGGTCCAACTATATGGTTTTGTGACTTTCTGCGTTTGTTTTTGTTCTTGGTGGTTTTTGTTTCAGTTTGCCACTTTCGGTGCGTTCAGTTTGTGTTTGTTTCCATTTATCAGTGGTTTGTTGTATTTTTAAAGACCACACAGACACCTCTTTTATTTCAAGTTTGTAAATATCACACTCATATCCACTCAGCTCTGCGGTTAACTAAGACTGACAGAACCCATACACCCAAAAATGATAATTTTAAAGTAATCTGAGTAAACTTTATGCTTTTCAGAGTTTGGAATGCCAGACACTTCCTAGAGGTGTCTTACTACGTTAGGCTGAGCTAGCGTAGTAAGCTCTGAGTAAAGAAATTCTTTCACCAATTAAAATGTAACAAAACAGTATTTGTTTTTTCATTTTTTGAAAGGGCAAGCTGGTGATCAAATGCCAGTTTTCACTAAAAATAACTCAATGAAATATCCTTGACAAGGTCCACTCAAAGACTGAAATAGACCTCCTTTCAGACATCCTTTGCTGGGGTGTCCTTGGCACTTGGAAAGGCAAAATCTAACATGGATAGTGACTAATTTGCTTGTGATTTCCTTGTGTTCCCTCCCAAAGAAAAGCACTGTTGATTCATCTCCCACCAGCTGAAGCACATGAATCCTCTCAACATGAAAAACCTGGTGTTTGTTTGCTGCAGGAACCTCATTAAGGTCTGGGAGTGCAGCTGACAGAAGATGATGGGGAGCTTTTTTTGTTTGTCCTGGCTGATTTTAGCAATGCAGACAATGGGAAATCACAACCAAAAATCACAACCAAAACCTTCTGCTGGGTTGAGATGCCTTCACTCAGAGAACAGTGAATATTGGATTGTCTGTTTCTGAGCAGACAGAATGTTAATTGTTGGTGTGAGATTTCCTGTTACCACCATTCTTTGGGATGGCATCTCTGCAAGGACTGTGAGGATTCAGAATCCTGGGTTTAGGACCATTCTTCATAATTTCTTCTGGAAAAATGTTGAGAAGGGCTGCTCTGAGGGAGCTCCAGCAGTGAGAAGACATTTTCCTTTTCTGAATGAATGCAGTGAATGCATGTTTCAATGTTCTCTTAGTTCATCCCAAATCCTTATTTAAATACCAGTTTTCAGGTATCTTCCCCTCCCTTTGAGGAAGAAACCATCAAGTCCTGACTCTAACTGACAGATAAAATTTTGTTCCTTTTAAAAATGTGTGTACTATGGAGTAAATCAAGCATTTCCAAGCTCTTCTCAAGACACCTGAATTATAAATCCATCTCTGCAGGAAAGTTCCCATAAGGTAACACGTTTCTGTTCCCACAGCACTCCCTTTGCCATTGGTGTCACTCTCTATAATGTTCATATTGAACATGCTTTATTATGTGAGAACTATGCAAATGGTCCATAAAGCAGATAAGAGAGGACTGAAAGGAATTAGGGTCATTTGAAGTTCATCATTAATAGAGTTCCCATTTGCCAGCATACTTTTACTGTTAAAGATTAAAAAAATAGTGGGTTTAGTATTCCAATATAAAATTCTTACTATCTGAGCAGCCCAAGTGACAGTTTTACCATTTCCATCCTTCTCCCTAGGTCAGGTTTTCCGACAGTTTGATGTGAGTTAATACCTAAGGCAGAGTGGGCACGAGGTCACATTTCAATTGCAGCCACACAGCACAAATGCAATTACTGAAATTAAGTGACTTTAAGCTGCTGTAGCTGTAAGAAAGCTGTGGTAGCTGTGGTTTCCAGTCTGCCAGGTTTCTGCCTGTGAGTTGCCATTTTCTTTTCTTCCTTTGATCTCCTAGCGTGTGGATGTTAAAAAAATTAATATAAGGACATACATAGAAATACTTGCTTCTCATTAAAAAACCAAACAAACAAAAACCCAAAATAAACCATCATGTTAACCAAAGCTGTCATGACTGACAACATCTCACGTCCAGGCTTTGCAAATCTGCTTGCATTTGTCCTCTGAAAACTAACATAAACCAGTGAAAAACAGAGGGCTTCTTTTCCATTTTAGCCTTGAAAGACAAGAAAAAAATCAACCTGTTTGTTCTCATATGTTCCTCTGAAATGTCATCTCTGTTTATTTTAAGCATAATAGAATTTTTTTTTAGGTTTTGGAGGATGCCTGGGGCCCGTCCTCCCGTGGGATTCATGTGGGGATGCCTCTCCCAGAATTCCAGCAATCCAGGTAACACTGCAGGGCTGCTTTTCCAGTAATGTGTCACAGTGTAATAATAATAACAGTAAACACTTTTACCACACAAGCACTTGAACCAAAACCCAGAGCTAACTCTGAATCCAAGGTTACAAGAACCATCCACGCCTGACAAATGCAGAACAAAAAAACGAGAAAATCCTCACCTACAGTTGCAGAGAAGTTAGAGTAGGCAGAGTCATTGGTATTTACAAAGGTAGAGTTATGGGAAGGAAGCACAGTGAAGTTGTGGATTCTTAGAGCTGGGTGGAACAACAAAAGAAAATAAGCAAATAAGCAAAACAATGAATAAACACCATCAGTAATGAATTGGCCAGTTCATATCTCTCTCAGCACAGCACAAATCACAGATCTGTTGATTTAAATTTACCACACAAGCACTTCTCCCAGGAGCTGGGAGTGTCCTGGGCTCCACCTGCTCAGGGAAAGGCAGAGCCACTAAAGGAAGGTTTCCTTCAGTTACTGGGAAGAAAAAACTGTAAAAAATCCAGCTGCAGATGCAATGGGCACAAATCAAAATGCAAGAAACTCCATCCAAATATAAGAAAACCTCCAACTTTTTTATGTCTGACCATAAGGTTTTATTCTCTATTTTTTTTTTCTGATTTTGAAAATTTAACAGTATCTTGCACAGTGTAATTGTTTATCCTGGGCAGGCAAATAAAGCCTGATGAAAAGCCCATGAAAGTAGATGGAGAGACATTGATTTGGCATTTAGACCAACTGAGCTCACAGAACAAAAAGACAAATGCTCTTAGGAAAAAAGAAAAAAAACCACATACAAAAACCTCCAGATAAAAATGCATGGAAAACAAGGGGTCAGATGAAAAACCTGAGCATGGCCACTTTCCTTTTATTTGCTATATTTTCAGCTGATTGTTTCCTTTCAATTGCTTCTAGTGCAGAGATTTCCAAAACATTAATTTGCTGCCACGCTCTCACCACACGAATGCTTTGAGAGATATAAATCTGGCTTCACACACAATGACTTCAACAAATAAAATGGATTAACGTGACGGACAGATTATGGTGCTTCAAGGATTTAAGAGGAGAAACATGGAATGAAAATAATTGCATGATATGATGAGTGGAAAAACAAGAAAGACTCTGCAATAAACAGAAGAGTTGTGTAATCAGAATGGAGCCAAAACCAAGCAAATTGTCACCTGGAGTAGATTACAACAATAAAGAACACTTTTCTTGTATATCAAAGTGAAATATCAGATAGATAAAACATCTGCTGGACACAGCTGAAATGATATCTGTGTCTGATAAGGCACAATATAAACAACTGAGAGGAATTTGAGCCATCCAGTGCAACACTGCAGAGAGAATTCAGCACTGTCAGAACTGCACTGCAGAGACAAAGACCTCTGGCTACTGACATCCCCTGCAAGTAATTGTAAGACAAAATCCACCAAACTTTTCAGCAAAGTGCTGCAGCTGGCTCATTTAGAAATTTCATTATCACCATGTCATAATAGGAATCAAAAGAGATTGCTTCTGTGAGCCAGTCCCTTTCCTGTAAGTGAAGGTTTGTAGGATCAGGAACGTCATCTGTTCTGCTTTCTCTCTTCCAAGACACTGAAAATATTTCTGAATTTTGCTGAAGAAAAATTAAACAAAATTTGAAAAACAGTCTAACATCAATTGTCCTTTTCCAAGAGCTGTATTATATATATATATATATATAATTTTCAAGTACTTTCAAAACAGCTTGGTTGTAACATGATTGCCAAAACAATCAAGTGCTAGATATGGAGCATTTCACTCTTTTTGAAACCACGTGGAGTCCAGGGTCAGAAAATTACTTTAACACACTTTTAGAGAACTTATGTGGCAACTTTTATAAGCCAAATTATTATTCTATTGCAGTCAGTAGGAATGCTGCCATCAGCTCCTAATGGAAGCAGAATATTGCCCAGATATATTTCTGGTCAGGCAATTCCATTCCTTTCAGAAATTTTGTGGAAAGACAGGTCAAAGTTTAGTCTTAAAATACTTGAACACATCTACAATAAAGGGATTTCGATATTTGTAGATCAGAGATTGATATTGCCATTCCTGGCACACGGGTTTGGGGAATGCTGGGGAACACTGGGAATGCACATCAGCACAACCTGGAGCTGGCCAAGGTGTCAGCAGAGCAAAGGCAGCTCCTGAGGAATTCCTGGGGGAGCCTGAGGCTGGGGGGAGGCAGAGCTCAGCTCCCTCTGTGTGGGAGGAACTGCCCTGCAGGGCCAGAGCTCTGGGGGACCCCGAGGGGCTGCTGGAGCTCCTGGACTGCAGCACCCTCCCCTGGGAGCAGGGTTGTCATTCCCTCTGGGATCCCACAGTCCTCACAGCTCACTCTGGCTAATCAGGGGCGGATTTGCCTCAGCAAATCTCTCCTGATTTCGCACAGCTGGAAAAAGAATTGAATTATTATCAACTCATACTGCAATACTGCTCTTAAGGAAATTCCCAAAGGCAGATAAAAATGAGTGAGAGGTATCCAGATGAGAGCTAACACTTTTCTTTCTGTAGACACTACATACAAGGTTCAAAAGTGCCTGAGGAGCTTGGGCATTTAACTCCTCCCAAAATCAAAGGAGAGACATCTTCCCTGCTGGCAGAGCCAGAGATCTCAGACCCCGAGCGCACTGGAGCATGCTGTGCATGTACCAAACCAGCTAATAACAATGTGATTTCAATGACTCCTTGGATCATAAACCTTTTCTTTTTATAACCTCAGCAATGCACACACAGCCCATAAAACCTCGGAGAATACTCCATAAAAATCAACTCACAAATACAACATCATTTGGATATCGGAGCCCTGCAAAAACATTAACTGCAAAAAAACCTCAACCTCTGAGCTACAAAAGTCAAGTTTTTTTAAAAAGTCCCCTTCCTTATCTCCTGCTGCCCCTCCTAATCACAGCCAGCCACAGATAGCTGTGCTATTGCCACGGCCAGGGAATGCTTTGTCTACCTCCATTTGTATCCCGAAACTCGTGAATTCCATCCACATCTTCCAATGGCCAGTAATGGGAAGCTGATGCCAGGACTTTGAACCCTTTCAAGAAACACAGGTTAAAAGATTATTAAATAAAAGAGCAACAAGGTGTGGAACAAGTCTCCACAGAAAATAACCATAAAAGAGGTCAAAAGGTTAAGTAAACCAAAATATTTTATGTAAATCAAGTGTGGCACACAAACGAGGTCATAAATCAAAGAGTGGATTAAAGCCATATCACTGATGAACCACTGCAGAAAACCTGCTTCTAAATCCCAGCTGATTTTCATTCTAATTTCACCTAAAATGTGTAACAATCTCTGACTAAAACTGTGGATCTGGCAGCATCCGCTGAAGCAACAGCTGGGGAGTCACTCCAGAGTCATTTCCAGATTTTACTGAGGTTTCCAGCACTTGGTGAGAGCCCAGAGCCCTGGAGGGGAATGCAGGGGGGAACGCTCAGCCTCTGCAGCAGAGGTCACTGCTGCTGGGGCACCAAAGGAGCTGGGTTCTCCTGAGAGAAGAGCTTCCAGAGCACTAAGCAGCAGAGGGAAGAACTCCCACCTCCCCACCTGGCACCAGCCCTTCCTCCAGAACCTTCTCCACCACTCCAAAACCAGAACAACCCTCTGGGGCTGATGGAAACGTTTTGTTTTCCTGCAAGTTCTCCTTACCAGCAGGTGGACAAGCTGACAAAGGCCAACACCTGCATGTTTCCATTGGCATTTCTGTCTGTACAGTCTGATTGACCAGAGTTTGAACAAATTTTGGGACATGGGGTCACCTAATCAGAAGCAGGCTGCCCAAAACAACCACATTTTCTGTTAAGATAACGATTCTATTTTAAGGGTAGAGCATTACTAGTGTAGAAAAACATGACATGTGATTTCTTACTATCTTGCTTGCTGCAAGAAACCCTTTATTTTCAAAACAATTAATTTAATCAGATGTGATGAAATACAGCTAAGAAAGTTTGGGCAAGTTGATACAGTCCTACAGAAGTTTTTCCATGGATGCACCATCATGGCATATCATCCCACTAGTCTGGGTTACTTTTCTTGGGGGTGGGAGAGTAGGGACAACACAAAGAGTAACAGGGACAAAGAGAGTAAGGATCTCTGTCACACCATTTCTTGTTCTCTGCCCTACAATCATTTTTCATTCCCAAGCAATCTTTCAGGAGACTGATGTGAAAAGCTGACAGAGGAAAGTTTGTCAAACCCCACTTCAGCTGTCAAACACTACAAAACCTCCCCACACCTAAAGTGCAAATTAAGTCAAGTCAGGAGCAGCGTCCTTTGGCTTCTGCAGTTCATCCCACACCTTTCTTCACCTTTGAGATCAAACCCTTTTGCCTGTTTGATGCTTGCTCTGTCATTTTCATGTCCTGGATACACACCAGAGTTTTGTATCATGGATACAAAGGTGCAAAAACTTTAATAAAATGCCTACTGCCTCCCCTGGAGAGCACTTCGGTGGCCTCCATCCTCAAGGTGCAGTTTCTGAGGTGTGACACAGATGGGATCTTAAGATTTATTTTTTTATTGAGTGCAAAGTTGATAAAATGGCTAAACTTTACAAGAAGCAATTGCAGATCTGAGGAAACAGAACTCCAAGTTCTGCATCTTGTGAGGGTACAAGAACTACTCAGACTTGCTCCAAAGTCAACTCCACCAGAGATATCTAACAAATGATTCATAATTGAATTCATTAATTCAGGATCTATTCTTAGCCCACCTAACTAAATGTTTGCCATTGTGATAGAGGCTTTCCCTCAAGGAGGGAACAGAGCACAAACAGATAAGATGGGGATGTGTCATGGGATGGACATGGGGGTCTGTGGCACCCCATCTCCTTTGGCTGCTTGGAAGGCAGAGAAGGGAGGACAGGGGCACTGCCAGCCTCAAAGGACAGGGCCCCACAGCAAACAGACACAAACATAACCCAAAAGTTCCAGGCAACCCAAACTCAGCTGAGCCCTCTGGAAGCAAGTACCTGTTGCCCTGAATGTAAAATCCTTTCCACAGGCAGCAACCCCGCTCAGAGAGACCCCAGGGCTGGTTCCAAACCCAGCAGCATCCCTGCAGTGATGCCTCCACACACCCTGCACCTCAAACCAGCCCGTGGGGCTCCCCACTTAGGGCAGGAGGCTTCCCCCTTTTGTTCCACCAGCCAGAAGCCACAGACCCTCATTTTTAGGAAACAGGACTCTTTTTCTTGGTTTTGAGCAAAGGTGCAGCAGAAGCCATTAATCAGGCTGAAGCTACTCCCATCCCTCTGTGTTTCACTTGAGAGTAATTACATGTGGTTAAAACTGAAAAAAGCAATCCATGGGCTGGTAAAGCAGTAAAACTGTACTTGTACACCACCATGAGGCTTGAGGTTAAACTATTTATATAAAACCAGAAGAATTCTGCACTTACACACACAAACCCTTCTGAGCTCTGAGTGAGTTTTTTTTTTACATTGGAAGCAGATGAGAAATCCTTAATCCCCTCTGTAACTGATTTAAACCCGAGTGTGAAGGCTGGGAGGAGGGGAGAGGGCTTGAAGCCAGGCCAGAGTACTGCAAAGTGTGCAAGCTAGCACATCCAGCTGTACATCTTTGAATCAAAAATGCTGAACCTCGAGGGGAAAAGGAAAATAGTCTGTGCAGAGATTTGATTTAGAAAACTCAAGGAAAGTGATGACAAACAAATGCACATAGGACGTTCCCACATATCAAACACAAGCCATTTTTCTCCAAATGTGTTTCTCTCCAGAATATTCAGTGGGTGGGGTACTGAATTCACAATGGACAGTCTGATACTTTGGACTATTACAACTTTAATACAGAGCTACATTCAAACATGGGCTCAGTTTCTTTGGGGCTACTAAGGAAATAAAACCCCCACAAACTGCAAAAAAAAGTAAATAAATATTCAAGCACATTGTCACAAAATGGAAACAGAGCATTCCTTACCTGGGTGCTTGGGGAGCTGGGAATAGTTTCCATACACCTGCACATAAAACATTGCATAATGAGACACGGGGAGGCAAAACTTGCTAAGAGGAATCCAAGCACATCTCGATACTGACCGGATTCAGAACATTACCTGATATTTTTGCTGAAATAAAATCAGTAAAGAATAATGGCAAAAGAGTAGCGATAACAAACTCTCCATGGTCTATTTAAGGCTAAAAGTGCAGCTGAAATCAAACTCCTGTAAGATTCCAATCATAAGTTTTCCTTTGCGACTTTTGGTATTAAAAAGGACATTTTCCATGCAGGTTCAAAAAGTCCATTCCTTCAGTGGTGTCGAAATGCCCTTCCAGACCCTCCAAGTAGTGTTTTCTTGCTTCACCCTTCGATATCTTCATTGAACTCTGAATAAATTCCCGTGACCGGAGGAAAATTCCCAGAAACGTGCACCAAAGTTGTGCTGTTCCGTGGAAAGCAGTCAAACACTTCTACTCCAACCTGTGCCGGAGAGAAAAGATCTGGTTCGCAACTTCGCGGCCGCTCGGGTGCCGGCTCCGCTCGCAGGCTCCGCAGCGAGCGTTCGCTCCTGCTGGCAGGGAAAGGCACTTCCTCATCTGCCTCGGCCGGAAAACTCCCTGCTCGCTCCCAAGTGGGCCGAAAGGGGCCGAAGGGGGCTGAAATGGGCTGAAATGGGCCGAAAGGGGCTGAAATGGGCCGAAAGGAGCGGCGGAGTCCCGCCCGTCCCGCTCACGCCCGCACCCCCAGCCCGAACCCTGCGGGCGATGTCCCGCTCGGTTCCAGCTCCGTCCCACTCGGTTCCGCTCTGTCCCGCTCGGTTCTGCTCGGTTCCAGCTCTGTCCCGCTCGGTTCTGCTCGGTTCTGCTCGGTTCCAGCTCTGTCCCGCTCGGTTCTGCTCGGTTCCAGCTCCGTCCCACTCGGTTCCAGCTCCGTTCTGCTCGGTTCCAGCTCCGTCCCGCTCGGCACGCTGCTCGTTTCTATTTCTATCTATTCATATCTCTTTATTTCTATCTCTATCCCGCTGCTGGGAGCAGCTCTTTTGGGAGCGCCCCAAAATCCGCACCTGGGAGGGATCACGGCCACACCCAGCGCCCACAGCTCAAACACCTCGGGAAAACAGGAGACATTCCCAAAGGAAAGCTGACACCCATTTATTTAAAAAAGCTCAGGTTGTATTTCTGTCCGAAGAAAGCTTTAACGACACTGATTTAAGCCACGTGTACTCCGAGGGATTGGTTTTACTTTATCTGTACCAAGCAGGGGAAACTGAGGCATTACTTATCTCACTGCTTTCCTCAGAGTTGCACAAAGCTAGGAAAAAACTTCTGGAGCTGCTACTTTGCTTCTTATTTTAATAAAAATAATTACATGTAAGTATCTTATAAGAGTCTCCCAATTACACTCTATGTCACAAATATGAACCAGCATTTTACATGTAAAAGAAAAATAGCAGCTAGAACTAGCTGATATTCTTTATTTTGTCTGCTCTCCTGTGATAAAGTCTTGTTTTCAGTTCTCTCAAAGTTCTTTATTTTCAGACAAATAAACTGAAAGACTAATATTTTAAACAAAATTTGATAAGCTTTCCATCCCTGTTAATTTCTTCCCTGCATTTCCCTATCAACCCCTTCTTTATCCTCACACAAGCCACTTAAAGGTGATGTAGGCAACATCAGAAACTACAAATCAGAACCATAATGTGCTAACATCTCAACAAAAATCCAGATTATTTTATTTACTTTTCTTTTGCCAGAAGTTATGTAAATATATTGGATAATATTTTCAGCCCCACTCATGCAGCAAAATAGTCTTTGTTTGAAATCAGTGAGTGTACAAGATTCTGACCTATTATAAAGTTATTTCCTGTGTGTCACTGCCTCTACAGGACTTTCCTCCTGGCCTTTGGGTGTCCTCCCCTCTCCACCCATCCATTGATGGCCCTTGGCCCATCCCTGCACCTGAGCTCACCTGGTTCCTCCTGCTCCTCCCCTGAACTGCCCCTCTCAGCTCTGTGCTGCTCAGCCCCAGCTCCTGCACTGACCTCTGGGCAGGTCAGAGCTTGGAAGCTGAAAGAGTTTTCACTTACCCTGTGAGGAGACACTCTGTGCCTGCCCCTGTTCTGTGCCTGCCCCTATTCTATATCCTGTACAGAGACACTCTGGACCTGTTCTATTTCCACACCTATCCTGTTATTTCCCTTTCTGGAGACACTCTGTACCTGTTCTGTACCTGTTCTATTCCCCTCTCTGGAGATATTCTGTGCCTGTACCTATTCTATTACCCTGTCTGGAGATATTCTGGACCTGTTCTCTTCCCCTTTCTGGACATATTCTCTACCTGTACCTATTGTGTACCTGTACCTATTCTATATCCACACCTGTTCTATTCCCCTGTCTGGAGATATTCTGTACCTGTACTTATTCTATATCCATACCTATCCTATTATTTCCCTTTCTGGAGACACTCTGTACCTGTACCCATTCTGTACCTGTTCTATTCCCCTTTCTGGAGATATTTTGGACCTGTACCTGTTCTTTTCCCCTTTGGGGAGATATTCTGGACCTGGACCTGTTCTATATCCATACCTATCCTATTATTCCCCTTTCTGGAGACACTCTGTACCTGTACCCTTTCTGTACCTGTTCTGTTCCCCTTTGTGAAGATATTCTGTGCCTGTACCTATGCTATTACCCTGTCTGGAGATATTCTGGACCTGTTCTCTTCCCCTTTCTGGACATATTCTCTACCTGTACCTATTGTGTACCTGTACCTATTCTATATCCACACCTGTTCTATTCCCCTGTCTGGAGATATTCTGTACCTGTACCTATCCTATATCCACACCTTTTCTATTCCCCTTTCTGGAGACATTCCACAGCCCTAAGATGTTGCATGAATGCCCCAAGATTACCCAAGTTCAGTGCCACAAAATTTCAGTATTGAAATAAAATGTGAGTTTTGTTTGCAATCCTGATTTAGGGCCCATAAAAGAAGAATTTTGAAAATCTTGAATTTTTGAATTTCAATTCCTACAAAAATGTACTGATAACCAGTCTGGCTTTTGCCTATTTCCCTCCAGCTTTTCTGAGACTTCCTCCCTCAGTACTGTGAGCCACAATCTCCTCGATAGCCTGAAGGAAGAGGAGGAATTCTGTGTACACCCTATGAATTCTGTGCCATATGAGTGACAAGTAGAGCCAGTCTTAGAAATAACAGAGAGCTGCAGCTAAAAATCCTGAGAAAAAACTAAAATGTAAAAAGAGAAAGACAGGAATTTGAAATATTTGCCAAGAGGGGCCTGTCAAGGGAAAGAATATGCTTACCAAAACAATTGTGAGAATCCAAGCAAACATGTTCCCTGCCAGAAATTTCTGCAGAAACAGCAAACTGCAAGCAGACATTGGAGATTATCTGCAGAAACAAATTCTGAATTTATTCCTGTGATGCTCTGAAACCCGATCTAAAGAAGCCACACTGCTCCCAGCCCAGCCCAGGGCAGCACCATGGGTGCAAACTGGAGTCACTGGGCAGGGCTGGGCAGCCAGCCCAGCCCAGAGAGGCTCCTGGGGAGCCCCAGCACGGAGCAGAGCCCATCTAAAGTCCTTGCAGGTCCCTGGAGGTCCTTGCAGGTCCCTGGAGGCCCTTTTGGGTCCCTGGAGGCTCACAGGGCAGCGCTGGGTGCTGCAGCCCAAGCTGAGCCTGCAGGAGTTCAGTCCAGCACCCCTGCCCATCCTCATCCTGCCCATCCCCACCCCTGCCCATCCTCACCCTGCCCA
>VZRH01007245.1:1608431-1618453 GCA_013397555.1 Urocynchramus pylzowi | reverse complement strand
CCCCCGGGGCTCCGGCAGCGCAGTGCCGCCCTCTGCGATGTCTGTAGCGCGCCGTGCTCCGCTTCTCCCTGGCCGCTGCGAAGCGGCTTGGGCGGCACCGAATTCCATTGAATTCCCCCGGTGATTCCGTGCCGGAGCCGCCCGGGCCGTGGCGGGGTGGGTTTGCCCGCCCGGGAGCTCTGGGGCCGTGATGCGGCAGGAAAGCGCTCTGCAAGCCTTATTTTCCGCGTGTTTACAAAATGGTAGCTGCCTCTGTTTATATGCTCTTTTCCTTTCCCTTACTTGTGCTTTGGAAACAGTATCCTAAAAAAGAAGGGAGAGTCTGGCGACAGGCACCATCAGTCTGTCTGCAACAGGATATGGCTTGGGTAAAATAAAAGGATATTTGAGGGGGTTTGTTTTGGGTTTGTTTTGGTTTTTTTTCCTGAAAAGAAATGGAAATGGAGAACACACAGGAGTTCCTGTGATAGTTCCAGTACTCCACGTGTGTNTTCCGCGTGTTTACAAAATGGTAGCTGCCTCTGTTTATATGCTCTTTTCCTTTCCCTTACTTGTGCTTTGGAAACAGTATCCTAAAAAAGAAGGGAGAGTCTGGCGACAGGCACCATCAGTCTGTCTGCAACAGGATATGGCTTGGGTAAAATAAAAGGATATTTGAGGGGTTTTGTTTTGGGTTTGTTTTGGTTTTTTTTCCTGAAAAGAAATGGAAATGGAGAACACACAGGAGTTCCTGTGATAGTTCCAGTACTCCACGTGTGTGTTGGGCTGTGTTGAGCTGCATTCAGGTCTGGGGCTCTTTCATCTTCTGGATCGTAAAATACATTTTGGAAGCTCCATCTCTAGTGATGGAATTACCAGTCTCTTTGTCTTCTCTCTGAAAGGATGAATAGGCATTGGAAAAGTTTTAGGATTATTAAATTACAGTTTCTCTACCAGGAATGATGTTTTGGAGTCATGCCAAAAATCCAGTGTCATTTCTTTCAGGCATAGTTATTCCCTTTCCCTGCTTCTAAACATGTCCAGGTTGTGGGAACATGTGCCAGATTTCGGTGCTGGTGCGTGCTTCCCAGGTAGAGGAAGCAACCAGGAGTGATCCACATTTGCTTTATAATTCTATACCCGCAGACTTAATCCTGTTCTATGTTTCTGTAGATGGAAAAAAACAATTCCACACCCTGCCACACCCCCATTGACAGGGTTAAAATTGTTTAATGCAGCTGAACAGAGGAATTTTTAAGCCAGCTTTAGTATATGACGTATGAAAACATTATTGCAGTGCGCTGCTTTTTAAATATGTATTGGCCAGCATTGCTGAAGTGCTTTATGTGTTCATCAATATCATTTTTACTGCCTGTAGAATTAATAAATAGCTTAGAGACTTAAAAATTTTCTTCTAGTGAAGAAAATATTTAAACAAGAAATGAAGGTAAAAGTTACTGAAGATCTAGTCTATGTTTCATTACAATTAGAAGTGTGTAGTTGACCTGAAGTTTTGTAAAAAGTTGCATATCCAAGGGAGATGAATACTCACATTTTCACAAGCAGATCATTGAAGTAGCAGCTTCCATCTAACATATTTATCTGTAATACCAAAAATACAGTGATTTTGTGAAGCAGTTTTCCTTTCATAGGATAAATGCTTTGAACAGAGATGCTTGACATGTGGATGAGATGCTCTGAAAAGGAATGGCGAATCTGAAGAAATAATGTGTTAACACTTGTTTGCCTATTTTCCAAAGTGTTTAGATTTATTAATATAGTTTCATTGTATTGCATTTGCCTAAATCATTAAGAGCAGAACACAGACATTGTGGGTTTCAAACAGGCCTAGGCCTGCAAAATCTTTAGAAATAACCATACCTTGCCTCTTTTCCTTAACACCAGGGTTTCATTGTTCCTTTGGTCATTCCTCACCTGTCAGTTCCCTCCAGCCCCGCAGAGCCTCGGTGGTACACAAGGAGCCCAGCGTGCACTGGCTACCATTGCCTTCCGCAGAAATGCTCATTTCCCGTGACCTCATTCAGGAGTTCCTGGACTTTACTGGGCAGCAAGCAAAATATTTTGTCGTTAGTTTTTCCCAGATCATCATAAAGAAGAGGGAGAAATGCTGCCTGTCAATGTTAGTGGTTCATTAACACAACATTAACATAACTGTCAGATATTTTTGTTAATGCACTATGTTTAGGCTGTTAAACAGTTGCTGGAGAAAGAAGTGGTTGATGACATGCAGATTATATAGCCTTCAGATAATGCTGCTTCCTCTTGTTTTTTTAGCTCGAAGAGGTTTTGTAAAGTATGTGCTTTTTCAGAAGACAGCAACCATATTTGTATTTGTTCAACTTTAGGGGGTTATTTTAATGTCATTTCTAAATTACTCTAAGCAGGCCCAAATGAACTTCTTTAAGCAGTTTGAATTGTCTTTTGATACAATTAATGGGACAGTTGAGCAAATCCAGACTGGCTTTAGTTATTTTGAGCACAAATAAGTGTAAGATAAAAAGGTTCTCTGATCCAATACACTGTCTTCAGCAGTGGTTTATAGTAGGTGTTTAGGGAAGAAGAAAATGAGTAGTACATAGCTATGATTGGGAGATGTGCTCCCAGCCTTCAGTGGTTTGCTGTTCACAGATACAGGTCCATCTGAAAGGGCTCTAAAAGAGCTGTACAATTCATGTTCAGACATTCAGTTGAGCACGTTTAGCTAACTTCAGGTATTACAAACAGAATTTAATAATCCTAAATGGCCTTTTAAAAATCTGGTAATAAAACTTACTCATACTTTCTTTTTGTTGTTCTGTTATTTCAGAAGAAGGTTAGACATAAACCTTTGCTCAAGCAGAGTGCTGGTTTAGATCTCATGTTTGGGCTGCATTGTCCATATGACTCCAAAATTTCCCCCTTGTGACATGCTAAAGTGGATGCAGACCTGTCTGCTGAAATCCATTTTTCATGCTTGAGGTGAATCATTTAAAATACTTTATTTTTGTATTTCTTTACTCGTGAGTGTTAATGAAGATCTGTTGCATGTAATCTTTAGAAAATGAGTAGTACGGAGCAATCTACAAGTTCATATTTGACTGCAGCTTTTTTTAAGAAGGACCTGTAACTCAAAGAGAACAGAAGGTGTTTTTTCTAACCACTCTCTTGGCCAGTCACTCAGTGCCCCCAGAACTGTTCAGGAGCAGGTGAAATGCCCCAGTCACAGGGGTTAGAATTGTTAGAGCTGAGTGGTACAGAAACAAGCACAAAGTGAGGCTTTGCAGCAGGAGGAAAACACGGCTGTTGTGTTTGCCTGAGTCAGGCTGTGACGTGAGGCACTCTGAGGATGAGTGGTGTGGCACTGTGAGGTGCTTTACTGGGGCTGCTGCAGCCCTGCTGCTAAATCCAGTTAATGATTGACCTGCCCAGCCGCCTCAGCTCTCCCTGGCCCCCTGCAAGCCCTCCTTGGCTGCTGGGATGCAGGAGGGTTTCTGGACACAGGGATGCTCTGAGGAGAAGCTGTAACTCTCTGTAAGGTACTGCTGGGGCTGATTCCCTGTGAGAATGGTCACTTAGGATCCTTGCAGCCTGTCGCAGGAATGCACGTGATCTGCTCTGAGAAACAGCTAACCTTGAACAGAGTTTCAAGGGCAAGTAATAGTCATGTTTTTCAGTCAAAAGCTGTTTCCAGTTGCAAAGGTCAGTAATTACAAACAGGTCTCCAGCCTGAGTTATTTCTGCAGTTCTGTAAGGTAGTGGAAGTGACAGAAGCTTCATAAACCATCAGGATAGCTTCTGCTTGGAGCTGAGAAATGACATTGTGAGAATTTCTGTAGTTTAACCCTGCTGGCAGCGAGAGCAGCACTTGGCTGCTCCCTCGCTCGCCCTGGTGGGATGGGGCAGAATTCCAGAAGTGAGGAAACTCATGAATTGAGAATAAAGGCAGTTTAATTGGTAAAGTAGAAGCTGCACTAAAAAAAAATCAGCTGCAAGCAAAGCAGGAAAATGAATTCCTTCCTACTTCTAATGTGCAGGCAGGGGTCTGCAGAAGAGCAGAGCTGTCACACATAACAAAGGCTTGGGAGGACAAAATGCCCGAACACTAAAGGTGCCCCCCTTCCTTCCTGCTTCAGCTTCATTCACTGAGCATAATGCCATGTGGTCTGCAATGTCCCTTGGGTCACCTGGGGACTGCTGCTCCCATCTGTGTCCCCCCAGCCCCCTTGCAGGGGAGCAGAAAAGGCCCTGCCTCTGTGGGTCCATAACAAATGTCCCTGGTCCCTGTGTCACCTGGTCCCTGTGTCATCAGCCCTGGTCTGTCACAAATCCCAAACACAGCCCATGCCAGCTGCTGGGAAGAGAGTTAACCCTGTCCCAGCCACAGCAGCACAAACCCTTAATGGAGCTGGATGTGTTTTACAGTCTCTGAATGTTTATGGAGCTGTGTGTCCCAGACTTTGAGTCCCAAGGTCAAGGTATAAGCTGCAAACAGACTTTATTAGATTGCTCTTGGCATTGACGTGAAACTTTTTATCAGCTCTTTGTGATACTGCTTGTACTGGGGAGATGAAGTCCAGGGAGAGCAGTGTGTTTCTGCTAAACTCTGATAAAAGTGAGTTCTTGGTCAGTTGTGTGCTTGTCAAAAGAGGCATGAAAGCACATCAGTTGAAGAGAGTCAGCAAATGAGCTGTATTTTAGGTAAGAGATGATTTAAGAATACAGAGAACAGAGGTTGACAAACTTCTCAGGTGTCTCAAGTGCTGATGACTGAAGTAGGCTGTACATAAATCCTTGAACAAATTGATCTGTCAGTGGTATCATTGCAACCAAGTAGGACAGTGAAAAATACATGGCACAGGCTGTGGGCTGGGGAGTCATGGTCAGCTGCCTCCCAGCTGAGCATCTCCAGACAGATTTCTGAGTCACATTTCTGCCTTTCATTCATTTAGGATTCACTCAGGTGTTCCATGTTTTATTAAGATCTGATCAAACTGGAAGCAGACATTCTGAATCCCTTAGTAGATAGTATTTGCATGATTTTTAGTTCAAATAGCTAAATATAGGATGCAGTTATGAACAAGTAGAAAAATTATCCTTTACTCAGTAAATATAAACAGAAAGTGTTCTTTTGCATAGATAATGAAGTTAAATGTCTTTAAAATGTAGCTCCTTCTTAAATATTAACTTACAGCTTGTGGCTTAGTAGCAGTGCAGTCTTGGGAATGGTGAAGTTGTGGGTGACTTCCTTGGGGCACAGACTTCCTCCCTTATTTGTCTTAAGCAAGGCTGTTAATTGATGGCAATCTGTAAGGACAGATAATTTGAGTTCTAGCGTTATCTCCCCAAAATGAGTAACTTATCAAGTGCTCAGTGACAGCCAGCACTGAGTTGGTCCAGGAGGGCAGTGACATCTCTGTTGGCATCTTTGTTTCCCCTGAGCACAAACCCCAGATGGGTTCTGCCCCAGGGCTTTATGCATTCCCTGAGTTTGCAGGAGAGGAACTGGCACTGAGTCTGCAACTTCTCCCTGAAGGTATGGGGCACTCCTAGATTTTCTTAATTGACAGTAACTTCTTTATAAGATAATAGCAGTGTTTGACACTGGATTAAATTGCAGAATTGTCATGTAAACGATGCGTATCTCATGTAATTTAAGAAAACCAGAACTAAACTTCTTGGGTAATAGGATCAGAGGTTAGGAGCAGAAAGTGGGTGTTAGAAGATCAGATGGCTTTGTAAGAAAAGAAAGGTGTCTTGTAGTGAAAATCCCTTAATGACAATTATCTCGTAGTTTGCTTTTTTCTAACAGATAACCTGTTAAGGGTAATATTTTGTTCTAATTTTGATTCTCTGCACTTCAAACAGTCTGTGCTCCACGGAGGGAATGAAAGAAGACAAGCTTGAACTCTTTGCCTTCTATGATGCACGTTAATTGTGACTTTTCCGTGATAAAACCTGAGATCCGTGGATTGGGCTGGGGAGGTGTGCCTGGGGAGTGTGCTGGGCGTGTGCCCCGGGGCTGTGGCAGAGCCGTGGGTTTGTCACCCGTGGGTTTGTCACCCGTGTGATGGTGTATTCCTGGTGTAGTACAGACTAACTGGGGCTGCCCTGTGGGTTTGTCACCCGTGTGATGGTGTATTCCTGGTGTAGTGCAGACTAACTGGGGCTGCCCCGTGGGTTTGTCACCCGTGTGATGGTGTATTCCTGGTGTAGTGCAGACTAACTGGGGCTGCCCCGTGGGTTTGTCACCCGTGTGATGGTGTATTCCTGGTGTAGTGCAGACTAACTGGGGCTGCCCCGTGGGTTTGTCACCCGTGTGATGGTGTATTCCTGGTGTAGTGCAGACTAACTGGGGCTGCCCCGTGGGTTTGTCACCCGTGTGATGGTGTATTCCTGGTGTAGTGCAGACTAACTGGGGCTGCCCCGTGGGTTTGTCACCCGTGTGATGGTGTATTCCTGGTGTAGTGCAGACTAACTGGGGCTGCCCCGTGGGTTTGTCACCCGTGTGATGGTGTATTCCTGGTGTAGTGCAGACTAACTGGGGCTGCCCCGTGGGTTTGTCACCCGTGTGATGGTGTATTCCTGGTGTAGTGCAGACTAACTGGGGCTGCCCCGTGGGTTTGTCACCCGTGTGATGGTGTATTCCTGGTGTAGTGCAGACTAACTGGGGCTGCCCCGTGGGTTTGTCACCCGTGTGATGGTGTATTCCTGGTGTAGTGCAGACTAACTGGGGCTGCCCTGGTGCAGGGTGGCAGCAGCTGGGCACAGGTTTTGTCCTGGCTGCCATGGGGTGCTGGCCTTGGGACACCACGAGCCCCCGGCACCTCAGGCACTGCTCTCTAGGAGTCACTTGACTTCTGTGGCCTCTCTGCTTATTTGCTTTTAGATTACAGCCCTCAGAAAAGGAAAACTTCCTTGGCTTTGCGGGCTGGTGATGGAAATGTGTGTGCTGTAGCAGTGTGGCAGGGGTTGTCGTTTCCTCAGAGCAGTGTCCTGTGGTCGATGTCACAGATTCGTGTTTGTTGCCTCTTACAGTATAAAGGAAATGAAGATGGGGAGACAGTTATCATCGAAAAAGACCATTTTATGGATGACTTCTTCCAACAGGTAAAGTTACAGTTTTTACCGTGGATTAAAGACAGACTGTTTCCTCTCTGTGCCTTTTAATTTCAGTAATGAGGTTTAACAATTCATCTGCACACCCTCCCCAGCATGCTTAGTAATTGTGTGCCAAAATAAATGTTGGTAATGCTTTATTAGTTTGTTTCAGGGTATTTTCTGTGTTTATTGCAGAGAAATGTTTTGAATTCCCTGTCAACAAGAAATTTGCTAATAAAATTATAAAATAGTTCTTTATTAGGAATATTAGCACTTAAGTGTTTGCCCATTCAGAATATATTTGCTATTACCAATACCGGGTTTTAGTTTAAAAAAATGATTACAGAATGTTTAAATGTTGACATTTCTGTTGGGATTTCTTTCTGTGCTACTTACAGATGAAATAGTTTGGATTTTATTAGCAGGGGTATTTTTTTGGTTGCTTTTTAAAAAATACTGGCCCTAAATTATTCTAATGTCTTCTTTGCCATATTTCTCTTCCTCTAGGTTGAGGAAATTAGAAATAACATAGCAAAAATAGCACAAAATGTGGAAGAAGTAAAGAAACAGCACAGCATTATCCTGTCAGCGCCAAATCCTGAAGGAAGTGAGTAATAATTTTTAAGATGTCAAGTGTGGCTAGATATTCTGAAATATTGTTTGTTTATTTTAGCTGTCCATAGGAATAGAACTTCAGGTGTTCAGAATGCAAAATGTAACACTAAGTAAACATTTTCATTTTTAATATTGAATTATTACTTTCGGTAGTTTATTTTGACCTTTTTTAAGTCTCATTTGAAAAAATGTGTGTTCAGAATATTTCTTGCATCATCCAAACCTTTCCTAGACCAAAACTCAGTTTAATGTGGGGTTTTTTCTTCAGAAATTGAGAGGTTACTTACATTTCTTCTAATCTGTGAAAATGTTGAAGTTGTCAGCTGAAGCTTGTGCTGTCAAGTCTTCTCTTTATTCCTCAGTGGGGCCAGGGTCCTGTGTGGCACCAGAGCCAGCTGCTGCTGCACTACTTCCAGTTCCATGTGGAGCCCTATTTTTAGAGGCTTTACCCCAAGCTGGAAGTGCAGTTGTGCTTTCCCAGCACAGAACTGGGAAGTTGAGGGCCCGTGCCCAGAGCCATGGCCTGTCCCTGTTCCCAGCCCTTGCTGGCTCCAGGCATATCTGTGCTCGTGGGCAGGGCTCAGAGAAAAGGGAAGAAAAGATGCTGAGGTATTTTTTGTTTGAATATTGCAATGCTGGCTTACCATTTATCTTGTGACTCCCTCTTGTTGGTGGAAACTGAACTTGGGGTGTTATTTTATCCTGTCCCCTGTTTTCCTTGGTGTGTGTTCGTGTTCCTACAGCTGATCTTGCAGGCTGTTTTTTCAGTGGATCTCAGGTTTAACCAGGGTCCATCTGAGTGTTTCAGTGGCAGCACCTGTGAGCAGTGTGTGTTCTTGGGGGTGTGCAGAGCTCTCCATGCATGCTCTGGGTGGGGGCCCTCAGGATGTCACAGGTGGTGCCTGGCAGAGATGTGCCAGTGAGAGTTAAAGCAGTGCACACATGGTACACAACACGCAGAAAAGGGGAGATAAATCTGGGGTTTCACCTGCACTTATAACTCAGGAGCATTTAACTTCTGACTAGCAAATTAACATTACCCTGAAAGTGTTAACAAAACTGTTTGTCCCCTGGTTTAGTTGAAGATTTGGTGGTAATAGCCTTTCCAAGGTGTAAGCCTGTTGTGAGAAGCAAGAACCTGCTGGTTGCTGTTATAAAAACAGTATTTAAAGTACTTAGGAGGATAATAAACTTCAACTCTGCATAGTTGTACTGAATGAAATTCTGAGATTACAAGATAGATTTGTAGACTCTTGCTGACTTAACTATAATCAATCATTAACGGTTCAAAAAATATATTTTTTAAAGGAACAAAAGAAGAACTTGAAGAACTAAATGAGGAAATCAAGAAGATTGCTAATAAAATCCGGGCCAGGTTAAAGGGTAAGCTGTGAGAACAAGTAAAAGTCCTTGCTTTCAGAAATAACCTAGAAAATGACAATGCAAAGTAATTCCTCCATATAGAAATGTCTTCTGCAACTAAAGTGCTTTTTGGGGGGATGATATTTTGGAAGAAGATTAACTTTAACTGCAAAATGACACCTTTTAAAATTTTTCCAGTGTATTAGACAGTAGTGTGGCTCTGTTAAGAGTATGATTGAAGCAGTTATTGTGTTTAACTACCAATAATCAAAATTATTTAAAAATTTTACTTATATATGCCACCCCTCTCCCCTGAAATGTTACACATGTCTCAGGGGAACTTGTACCTTTAAAAAGTAATAATAATATTCACAACGTGGTTGTGCTGTTAAATAACTGACATTGACTGTATACTCTTGTCTTGTTCTCAGCTATTGAGCAGAGCTTTGATCAGGGTGAAAATGCTAATCGGACATCAGTGGACCTCAGGATCAGAAAAACACAGGTAGGATTCCTCCAGCTTAAAGAAAATCAGTGGGTTCTGGTGAAGTGGAGAATGAGGTTAACTGTTCTGAACTCATTTCAGAGCTCCTGTGGTGCTTTGTTGGGCTGTAAGTGCCACTGTGAGTTGTTGTGCAGAGCTGTTGCTGTGTGACAGAAATGGCCCTTTCTGACACCCTTCTCTGTCCCTCTCTGTCCCTGTCTGTGCCTGCCTGCCCCTCTCTGGTGGCCCTTGTCCCCATGTCTGCCCCTCCCTGATGCCCTGTCCCCATGTCTGTCCCTGTCTGTCCCTATCTGCTGCCCTGTCCCCTATCTGTCCCTGTGTCTGTCCCTGCTGTCCCTCCCTGCTGCCCTGTCCTGTGTCTGTCCCTGCTGTCCCTCCCTGCTGCCCTGTCCCCTGTCTGTGTGTCTGTCCCTGCTGTCCCTCCCTGCTGCCCTGTCCCCTGTCTGTCCCTGTGTCTGTCCCT
>VZRH01007245.1:1591437-1608112 GCA_013397555.1 Urocynchramus pylzowi | reverse complement strand
TGTCCCTCCCTGCTGCCCTGTCCCCTGTCTGTCCCTGTGTCTGTCCCTGTGTCCCTCCCTGCTGCCCTGTCCCCTGTCTGTCCCTGTGTCCGTCCCTGTGTCCCTCCCTGCTGCCCTGTCCCCTGTCTGTCCCTGTGTCTGTCCCTGTGTCCCTCCCTGCTGCCCTGTCCCCTGTCTGTCCCTGTGTCTGTCCCTCTCAGCACTCGGTGCTGGCACACAAGTTTGTGGAGGTGATGACCGAGTACAACGAGACGCAGACGCTGTTCCGGGAGCGCAGCAAGGGCCGGATCCAGAGGCAGCTGGAGATCAGTGAGTGACCCCGGTGTGCTCCTGAAACAAATCATTATTTGTTGGTAGTGCCTCCCTTGTTCCTTATTCATTAATGTACAAAGCATCAGAGATCTTGGACAGCATCTCAGAGGGTGTGAGAGAAAAGAAACAATTTTACTGCATGGCACAAACTCCTTGATATTACTCTTTTTAGAACAGCTGTAAAGAAAAGAGAAAACTCAATAATTTCCTTTAGATTGAAAATTATTAAAGAAATTATCTTTTTCCTTTGCTCCATTTACTTCCAATGTTGCAACTTTAAATGAAGCATCAAGAAAAGCTGCATTCTGAAACAGCAAGTGTTATTAAAAGCTATTCCAAAATTAACATGCCCAACAGGATAACAGCTCTTTTTATGTGGTCCCATTTTTGTCTACAAGGACACTTCATCTGGCATAAAATCAGTGCTGCTGTTACATGTGCTTTAATCATTTGTTGACTGACTCACATATGACTTACTTCCAATTCCTTATTAGGAGTATTTAGAAAGGTTCCTGACTTTACTTTGAAGTACAGTATCTACCTTGGAAGGTGTCTAAAAAGTGCCTAAAATTAGTCCTTTTTTTAATGTGTTCTATAGAAATGAATATATACATTGCTGAAACAGGGAATGCAAACAGGGAAACTGGGAAATTACCAGAAAATACTGCTTTTTGTGTGCTTTTCAAATTTGTCATTAGCCTCTCACACTAATTGTTGTTTTTATCCTAGCTGGAAAGACCACCACTGATGAGGAGCTGGAGGAAATGCTAGAGAGTGGTAATCCTTCCATTTTCACTTCTGATGTATGTATTTCTGGGCCAGGTACCTCTCCTCCGTTCTGCTGCCCCGCTCTTGCCGGGGTGCTGGCACTCACGTGTGTCTCTGTCCCTTTCCATTGTCCCCAAGATCATTTCAGACTCCCAGATCACCAGGCAGGCCCTGAACGAGATCGAGTCCCGCCACAAGGACATCATGAAGCTGGAGTCCAGCATTCGGGAGCTGCACGAGATGTTCATGGACATGGCAATGTTTGTGGAGACTCAGGTATTGCATGGGCCCGCTCAGACACATTCATGGCGTGGGCCTTTCCTCACTCTTCCCCTTTGCAATGTGCAGAAGCAGTTGATTATATTCAGATAGTGCAGATTTAGAGTGGTTCTCTGTGGTTAGAATGTATGGAAGTTAATCACTGGAGCTTCCTTGTTTTGGTGTGGACAAATTGACCATCTCAATGTCCTTATGCTTTCAATAACTGACCACAGACTTGCCTTCCAGTCAGTATATTTAATATTTTCTTCAATATGATTAATTGCAATATGCTGGAACATCTATGGTCACGTTTAAGTAAGAAAAACTATCTTTTGGAAGGTTGTTAATTCCTTGTGGATTTTGGATTCTCAGCCTCAGTGGAATAACAGATGTGTCAGCAAGGCTGCGTGCACCTTGCACTTCATGCAGAAGTGCAATTCTGTGTTCACCAACATGAATGTAAAGGGCGTGACAAGTCCTTCAAGTCATCTCTTGTATTCTGTCTTGACATGTACATAAATCTGTTCTATTTTTAATATTTAAATACCAATTATCCAACAAAAGTATTCTTAACCTTGATTGTAAAATGGTTTGACTTCTGCAGGAAAGTGAAAAGAATGTTAGAAGAGAAAAAAAAAAGTGTTAGAAGAGAAACTTGCCTGAAAAGCAAGTTAGAGAAACTTGCCTGTTTTTTGTAATAGGGTTTTGTTCTAGAAGTCCTTTGTTGCTTTGATATTAAATATACAGCTAAGAGAAATTGGTAGCAGGTTTCTTTTGAATTACACATGAACAGAAGTTACTTGTGCATCATTCTGTAATGCTTTGCTGTTTACTGCTGCTGATTATTTCTTCTGATGGACAGAGACACAGGTAACAGACTTCTGTCATTTTTCACCAGTCCTCCATTTCATTGCCAAATGCCATTCCTCATAATTAATTTGAATTTGTCATGCATTGACATCCTAATCCCTGAGCTCTGAGGAACTGACATGTGTGTACTCCCTAGACAGCTGCAGAACCTTGTGTGGAGATAGGGAATATCCTGTCCCCCTTCAGACACGCCAGGGGTTTCTGATCTCAGTTTGTCACTCAGCTGTGGCTGCTAAAACATCCCTCCACACAAGGGATGTTTGCAGGTGCTCAGTTCTTGTTCCTGCACAAGGAGAAGCTCACCTGCCCTGCACATGAGCATTCCTTGTTTGGTCAGAACTGAGAGCCCTTGCTTCTCATGCCCTTTTTCCTTCTCATGACAAAGCAGAAAAAATGTCATCCCCAGTATGTGCATCATTGATTTGTGAAAGTAGTTCTTGATGTTCTAGAGCCTTTCCTTTAGATTCATTAAACAAAGATCCATGCAAAACCAATAACGTGGTTTTCCTTCAACATTTCATTTCAAGGGTGAAATGATCAACAACATAGAAAAGAACGTGATGAATGCGACAGATTATGTGGAACATGCAAAAGAAGAGACAAAAAAGGCAGTTAAATATCAAAGCAAAGCACGCAGGGTATGTTGTCTTTCTGTAATTGTGCTAGGCAGTATTTTAATTTAGCACAGCAACATTTCCAGTGTGAATTACTTTGCTGTAGTTAATATTGAAAATTTATAGTACCAATAGAGGACAGAACAGACACTTCTTGGTCTGTGAGAACAGATCAGCAGTTCTTGCACAGCTAAGGGTGTGTTCACAGTTTTCCACTCAGAGCTGCCATTACAGAGTGTAAAAACTCCAAAAGAAGAACTAATGTATTATTCCAGTGGATAAATTCCCATCTTTTTCTTATCAGCTTTCACAATACCTTAAGTTATTCAGATTCTAAATGACGTTAAAAGTTGCTGGCTGTTTATCACAAGTGAGCTTACCTAAATTTAAAGCTATAAAATCTATTTGCTAGCAGAAAAAATAAAAGTTCTTTTACTAAATAGGCTTATTTATTTAAAAAAAAATCTGCTTTGATTTTTAGTTTTACAGATAAATTAGGGGGATCTTCCCTCTGGAAGGGGTGTGGCATTGTGCCATGACACTGAATGTGTGGAGGACTTGAGTTCAAAGGAAGGTTCCGGCACTTTCCAGGGCACTTGTTTTGTTTCAGTATCTTTCTTCCCANCTTACCTAAATTTAAAGCTATAAAATCTATTTGCTAGCAGAAAAAATAAAAGTTCTTTTGCTAAATAGGCTTATTTTTTTAAAAAAAAATCTGCTTTGATTTTTAGTTTTACAGATAAATTAGGGGGATCTTCCCTCTGGAAGGGGTGTGGCATTGTGCCATGACACTGAATGTGTGGAGGACTTGAGTTCAAAGGAAGGTTCCGGCACTTTCCAGGGCACTTGTTTTGTTTCAGTATCTTTCTTCCCATCAGACACCAAATAATACATTCTGATATCAGACTACTAAGTAGTTTATTTTTACATTCCAGTTTCCCCTTTTGATATGCTGTGCAATTGGATGAGGCTTGTTATGGTGAGCTGGATTTGAGGGAATAACTCATTTTCTATAGATAGAGATCTACACAGAGATAACACGCCTGATCCTTTACAAAAGATCTTTTCACAAGTGTTCAAAGAGCCCACTTAATATGTATGTAAATGGTGCTTGTATCATCTCTGATAACTGTACAGGCATTAATCACATGAGTTTACCTGTTTAAAAACTTTAATTCTTACATTTGCAAGATTATACAGATAAATTTATCTCAATTTAAGAATACTGGAGGCTTTAATAAAAGTGCTTGTGGATCTAAAAACTACTTGAAAAATTGAACACAGTTGCAAGTGTTAATGTGCTTAATATTTACAATACCTTGTTTTTTTGACAGAAAATGGTGATAATTATCATTGTGTCAGTGGTGTTGATTGCCATAATAGCTCTAATAATTGGTTTGTCTGTGGGTATTCGGTGATGCTTGGATAACTTCAGCATGCATGGCTTCCTGCCACTGTGGCAGTAAGTAACTAATCAACTAATTTGGCTCTTGTTTTCTGTCTTGTTCTGTTCACCCTTCATATCTGTCCAGTGCCCTGGTGGCCCTGCTCTCTCATTATCCCTGCAGGACCTGTGGCAGGTCCTGTGTGTGATGATGTGGGTATGCACAGTGACCCTGCTGGGGACCTGCCCAGGGCACGCAGAGCAGGAGGTGGCAGCCAGCAGCCCAGGGCTGGCTCCCAGCTCTTGCAATTACTGTTTTTATGCTGGAAGTTCACATCAGCAAACAATCTGGAATACTAAGCACACTTGGGACTTTATCCAGTGGGGGTTCCTGTGGTTTTAAGTAGAGTTTTTAAAAAGTAGATGTCTGCAGCCACGAAATTGGCTATTGTGGCTTGGAGAACATCTTCAAATTTCTTACTTTGAAACTGTTTATTAATGCTAGATTAAATGAAACAGTGGGAGATAACAATGTGTTTAGGACACAGGATTTCTCTCAGTGTTGATGTTTTTGCTGTAGTAAAGTACCATTTCTTGTCCAGGTAGTGCTGAGCCAGGCTAAGTAGGCAATAGCAGTTGGCTGCTCTGGGTGCAGCAGAGATGCAGCTTTCAGCATGCAGAGTCTCTGAGCTGCACACAGAGCACCACGAGCAGGTGCCAGTTCAGACAGCTCATCAGAAATTCACATTTCTGTACTAACACCGTTTTAACATCGAGGTTTGTGTTTTGGGGTTAGAGATTCTTCTCAGCTCTGGTTTGTGGGCAGGGGGCAGAATTCACTGTGTCATTACCTGCAGTCAGAAATACGTGACCCAGAGTCACACCTTGATGCATTTACACAGAACCATCTCTCCTTTTTTAACCCTTGCAGTTCCTCTGAGCTATTGCCTGCACAGTGTTTTTACTGACCTTCTGGTGAATTCCACTCAGGGTGCAGCTGTAAAGGTTTGAGCAGGCTGCAAATATTTATCCAAGGAGGGTGGCAGTGAGCAGTTACTTAGAGTTGACCTACATCTGTTTCTAATGATGTTTACAGAAGTTGGGCATGAGTAATAACCAATATTCTGTAAAGGAAAATAGAGAAATGTTGCTCAGATGGCTATGTCTTGTGTGTTAGAAACAGGAAATCATAGCAGTGATTACTCCTTAGAAAGAAAATCCCAGCACTCAGCCTGGGTGTCAGTCTTACTGTGGCTCTGAATATATTTAAACAATTCTGTCTCTGACAAAGTATTTCAATCTTAACTTTTCTCTCTTTTCCCTGCAGAAATTGATGTTCATAATAATATGTGTAACTGTATTGCTTCTGATACTTGGAATTATCCTAGCAACAACTCTGTCCTAGCAAGCACATTCCAAGAGTTACCAACCTTCAGGAACTCCAAAACATCTTCAGTAAAACCAAACCTTTTCCACAGATGATGCCTTACACTGTCCCACGATGATGACCTGTCACTAATGGTTAAAAATGAAAGCAAAATCACTCTTAAATGTTTACTCTTAAATGAAGATCAGAATGTATTATGGTGTGTATGGATTTTACATCATAAACTAGACACTTGTAAGACTGAAACTTGGTTTTGAAGTAAAGTAACTTAGGGTTTTTTCACATCTCAGTGTTACAGTTGAAGTAGGGAGTTGAGAGACTATTGAATTTTGAGTGTTTGGCTTTTTTTTTCCTACTGCTAACCTAACTCTAATCATGACTTTAAGTACCTTGCCAGTGCTGCCTTTGTTAGCACTCTTGTGAATATTTTTATGAGATGTAGCCTTGTGTTTAAGTGTATTAATTATTTAGTCACCTTAACCTATTTAAACCTTATGCTTTTTCTCCAACAAGTGCTAAAATATCTTATCCTGAAAAGACTACTCCTTTAACTGCCTAGTGCATTACCTGAGAAGAAAAATGAAAAAAAGCTTTTTTACACTTGCCAGTTTTTTTATTTTTTCTGTCAAGGTTAACTGCTTTAAGTACTTCCTTCATGGTTATAAAAAGTTAGTTGCAACATTTCTGGTAAAAGCATACAGCTCTGAAACACTGAATTTGCACTTGAGCAGGTGATTTTACAGGTAATTCTTGTGCAAAGGAAACTGATGGATCAGTTTAGCCTCATTACTTATATTAATATGACAAAAATGACTTTATAAAGCCAAATCAAGTTTTCTTGTTCTGGAGTTTGCTAATGTTGATGTATGAATATAGCACATGGGGATGAACTCCCCCAGAAAAGTCTGAAACTTAATACAAACTAAGACACTGATTTGTTATGAAATCTGTGTGGCTATAACATGGATGAAGTGTTTTGGTGTACACACGCCTGTGTAATGCCAGCTTGCTCCACTTGAAAGCTTCAAAGAATTCAGAAGTACCCAAATAACTGCATTTAATGTTACAGGTTATTTTTGTATTTTTGTGTGTAAAATATTTGTAACTTGGGTTTGTGACTCCTCGTTGTTTAAGCATATCCATGTAGATATGTAGATATATTTACACTCTAAGAGAAGTAGAGGAGAGGATAATTTGTGCCTTTTTAAACATAGTCTAAAACTATACTCATCAATGTTTTCAGATATTCAGCTCTCATGTTGACTGCAGTAACTCAGTCCTACAAGTTTAGAATCCTTCAGCTTAGGTTTTGTTGGAAGTGTCTGCGATCAGAGTTACTCAGCAGCAAGAATTCAGACTTCATAAAATTCAGCAAAGTTTACAGTTTCTATTCTATGTATGACTATTCCTGCTTTGCTGTCCAGGTATACTGTGAATGTGCTGGAGCTATTCAGATGTCAAACATGTTTAAAAAAGAAAACAAATATTGTTATTATTACTATTATCGGTCTCTTTACAAATCAGCCACAAAGAAGTCGCTTGAAAAATTCGGCTTCAATAATGAACAAATTTCTTTTACCTCCGAGTCCAGAATGCTCACTGATGTTTGTGAGGAAGTTTACATGCAAAGTAAGGAAGGATTGGTTGCCTTAATGCTCATTCTAGATAAATATATTTTATTCTGTAGTTTTCTAGATTTTTATCAGTAAATATTATTTATACAGATATGCGAATTAGATGGAGGAAGAAATCACTCCTGCTGTTTACCAACTGGTTATGTAAACTGACCCTCAAAATCCTGTCATGTTGAATTTTTTTTTCTCTGTAATGCAGTAATCTGCCCATCAAGACCTGAAATTTGAATAGGCTACTCCACAGTTTTTATTTCTTGTTGAACAGCTGCCTCAATGAGTTTGTTTTAAAGCAAAACAGACCTTTTCACATGAACCTCTTTGTTTGGAGGTCAGAGGGGAGTAAATCTCTAACTATGCACTAATAAACTCATCCAGCGAGTCTGCTGTGTCTGGTTTGTGTCCCTGATGTTCCTGTGGCCCTTGGGAATGTTCCAGGAAGTGTTTGAACGAGGCTGATGGGTTTTTGCACTGCCTTACATCAAACACAGGGTAAGGTGGTGTCTTTTCTGCAACTTCTTACCAAAAAAGGTGTAGTGATAATTATGAAGAAAACAATGGGATATATTAAGCTGTGCCCATGGGGGAGATTTTTAGAGAAATGTCAAGGTAAGAAACCCCAGGGTTGCATTGAATGAGTGCTCTCTTCATACAGAAATAATTTGTGACAGCCCCTGGAATAGCCTGACAGCAGTGAGGGCTTGAGATTTAATACCAAAGCACTTAGAAAATGGCCAGTTAATGACTATATGTCACTAAAAACACAGGGAATGTGTGCCATAGCTGCTCTTACAGAGTTCAGGATGACCAAAGTGCTCAGATGGTTTAAATGTGCAGGTATCTGCTGCCATACCTGGGCAGGAATGAACTCAACAGAATCAGCCTCAATTCTGCCTCTGCTGTGTCGTGTAAAACACAGCACAGAGTTTTAGGCAAAGGAGGGTTTGTGTATCAAAGCACCACATGAGTTTTGCTGAATAGAAGCCTGATAAAACTGGGGAGACAAAGGGAAAGGAGGGGACTGCTGCCCGTGGGGAAGGATGCTTTTCTTTAAAAAATCCCCTCATTTAAAGTAGAAGTTGTGCTTAGTGTTGCTTTGAGAGCACAGCTTGGATGTGGGTTTTGTTTCGGGTTGTGCTGGGGGCGCTCCCGGGGGGTGGCTGGGGAGTGAATTTAAAGACTTGGGTTACGCCGTGTTAAATTTGATTTGATGTGTTCATGGGGCTCGGATGGCATGGTTGAAAATAGCCCTGGCACCTCTGGAAATAGCCCTGGAACCCCTGGCAGCAGCCCTGGCAGCAGCCTGGAACCGTTCAGGGCAGCGGGGCTGGGCTCTGCTGTCACCCGGTGCCACCTGCAGCTCCAGAGCTCTCTGAGCATTTGGCAGTGACAAGAGCACTTGAGAAGCACTTGCAGCTGGGTTCTGAGGAGCTAAAGTATTTGTGGAATAAAGGTTTTTACAAAGGGAAATGCATGGAAATGGTAAGTACTGACAAAACCATTGTGTTTAGGGACTGAGGAACATGGCTGCGTTTGCATTTCAATCCATTTAGCTGCAAATAGGGGAAAGAACGATTTCAGTGATTTCAGTGTTGGGGGTAAATAGTTCCTAGAAAATGGGTAAGTTATGATGCAAATAGCTACCAAGATGTAGCACTAGGAAGGAAGAAGACCTGGATTATTCTGCATACAAAATGGTATTTACTGTATCCATACTGCTGACAGAACGAGACACGTGGTTGGGTCAGGCTGTGTCAGGTACTGTCAGTTGAAAGTAAATTGAGGTGGGCAGCATTAAACTGAGTTTAAGTGATTCAGCTGAGAGAGTGAGTCTGGGCAGAGGTGCTGTTTCTGCAGCAGCTCACTCGACAGTCTTTTCAGGTGTGTTTGCAGGGGCAACTTCAACGTGTATTTGACGAGGTAATTTGGTTAGTACTGCACAAAACTGATCTGCTTCTGTACTTGCAGGTTTTTAGGGTTTTGAGTCTTGCATAACCCTCAGCAACGTTTCTGCCATCAGGGGAGTCTGTTGAAGTTTTATGCAATTGGTTTCATGATCTCAGTCAGCATTTCCCCCTGCAAAGGTTTCAGAGGTTTTCCAGCAGCATTTCCCACACAGCTCCAGGAGTTTGGCCACGATGCAGGTGATGGGCATTGGCCAGAACGTGATTTGCCAGGTTGACTCTTTCAGTCCCTGATCCAAACCAGGCTGCTGGGCAGGAGGGAAGCTGGCCCTTAAAAGCATGGCTGGACTCTGCTTTTAATTTATTTTTCAGTTTTATATTGGGAAAGTGGAAAGGAAAGCCTTTGATTGCTGGCAATGGGGCAGACAAAGCCATTTCATTCAGAGCTCCCTCTCAGCTGTGTGCACTTCATGCTGCAAATTTCAGTGGGATGGGAAGGCTCTCAGTAAACACAATTAATTCTAATGGTGTTCTTCCAGGCCTTCCCTGGGATTTCTGAGTTAAGCACAGCTACCAATCTGGACCTGAGTCTAGGGAAAAGCTCTGAGATCTGAAGTGTATTTAGTGAGAGCAATTAAGCTCCAGTCCCCTCTGCAGCATCAACTGAGAGCTTGGGAGAACATCTCATTGCTGCCAGCTCAGGTCTGGGCTCGCTGCTCTGCTCTGAGAGCTCTGTCACACAGGGAGGGAGCTTTGGGGCAGCTCCTTGGCAGTTTTGTGTCACACAGGGAGGGAGCTCTGGGGCAGGTCCTTGGCAGTTTTGTGTCACACAGGGAGGGAGCTCTGGAGCAGCTCCTTGGCAGTTTTGTGTCAAGAGCTGCAAGCAAGGGAGCCTGGCTGCAGCAGCCAGCAGGCGAAGGAAGAAATACACACATTAAAAAATCCCAACAAACTGCTTTTAATCATCTGGAAAGCTGCAAAAAACACATTTCAAAACATCCTGGGTTTGAATCAGTTCATACAAGCACACATTGCATTTCCAGCTCACATGCTTGCTCTGCTTTTGATTTTCCCTTTTGGCAATTTATTCAGAGTAGAGTTAGTGGGTAGAATCTCAGAGGAGAATAAAAGCCAGTGTTTTGAGAACTAATGAAGTAATTATCTAAAGCATTATTTACAATGATTATTTAGAAGATAATGAGACCCTTTAATTATGTTTGTTCTGCATAGCTGGCCGTTCAATAATTCAGGGAGTTGCCATACATTTTTCTCTATGTTTACTTTGCACATTTTTTTGTTTAGGAAAACATCACATTTTTGTGCTGTGTGTAAAGCACAAATCTGGGCCCTCTTCTGGGCATTGTTTGTCACATGAAAATCACCTGCTCACTTCAGCTTGAGCAGGGGCCTTTGGGCTCAGGCTACTGCAGTGTAATGAGGGACAGAAGAAATGAAGGGTGAAATGAAGCTGCACCTGTTAAAGGCTGCTCTGGCTTTATTCCTATAAAGGCACCACTGGATTATTTCCATACATTCATTACTCCACTGATGTTCCTGTCAGCATTTCTCTCACTGGAGCTGAAGCTTGACTTGCAGTTTATTTTCATTTTGGGAGCCATGATGGGGATGTTTCAAATGTGAGCTTTTTAAAAAGAGCTCATTTGTGTAGGGGAAATTCAGAGCATCATTAACATTTCAGTAGCTAATACCAATTCCACCACATCTGTGAACGGGCTGCTAAAATAAACAAGTCTATTTAAGCACATGGTTAGCAATGCCCAACGAGTGGAGGCTCCCTGGGGAGAGGCTTCTTCTGTGAGCTCCTTCCTGCAGCAGGGAAGTGAGGATGGCCAGAAACCAGGGAGGGACACCGCAAATGTCTGAGGGCTGCCAGCTTCTGCCCCAGCCAGGCTGGCCATTTATTTAGGGTCAAATCAGCTCCCACAGGGATCTCCCAGTGACTCCAAGAGATGCTGCAGGGGAGGCTGATCTGCTCCCCACCTCCTGCTCCTCAGAGCCAAACAGCAGGTGCAGGAGAACATCTTTATTTTACTGGAGTACATTTAAAATCTGGAACCTAGCACCCTTCTGGAGCATCAGAAAAGTCTTAAGTTCAAAAGGCTTATGAATCAATACAGGTTAGGTTTCACATGGCTGCTATGCAAAAACACCTGAAAGAAAGGCATTTAAATGGTGAACCTACAATTAATTATGAATAAAGTGAGATTCTGAAATACCTGCACAAGTACAAATGAGCTGCTTCAGTTCAGAAATCCCAGACAGCATCAAAGCTTTGGTGTGAGAGCCAGGCCTGGGAAGGGAAGGGAAAGGAAAGGAAAAGGAAAAGGAAAAGGAAAAGGAAAAGGAAAAGGAAAAGGAAAAGGAAAAGGAAAAGGAAAAGGAAAAGGAAAAGGAAAAGGAAAAAGGAAATGCCAGCACTGTGCCTGCCACCTTGGAGCTGTGGCTCATGGAATGGGCTGGCTCACTTTGTTAAAGGTCAGAAGTGCCATAAGGCAGCTCAGGCTCTCTCCAGGGGTGAAATGCTCTCAGCCCCTTGCCCTCTGTTGCAGAAGAAGGCTGTCAGTCACTCTGTGGATCGTGGCTGCTCTGTGCTGGAGTCCCCCAAGGCAAACCAACCACTTTCAGAAGTGGATGAGCCCTTGACTAGAGAGCAAGAGGAGGACAAAGTGGTGAGTAACCATTTCCAACCCAGGGCAGATCAGAATCTGGCTGGAAACTTGCCTGGGTTTTTCTTTTGAAGGGGTGGAGTTATAGGCAAACTTAAAACTTTAAATAAGCATTTAAAAAACCTTACCATGTGGAGGAACTATACATAGCCTTGTCAATAAAATGCTTTCTGGTGCAGGATATGCCTCTTAGATGCAAAACAATTAATCCCCAAGTCCTAGAGTTTGGTGGAGAGCTGGAAAAGTGGAGATGCTCTGTGGAACAGAAAGTGTGGCCAACAAGCACAATCAGAAGGCAGCTACTGGTGAGCCCCCAGGTCAGGACCTTTACACAGCTCCTCTGGCTGCAATATTCTGGTTATAAGCTGGAATTGGTTATATATAAGCTGGAATATTTTGGTTAGGCAGTGGCTGTAAACACAGTGCCAATTCTCTCACAGAGAAGGTGCTGCAGAACCTGTGGGACTGTTGCTAACAGGTCACTGTGGCTGTCCTGGTGGGTCTGAACTGGGCTGCAGGTGCAGTTTTTGGAAACCAGAAAGATGCTTATCCCCCCAACAAATAATCCACAATAAGGATCTGGTTTAGTGCTTGTGTCCCTCTCCTGGCTTTCCCATGGGGTTTGCCTGGCCTGTCTTTATATTCCCCACATCTGACATCACTGTTTGTGGGAAGTTGATGTTACTGTCCCAGTGCAAACATTCTAAACATCCATTGTCACAAATAATCACAGCTCCTTTTCATGTCCCCACATTAAAAACCAGTCCCTGCCTCCTGAGCTGCCCACCAAGTGCTACACTGATTTTAAATAAATTAATTTGCATGTGTGGAAGGGTGCATTTAGACTACTCCTACAATGCAGAGCTATTTCTCACCACGTATTTACACAGTTCCTCAATAGTCACTGATGGCAGGATTTAAAAAAAGTTCACCTAAAATTAGGTTCAGAACCACTCTAGGAACCAAGCAAATTTACACAGCAGGTTTTCAAAGTACTCAGCAGAACATGGAGAGAAGGGCAGGTGTGCCATGGCCAGCTGCCAGCTGGGGGGTTTGGAGGGAATGTTGGGGTACAGTAATCCTGCCCTGCTCCCACCCAGCCCTGTGTGCCAGGACAGCCTGGGAGAGCTCTGCCCAGGCCCAGGGCTGACAGCTGGGCACACTTGTGCTCCCTTGACTTTGAAACTATTTATAGATAGATTTTGTCAGAGTTCCCATTTATACAGTTCTCCCTAATGGATTTTTGGGCATGGTTTTCCTTCCAATATGAGGCAAATAAAACCATGGAACAAATAAGTCTCAGAAACAAAGCATAAATTCACAGGACAATAAAATGCAGCAAGTGTTGACATGTATTTTTACTCACAACTAATATATTTATGTTTTTAATCCCTAAAATAACAGAAATTACTATAAACTTCAGGCAAGATTTAAGAAAATAAAGGCAAAATCTCTGTTGCCCTGCAATCCAGCTGGGTTCCCATATCCACACTAGAGCTGGGTTTAGATTCCATATCTGCTTTCTATGTTTTGCCTCCTCAAAGCTGGTTCATTGCTAAGGCAAGCACGTGCCGAGCAGAGTGACTCAGACCTGTGGGCCAGGATGCTTTTCTTGGGTTTCCACTGAGCATTCTTTTCATCCTACACAGATATAAATAAGTGCCCTCGTTGACTTCCCTACCATTTATACTAGAAAAGTAAATGTGGCATTATTTTAATTGCATTAAAAGATCTTTTCTGTGCTTGAAGTGGAGCTGTTTCATTAACATCTGTTATAACCTGAGAAGTTCTGCTCCACACCCTGGCACCCACAGTGCCACAGCACAGTGCAGTAATGCACAGGAGAAAAAGAAAAGCTGAACTGCATTGCTGTAAATGATCAGTGATTAGACCATTCTGAGATCTGACAAACTCCAGGCTTCCTTTTCCAAAGAGACCTTCTTGCTTGGTATTGCAAGGTTCAGCTGCCCTCAAGTGTGAGATCCACACTCAGATGGGACTGACCCCGTCCTGCTGGCCAAACAGAGCCAGCCTGACTCACCAGAGAGAGAGAAGATGAAAATAAGGGTGGTGGTGTTTGGAAAAAGAGATCTCACTCTCTGTTTACCCTGTGGGAGCGGTCTTGGTTACACAAGATTAAATGTTATGTAAAGTGAAAGAGCAGCTGCTTTGCCAGTGCCTGCAGCCAGCACAGTGTGAGGGGCAGGGGCATCTCACAGTGCAGCTTCCTGCTCAGCATCCCTGGGCCAGGAGAGAGGCACCAGCCCAGCTCAGCATCCCTGGGCCAGCAGAGAGGCACCAGCCTGGGCCAGCAGAGAGGCACCAGGCCTGCTCAGCATCCCTGGGCCAGCAGAGAGGCACCAGGCCTGCTCAGCATCCCTGGGCCAGCAGAGAGGCACCAGCCCTGCTCAGTGTCCCCAGGCCAGCAGAGAGGCACCAGCCCTGCTCAGTGTCCCCAGGCCAGCAGAGAGGCACCAGCCGGGCCAGGAGAGAGGCACCAGCCCTGCTCAACATCCCCAGGCCAGCAGAGAGGCACCAGCCCTGCTGGAGGGGGCTGAGCTGCCCCAGCTGAGCTGCCCTGGTGCTGTGAGCCAAGTGCCCCTGTGCTCTGGGGTGTTTATTTGGGTTTGCACCTTCTGGCAGGCAACACTGGCTCACACTGGCTGTACACAGTGTGTAACACCGACGTGATTTACCAATGTCTGCACATTTGAAAAAGGAACCAATGCTGAAATGTTTGTCCCACTTAGAGCAGCACTGGCTGCTCCCTCTGCACCCTGTGCTGTTCCCTGGGGAGCAGCAGAGGATCAAAGGGCCCTCCCTGTGAGCTCCAGGGGTGCCCCTGTGACTGAGCAGTCTGTGCCACTCCTGTGCCACCGACACCCTGCTGCTCTGCCCACCCTCCAAATTCCCAGTGGGAATTCCTCCCAGGGCTGACCAGGACACAAATCTCATGCAAGGAATGAATTGCTCCTGACGATGCCACCAGTCCCTGGGGTGCAGGGGTGTCCCCTCCTGTCCCCTCCTCATCCCAGGGCCAGGAGGGCAGCAGGGGCTGAGCTCTGCCCTGTCCTGTCCTGCCTGGTGCCACCTCTCACCTGTGCCAGGAGCTCCCTGGGGCTGCAGGGTGACAAACAAAATGATTCCAGCATCACCAAGACATCCCAGGCCTGTTCTGAAGGATTTTAATCAGCTGTTGATGAATTTTGTTCCACAGTCCAGAGAGGGCAACAAGAAAGCAAAACAAACATCTGGAAAGTCTCCACACTGCAGAGCTGAGGGTAGCAGCAAAGAGAAGAGCAGCTCAATAAATATTAAGAAGAGCAAGGTGAGTGTTCCATGCTCTAAAAGCTTCCAGTGCTTCCCTGCCAGGGGCTGAGACACCTCTCGTGGCATTGGCACCATCCAGAGGTGAGGAGTGCCAGGTGGAAGAACAGTCTGCACCCTCCCAGCACAGGGCACGCAGAGATCTACCTCAGCTTTGCCTTCCCTGCTGTCTTTGGTTTGTTTCATGGTCCAGCACAAATTAAAAATTACACAAATTACAAGTAACTCTTTGCAGTTTTAGGAGTTATGTTGTGAATGTTAACCAGTAACAGGACTATCCCGTTATGACTTTTCTTTTTTACTCTTCTAATTGGAGTTATTTACTGCTTGTATTGTAAGACACCTAATTTAAAATATTGGCCAATTTCAAGTGATCCCCCAACAAAAAAATTAGATGCTGATGTTAAATGCCTTTTGTGATGATTCTGGAATATTTGTCTGCACGTGGTTTGTGTGAGAGGGGGATCAAGCTCTTTCCAAAACCCCTTGAGCCTGAGGCTAGCATGGAAGAAGGCAGCAGTGAGGATGGCCTGGAGATGGAGGCACAGCCCCATTTGCCTGCAGAGAAACTGCTTCTCCAGTGACATTGGGGTGCTTCAGTGAAAGGCAACTTTACCTGATGTTTGCTCTGATTAATCTTTTCTGTTCACTAATGGATCCACTCTCCAGAGCTTTCAGTGCTTCTCCCTTTGGTAGATACAAACATGATAAAAAACGCTTTAAAAAAAATCAATAAACACTTAAGTGTTTGGCAACTCTCAGGATTTTACTGGACCATTTACTCAACAGTTTAATGCCTAATAGAAGAAACTCACCAGTTAAATATTCATGTGCAGATCTAGCAGATATAACACACCTCAGGTTGGTTCTGCTGTTCTGACTCTTCATTCACAACAAATCAGTTGTTCCATTGCGCAGGACTGTGCTGATGGACCTGTGGCAGCAGCAGTTTGTGGGAATCCGCTCAAATTCCAGTTTGGGGCAGAAGTTTCTGAGTTTCTGTCACTGAAAATTTGGAGGCTTTCTTGCTTTAAAGATGCTGAGTCAGTGTGAGGTGGGGCAGTCGGCACAGCTGTACCTTGGGCACGTCAGGGACCCCTCCCTGCCCTGGGAGACCTGGGCTGGGCTGAGCCGAGCTGAGCTGGGCTGGGCCGGGCTGGGCCGGGCTGAGCCGAGCTGAGCTGGGCCGGGCTGGGCCGAGCTGAGGTGGGCTGGGCTGGGCCGGGCCGGGCCNNGGGCCGGGCCAAGTTGGGCTGAGCTGGGCTGGACCGGGCTGGGCCAAGCTGAGATGGGCTGGGCTGGACCGGGCTGGGCTGAAGGCCACAGAAGATCCCGGCACAGGTGGCCCGGACGGCTCTGGTGTCACCGGGACAGATCCCAAAGGCAGGAATGGCACGGCCCCAGTGCCGGGGCTGTTCCAGCTGATCCCAGGGCAGGCACAGCCGAGCCCTCGGTGCCGAGGAAAGGGCAGAACCTGCCCGGAGAGAGGGAGAACGGAGAGAAGGGACCCTGGAGCCCCGGGGAGCACAG